>VZRX01004638.1:899303-983791 GCA_013398075.1 Notiomystis cincta | reverse complement strand
CTTTACACGCATTCAAGATGCCCTTTTTTTCTTCTCTTATTCCCTTTTTTTTTTTTTTGTAAATCATCCACGTATTTTAAATGTCTTCTTAGTCAGTTTATATGGTGTCAGGCAAACAATTACGCCATTGATGGTTTAAAGAGTGAGTCAGCTCTAGAGGACATATTTTTATCATCTTTGTGTTTGAGGTAACCAGTCTGCTGTTTTTAAGCATATCACAAATACAGCAAATGTCTGTATGAGTTTGTGTGAATGTAATCAGTATTTCTGTGTGATTTTAATCACATCATGATTTCTTTGAATATATTAATTATACTGTCCTCTTTCCTGTGCCTCACATGTATTTGTATTTGAAATTTATATCTGGGTTATATTTACAGCACATTTTACACATTTGTTTTTCCTTTTGGATCAGTGTAGCTTATAATAAATTTCTGGTAAGGTTCTTCGTAGTTGTGAGCCTGAGGTTGTTGTAAATATTAGGAAGGTATTTGTTGTCTCAGAAAAGGAATTCCATGAATGCTCTAGCTAGTAAATGTTTTTTTAGAATATTCAAGATTAGTATAACATATAGTAATTAATTATGAGAATGGAATATCTTTAAGTGACACCAATAGGCTTATTATTGACTGATAAAGGAATTCAGATAATCTTATGAAGAGTTTACAATCTAAGCTTGGTCTTTCAAATGTCTTTTTACCTGAAGATTAAAAGCATCCACCTTTTTCCCCACAAAATAATGCTCCACAATGGGAACTACAGTATATTTTTTAAAAAAAGGTCTTTTGTTGTGGTAGAAAGGAGATGAATTTCCCCGTTTTCAAATTTGTCATTGATTATGTTAGAAGATTCATTAATATGTACAATCTGCATGAGATATTTGCTTAATGCGGTGGGTAGTGAGGAAATAGCAAAGACGTTAAAAAATTTTTTGTTTTTCCAGAGTACAGTGATATAATTTTCTTGTATTGTTTAATAAAACTCAGAGGAATGCACAGATGAATGACTTTAATACCCATCTAGCACTGACATTTCCAGAAGTGCCATATTTGAGACAAATCATTGGACAACAGGCTTTGCACTGGTAGTCTCAACTCCCCGAAAGACACACCACTGGAGAAACATATTCACTCCTCTTCTGAGGGCAAAGAGGTCTGGAAATCTGTTAATGAATCACATAAGAAAAGGGATTTTGAAGTCTTTTGACTGTAATAACATCCTCCCTGCTGAGAAGTTAATCATCTGTTGGGTCTCTTTTCCTCTTTTGAACATTAGTTTGAAGAGCTTCCCATTATTGTTTTTGTCTCTAGCTGGGAAGAAAACAAATTGTTTGACCTTACTATTATGGAAAAAGAAATATTTTCCTTCGCAGTCTCAAAACAAATAGACAAACACTTTAAAAGACCAACCTTCCACCTCTATCCAAGAGTTATCACAGGGAATTTCAAGTCCATGCCCTGTATGAGTCCATGTGCTGGGACATACTCAGCAACCTTTTTTTTTTCCCTGAAAAAGAAGGATCCTGGATAAGAACCAAGGTTGCAATCTTGTATTAAAGCATGTCACTGTTTCTTCATTGCCAATTTACTCACAAATTTTGTATTAAAACTACTCCGTGTGTACTTGCCCCAGTTTTATTTTTTACACATATAATGTAGTATATATTATATATATATAGTATATATAAATATAGTGTAGATATATGAAGTATATATTATATATATGGTGTGTATATATATACCCTTTCCTTTTTAATTTGGCAGCAACAGTGTTATATGAAAAACTTGGATGCCTGCAAAGCAGATAATTAGGAAAACATCAGTCAACCAAAATATGATTATTTCTCTTGCCTCAGTGGTTCTTATACCATGATGGGAGACACCAACAGGAACAGGGACAGGACCATGCATAGGAGTTGTAAACTGGCACAGATATAAAGAATACTGGGTTATTCATGGGATCTCAAGATAAAACTGATGGATAAATACTGATTGAGGGCCTGAAACACAATACCTGACCCATCTCATGGCTACTGTGATCATTTGGTGCTGGGTATTTTTTTGTTTTAAACATACCCTAGGATTATTAGAATTTTCAAGTTTAATTGAAAGCACTAAAAATTCTAATAAAAAGGTCATGCTTTATCTTTATGATCAACAAATTATCTGAGATGTGAAAAAGGTTTCACAGAATTCTTGTTTCAAGAATTGGATTTCATCTCAAGCTCTTTATATTAGGAATGCTTGAAACCTTGCTTATGATGTGGGTCCATGGCCCTGTAGCAAATTTTTTTCTGAATAATTTAGGAGAATTTTAATTAAGCCAGAAGGAATCAGAAAATTAGTAATGGTGAGAATTGACTATTATTCTGTCCTCTTTCTTGGGGCAATTTTTAAATTCAGTTCTTCTGGGAACTTGAGAAGAAACAGTACAGTCAACACTTTTTAAAGAGGATATTAAAAAAGAAAAAGCATTTTAACTTGGGGAATTTGTATGATTTTTCTGAATGTTGATTTCCTAACAGTTTTGAAATACTTACAGTTTTTCCATATATTTTTTCTCTTGCTCTTCTTGAGATATAAGAAAAGGGAAATATCTGCTTAGATTTCATTGTTCTGTGAAAGGGACTCTAATTTAAATAAAAAAGGCTGTTTTCCAAATTAAGAACTACAGCAATTTGGACCTTCCTAACATGTGAGCCTATGTAACTATTTTGTGAAAAATCAGCTCTACCTTTTAGCCCATCCACTAAACTCAGGGCAAAATTCAGTTCAGCCATGGCTGGGCATGTCCTACAGGAGAAAGTTACATAAGGAGTAAGATCATCTAATTCATGAAGACCAAAACCAGTTAAAACAAAGACAAATTAATATTAGACAGGGGTTGTGTCTGTCACTGCTGCAGCCTAGACACTGGTGTAGAGCATCCTGTCCCATACCTTGCTCTTGTACTTATGGATGGCTTTTACTCAGCAAAATAAATTCTCCCCTTTATTGTGGTTAAATTGGTTCTCACATCTTTCATATTTCAGAAACAGCATTTGGGGAACAGCACTTTCCATGTAACCTTTTTTGGGTGGAACTGAGCAGGTGTCTGTGACAAGGTATCACACATTTTCTGTGGATGTTGTGACGACAAAGGAGCACATCAGTTCATGGAAAAATTTGGGAACCAGGAAGCAAGATGCATGCCTAAATTGTCACACAGTGAAAGACTTTTGTCACAACAAAGCTTTTAGCATCCAACAGAGAGTTTATGCATAGTCTAATTTCTTATTAATCAGAAAAGTGCCTATTATATTATTGAGTGAAGTGGGGTTCCAAAAATTAACACTGTTTAATTGCCCAGCTGGAATTGTAAACAGTTATCAAATCTTTTTGCAAGTGTCACAAATCCATCTTTAACGTGGATTATCATGCTTCTTCTCAGAAAGGGTAACAATAAAAGCTGTGTTTGACTGTTGGAATGTAAACAGTCAGTGGAATGGCTGTGATCTTAGTGCTCTTCAATGGGATAATGGTCCTGCAGATGATGAAATAACAAGGCAAAATCTAAAATTAACAGGGAAAGAAAAGCTGAAGGAATGTTTTCTACAGTTTTCTTGCTAGTCCTAGTGGACCAGCCCTTTTAATGCATTTGGAAAGGGTTGATAATTTTCTTCTTAACTTTCATGGCTAGGAAATCTGGAGTTTAGGTTTGCTTCTGTGGGCTATTACCACACACAGGCAAGACCTCTTGTCTTTTTTTCTGAGCTGGGCAGCGAGAGATGTGTGAATGTGGATCCCTGGGGGGGCCTGCCCGTGTGCTAGGGCTCAGTCCAGAGTGCCCTGCTCCTTGTAAGCATGAGAACAATCTTTGTCAATGACCTTAATCAGCATTTTGTGTTGGCTGTGGCACCCTGTTCATGGGCAGAGGTCTTCCTGGAGCTGCTCTTGCCCCTTCCTGTATGAATCTTCCTTACTGGAGAGTGCAGAGAGAGTGGCAGAGGGCAGGGGAGAGCAGGGAGAGGTGAACCCCCTTTCACCTCTCTGGGGTCAGTGGAGGCTCCATGAAGGGTGCAGAGGGCAGGGGAGCTTGTGCTCTGGGTGCACTTACAATAAGGTCAGACTTGATCTTTCAGTGAGAGCAGAGGGGATTTGGGGCTGCCACTTGCCCTTCCAGCCACTTGGGAATATTTTCTACTAGGAAGAAATCCATTGTTGATCATTAATCAAAGGATTGATACTTTGACTCAAGATTTCTGATAATGTACTTCACTTTTCTCTTTTTTGACTGTGTTCAGTACTTAGCACATTGCATAGCTCTGAGGAAGTCTGAAATCAGCTCCACCAAAGATGATAGAAAGTTTGCTTTGCTTGCTTTCAGAAGGCTCTGTGCTGGACTCATCAGGAGCAAAGTGTAAACTCTTCTGGTTGTGCCCTACTGGTCAATCTGTTTGCAGTTACCAAATAAGAATAATGCAGTAACTTTTCTCATATTTATTAATTTTTTTTTAGTGGGGGCACAAATGTGACATGAATGCTACTAAAGGACGCACCTGTGTCTGTGGTGAATTGTTTTATCTTCTCTCCTCAACTGTCCTACAGCTACTGGTACAGTTCTGGTATTTTCTGTTCACTAAAAGCAGCCCTGGCCACATAGACCACTGCCCATCTGAGGTTGTTTCCCAGAGCATCTCAACTGACATCCCTTCATCTGCAGTTCCTGTAGATATTTTCAATAAACTTTCACATCAGCAAGTACATATATGTACCTTTGCTTGGATGAAATATGTTCTGATTTTTTTCCAGAAAAAGCAAAGGTCATCTGGTGTTGCTCCTCATGAGCTGATTCTGAATGTAAGTTTATATATTTTAACCCTGTTTTATATGGAAAGAGAGCACTGAAATAAGTTCCCAGAGTGAAGAGAATGAATGTGGCACGTTTTCTTAGTAGTTTTCATGTTTCAATGTCAGTTGAAAATGATAACTTTCTCTTCCACAGAAATATATTCTGAAGTTCTACAGGGAGGGTTTATGTTATCTTTTGAGCCATCAGTCACTGATTATAATTTCAAAGCAGTACTAATAGCTATTGGTACTCATTTCATAAGAAGTTTGACCACGGGGGTTCTGGCTAGGGACGTACTAAGGCAATTAATCACTGAGTATCGTTGCAGACGATAATTCTATGTTGAATTTCAGCTTAGCACGAACAGAGTTGAAGATGCCTTTGTGCCTTGCCAATGACAAAGGAACCTTTGATGAGTATTATATTTTTCTCTACCTTCAGAGAATACACAAGTGAAATGAGCATTTGAAATATGGTATTAGTGAGACCAAAGCAGTCGTGCCAGTGGGCTGCATGCAGAGACCCTTAACGACTCCTGCTGGTTATGAATAGTGATTTAGTTACGTAATGTAAGAATCTCTTAGCAGTTAGCCATTATTATCCTGTTGAAGGAATTTCTCATTGCTTAATGGAACATTTAAAATCTTAAAGTCTGGAGTGCATTTCTTTCTCATTTTTCCTGTGATCATACACATGGGTGAACTCTGAAACACAATCACAATTTTTGGTGCTTCTGAGCTGCACTCTCCTTCTCTCTTACAGCACACATATTGCACTAGCTTTGCAACTCATGGTCTTCAGGGTAAGTCCCAGGGCATTAATTCCTGGCTGGTGATTCTATATTAGAAAAGCAAGAAACTTTGAAGATTGCAGTGCAGGCTGCCAGCCTCTGTCTCTCTGTGAGACACCTCCAGGGTAACCCTTGCCCCCACACCCTGCTATTTCCTCAGCCCAGCACTCTACTGCAATACCCTGTATTAAGAGAATTAATTGTTTTTTCTCACTATCTGCCAGCAGATGAGTGGAGGGCACTAGGGTCAAGTGAGGGAAGATGCTGTGTGTTATCAGCTGTGCATGACACAGCAGAGGCAGCTCTCCCTGGCTGTGCAGGACAGCCTGTACAGCACTGCTTTTTCCCACCAGCTCAGGGTGCCCTTCTCATGAAGGCTTCAGAGCTGGAGGATGTCATGATGGCCTTTGTTGTCCCTCTGGCTCATGCCCCCAGCACTGAGAGACTATCTGGTAAGAGCACAACCTCTGCCTTAGGACTGGCAAAAATGGATCAGTTTCCTGGGTTTCTGTTTGCTTGTGGAGGCAACATCAACATTATTCTCTAACACACAGAGCCACACACTCAGTGCTAATCAATGGATGACAGCTGTACCCTCTTCACTGGCCTCAGCCTTGCAACCAGCACCTTACAGTGCAGGGCTGGTGCTGATCCACAGGGTCTTCTAGAAGGAACCCCAGGAGGCAGGGAAAGGGACCTGTGCCTCCTTTGGGCAGCAGGCTTGGACATCACAGCAACAAACTTTTGTCCAAAGAAAAGCTCTTAAACAAAACTCAGCTAAGATAGACACTGCCTAGGATCTGCCCTAAATCTTCCCTTTTGAGTTAAGAGAAAATGTAGTTTCAAATTTCTGGCTGCCTGGGCATGTGAAAGTTTGCTACAGGTCATACAGCTGCTCTTGCAGGATACCAAAGTCCATCTTAAGCAACCAGATCAGCTTTCATTGGGCTCTCCTTCTACACTAACAGGAGCTGGGTTAGACCCATTTGGCAAAGATATTCTTTATGACAGGATTGTATATTACCAGTATAGATTTTCATAAATAGTTGGAGAATCAGAAATTTGTGCTTAGGGGTTTTTGAAAGTTTTCCTCAGAATTAGGAGAACCGTGGTGTAATGACACAATTTCAATGATAAAAATGGAAACTTGCTAGAAAGGAAACACTTTGTTCACATTGCCTATTTTCAGCTCTATTGCAGAATCCCTATGAATTTTAATTTTCACAATCTGAGTTGTCTAATAGTTTTGAGAACTTCATCCACTTTGAAGTACACATTCTTATTCATCAAAGAGCGAAAAGGTTTTCTGCCTGCTTTTTTCAGCACTTTCTTAAATCCCTATGTGCACATGCCAAATGCTGAAGCATAATTATATAATTTCTAAGGTATTTTAAACTCTGTATAATTTAATTAAAAATATTTGCTGTGGCTTTGTTCAGTGATAATGGAACATAGGGCTTTGCATTCATTTAATGATTTAAATGAAATCAATTTCTGTCAAAACAAGAAATGATGTTGCCTAATGGATTCTGGGCACAAATTAGCTGATCTGAGTGGGCCTGTTTCCTAAACAGTTCTCTTGTTTTCTCAAGAGATTGCAAATCCCACAGGTAATTCTTGGGATTTTCCCTCAAAATATTCCTGCCATGCATATGAGCACAGACAGGCAGATTGTGTGCCACTTCACTGATTCATTGCTCGATCTAAAGCTATTTGATTTGCATTCTGATAGCAACCAGCCCCATACCTTTTTTTGTAAGCTGCTCAAAATCCATAGAATATACTTGTATGTCTTAGTCTTTCCCCATTTTGCTCATCCACACTCATCATATGTTGAGTAAGGTAGTCACAGTCTGTTCATTACATGTCTTTTTAAATTGTTGGTGCTCCTTGGATCTTCCGAAATCAGTGCACAACAATCTTCACAAAGACTGGCTGAAGTTACCCTCTTCCCCTGTTAAAACACACCATATGTGGAGTGGGTTTCATGTAGGGTTGCTGAAGTTATTTACACGATCTGTGGATTAGGAAAGCCCTTATGGTTGATAATTTGACTCCCACTGGCAAATCTCAAGGTATATCCCTCCCTCCACTGGCAGGAGAAGCAATTTAAGCAGCTCGAGCTTGCTCCCCTTTCTCCTGCAGCACAGATTAAACCCCACATGAGGCTAGATTGTGCTCCCCTTGGGATGACTGACTGTTCATTCATCCTGGAAAAAATACTGCCAATTTTCTTGTTGACAACAAGAAAAGTTTCTCACAAGTCAGCAGTATCTTCTCCAAAATCTGGTGCTCTTTCTGTCAGTGACTAACACCTTGCTGGATATTTCCACTTATTTCCAGGGGCCTGCCTGCAAAGTGACATTTAACTCAATGTGAGCAGCCAGGAAAAATAAGGAAAAGAACTGTATACTGGACAAGAAGATATATACAAAGTTTTAAATATCACCTTAATTTACTTCCAAAAGATTTGTTTAATTATCAACTTAGGATGAATGATTTCATCCTCATTTTCCCCCAGGCAAGCTCCTCTCATGTGCTTTGAAGCTCCTAATGGTCTTATCCTACATGGTGCAAGAAGTCACATAATCAGAACCAAGGTGGTAATTGAAAATCCTTGATAAAGCTGGATTTTTGGCAATGCTTTATCTTGTGGAGTCCTCCAGCAATGTAGAATGAAATTGCTTCTTCAACATGTTGCTCCAGCTAGTCTTGTGGCTCAGTCAGCTCAGTCTTGTGGGGAATCTTTTCTATACCAGGGCAAGTACACAGCTCATCATAAAGTCTTTGAGATGAACTGATCTCTTCTGAAATAGACACTGAACGACAAAAGCCTATTTATAATGCTGTAAATAAACCTTTAATTCCATGTCACAAATGGTAGGAAGGTGTAAGAGACCACGAAATGTGTAGTGAATGGTATCTTGTTAAGCTTTTGCTGGGAAAAAGCCCAAAGCAGCCTACAGAATTAACAGTGAATTGGTCTAGGAACTCTGGATATTAAATCAGAAAATTGCTTGTGGCAGTGTGAAAAACCTGATCACCTAACCAGCTTTATCACCTACAGTGTGGGTGTATGAAGCAACAGGAACATTTTCCCAGTCTTGCCTGGTGTGTTGGTACAAATCAGTCTGAGCAGGGCTTTGGCTTTGTGAATGCAGGCAGCTGTCAGTCTTCAGTGGGGGAGTCGTGCTTCATAACAACGTGTGGATGTGGGAAGTAAATCTGTCACCTGTCAGCCAGGCTGAGACATGCAGAAGGTTCCTCACTTAGCCAAAGATGGCTAATTGCACACGGTGACAGTGTGTGGTATTTAAAAGAAATGTTAAGCAGGTATTTATGGGAAAGTTAAGCAGAGTGTATTCTGCCCCTTGAAGAAGAATGAGACATGGTGATGGAACCAGGCTATGGAATAAAGCACACTGATTGTTTTCTTGACAAGCAAAATTACTCAGATCTTGGTGGAAAGCATTTCAGCATTGCAGGGCAGCAAGAATTTTCTTTGGCAGCTCAGTGTGATACGCATCACAAATGAATATTAGCAATAATTATCAGGTTTGCGTTCCGTTAAGCAAAACTCCACTTTTTGTTCTCATTGCCTTTTCACACTCACACATACTCATTTTACAAAATTATAGATCTTCATGGAAAATACTAGATGTCAGGATGAAAGTCTAAAAAATTATCTGATATTTCTATGAAAAAAAAAACCAAACCAGTTAAAATATTCAATTTTCAGTCATGACATGAACAGGTGGTCACATTTCTTTTCCTGCTGAATTTTCTGCAAATCACCTACGTTCAGGCCTGGCTGGATTTTCAGCTGGGTTCCTCACAGAAAGTGTGCCTATGATGCATGTCATGACCCTGACAGACTGTGTCCTACTGTGTTCCTTTTCCATCTGGCATTTGATCAGCTAAAATCCTCTGGGGGGACCACGGTTTGTGCTCTGGAGGATTCTGCCCTGCCTGGTGTTCTGGTTTGTAACCAACACCTACCAAAGCAGCCTGGCTTCTCTCTCTTTAATTTGTCCAACATTTCCTCTCTATTGTCTTGCCTGTTTTTCCAGAACAGGCCATTTGCATTAATTTGTATCCATTTATAGAGATTTATTAGTCATATGTATTATTCTGCCATATCCTGCCAATTAAATCTTTGTTCTGGACAAAAGCTGACAACCTCTCTGTCTTATTCCCAATGTTTTCTCTGGACTAACACACTTCTTCTCCATCCTTCAACCCATCACCAGTGAACTTGCTGAGGAGGAATGTGCCCCTTCATCCAAGGTATTGATAATGAGTGAAACCATACTGGGCCCGGTATAGAACCCTGGGAGACACCACTGGTGACAGGTCTCCAATGAGCCCCTGTGCCACTGATCACAGCCCTTGGGATCTACCACTCAACCACGTGGCATATTTACCAGGGACAGCTTGATAAAGTCTGTAGAATTTTGCCATCACTAGTAAGGATTGATAGATGGGAATGAGAAGATTGATACCAAACGTTACAAGCCCATTCATGTACCTTCTTGCAGAGAGTACATTGATTAGTTGCAGAGGGAAATGGTAAGAAATGGCATAAAGGATAATTTAAATTTTTTTCCATGAGTTTAAGATCAGGTATGGTTTAACTTCAATTACAGGTAGTGTGTCTATAGTGATCCAAAGAAGTATTTTTCATCCAGTTGCCAAAATTTATTGATTTGCTTATTTGATTCTCTCCTTCTGGCTAAATTAACTGTGACCAACTGTAGAAATGCAGTTGTCATTTTGTCACCCAGCCAGTTCAGAGAGGTGAAACTGCTGGGAGAACCCTTAATATAATTTTCCTCCTAGAGATTGAAAGTGTGGGGCTTAAATCAGTACTTCCAAGTTATTTAATGAACATATTTTTCTCCACTAACTGCTTCATGAATTATGTTTCAATGAAGTCACTATGTCCCTTCATTAAAGATTATCTTTGTATGATTTCCATACAGTTCAGAGATTAGAAATGTCATCACAGGCAATATAGTAAAGATTTACTCCAGGTAGAGATTCAGCCTCCAGTGCTACTTTTGATTTCATCTCATTGGCAGCTTGCCTTAGCACTTAGGGAGGCAAAGATGGCTGTGCAGCCCCAGGAATGGTTCAGGATGTCCAGAGGTGGAAGCATCCTGAGTTTCCTCCAGCTGCAGGAGTGAATGAGGAGGGGACCTGTTCCTCTTTTCCACTCCTTTGCCAGCACACTAGAGTTTGGCTTCTACTGCTCACATTGTCTTTTTCATGCTCCCCAAGGTGATAAAAATACCCAAATTGTTAAATTTTCTGCTGGTTTTCTCTATTGCCATTTTAGAACATGGATAATCATAAGATGAGGGGTCTTCAGTACTTGGCCATGTGGTTAAAATTCAACACAGTAAGAGAATGGCACTGGAGCAAAAGTGTTGGAATTGCAGTAGACAGCTTTATAATTGTCAATGGAAAAGATGCCTTCAGTACATTGTGGTTACTTTCCTTTCAATTGCTTATTCAGTTTATTAACTATTAATAGAATTTCTTCAATATGAAAGCTCAGCTCTTCCCATGCTCTACATTTTCAATAAAGATGATTCTTAATATATGTGTATAAGCCAGGTGCTTCTTAAACTTGGAATGAATATGTTACCAAACACAAATCAAAACACATGCAGAATATCTAATTAGAACAGATGTTGAGTCAGTCTAGGAATGAGAAAACCCTATGCCAAGGTGGCTTCCTGTATTGGAATAATGATTCATTCCTTAGGATTGGCTGCTTGCATATGTGATCTTCATTCAAGCTGATGGAAGAGAACAGAAATACTGATATTTATGGGCACAGAGATGCACTTTCCCCTTGGAAAGATTTATTGAGTACCAGTCCTGAAGGGAGTAATAAAGGGGCCAAGATGAATGATGTTTTTATCACCTACAAATTGTGTCCTGATGAACCTTGATGATTTATTCCTGTCATAGTGTAGTATCAATTTCTCTCATTCAATGAGTGAAAGGCAGGATACCGAAGCTGAATTGCTGATGGAGGCAGGAAGGTCATTAGCTAGTCCATTAATCCACCCCTTCTTTCTAATATCTAACACAAGCAGCAGTCACAGATTATGGTAGAGGTTTTTCCTAGTGTGTAAGTGGTGTGGGGTCTTATCTGAGTAAAATTTGCTTTTCCTCCACCAAAACCTCCAAGTAATTATTGTAGTAACCTATGTCCTCTTGTCCTTTTATTAAATACAGCTTCCTTCAGACATAGCTTCTCTCATGTCCCTGAGAGTCACTGCATCAGAATTGTACCCACATCTCTTGTTCATGGTCTTGCCAGACCTATTGAATAATGCTTATTTTACACTATTTGTACTCCTGCAACATTGCCTCTAGACCTCAGACCAAGACCTCAGACCAACACTGACAGCCTACTGTCCCATGCCCGAGTGCTGTAACAGCTCGCAGACTGAGCTGAGGAATTTCTGATCTCATCTCAAACAACAATAAAAAGATGCAGTTTATTAAAAAAACCCAAAGAAACAAAAAAAAAAAATCATGTAACAATTGCACAGCTTGAAAAAATCATCTTGTTCCAAGCATATTTTTAAAATGAAAGCATTTTAAAAAGAACGAATGATGTTATCTTCTGTTCTTTTCAGTTTGCCTTTCAAATTTGTACAAGTAAAATAAAGTTCTATAAAAAATCAGCAGAATCCTCTTCATTAATCTTTTATTTGTGCCTGTTTAATGTAACCTAAGTTACACTTTTATATAATTTTCAATAACATTGCATTCTTTGATATAAGATTAAATTTTCAAGAAAAGTTGCTCTGAGTGGGCTCAGATATAAACAGATCAAAGCAGTGTTGCTAAAAGGCTTTATTTCATTGAATGCATTACTCTTTCTCCAAACATAACATATTTCTATAAGTATTTCTATGAAGTCTGGATCTATTTGATCTTTTATCAGTGTTGTAGGTAATTTATTAGATGTATTAGGCATTATATACCTAGATAGAAAATATAGACGAATATACGAAGAATAAAATAGAATTACATTTAGAAATCTCTAATTAACTGATAAAGACTGATACTGGGGCTTCCAGCTCTACATTCAAAGAAGGAAGTGAAAAAATAGAGTCATCTTTTGTTCTATTGAGCCCCATTGTCTTTTCACACATTGACAGAACACTGCATCCCTTCTGAATGTTTGCATGGCCAGGATTTGTCTCTTGGAAGACACTTGTGTTGTGACTGTAAATGCAACCCAAACTTTTCAATGGTAGTAATACTAAGTTTAAATGTGCCTGAGAACTTGTTTATGAAAAGACTGTATTAAAATTATCACAGAGTTCATAGCAGTTACAGTAGAAGTTACCTTATTCCTTTAAAGCTGCACAGATTCCCTTAAAATAAATGGTTTCTTGCTTTTGAGAACAATGTGCTTAGACTGTATCCCTGTGACACATTTGCAAAGGATGAGCTTTGCATATAACTCTCCTACAGGTCTTTGATTTCCTTTTTTTCCTTCAAAATGTTGGAAGTCTTCGGTTGAGTTTGGTGTTGAAACAAGAAGAAAAAAAAAAGCATCCTCCCTCCCTATTAACTGACTGTGACTTAAAGAGAGTTGACACATTCTGGAATACTGTTAAATTTCGTGCCATGACCCCTGTGTGGCAGATTTAATCTGTAATGTTTAATGGGAAATGATTGTGTTTTTTCCTGGTATGGAGTTGAAAAGCTGGCAACAACTCAGCACTGAAAAACTGATCCAAGTTTGATGAGACATTTCTTCAGTATTCCTTACTGTTGGGGTTACCTACAGCTTGGGGTAAATACAAGCATGCTCTGCATCTTTGTGAAGGGAAGTCCAAGCTCAGTTTTGCACTTCAAAGTGCATCAGTGTCAGATCTTTCCTTGTGTCAAACCCTCCTCACCTTTCTCATCAGAAGGTACTCAGTGTTCTTTCAGGCAGCCACAACACAAACCCCTGGTTTCCATTTCTGAGTACACCTTCATCAGGCAGCTGTGCAAACAACTGTCCTGGAGACATCTACAGACAACTTACTTCTCTTTTGCTGTCAGTGTGCTGTCAGTGGCCTCTAAATTGTCTCCTTCAGTTTCCTAATTTCTGTATTAAGTTTTGTATCTCATGTCCACTCCAACTTTTACAGGAATGGGCCTCAAGTTCTTGGTCAGCCAGGAAAAGTAAGCACAATTTTCCTTGCACTGCTCACCATTACAGGGATTTTACAGGGATTTCTTTGTTCATTTAGAGAAGTGTGGCGATGGTGGCCCCAACATTATCATCAAACCTTCATGCTTCCTTCAACTTTTCTGAGAGCTCCAGCTGTGTTTGGTCGTTCAAGTGCTCTGTGATTCAACTGTTTTAATTCCTCAGTGTACATTTTACCCCCATGCTGTGCATTCTGCAGCACTCACTGGAAGCTGAGGAACTGACGGAGTCTTTTGACAGACCAGCGCTGTATGGCTCGAGCTGTGGCACACCACGGCGATGACAGATGGCTCCTGCAGGTCACCAAGCCAACCTTGTCAAAACTCAAACACCTACATAAGGAGGGAAAAGACAGCAAAGAAAATCGTGGAGAAATTGAATACCAAGATTATCCTTTTGCGTAGCAGAGGTGAAAAAATACACAACTAAATTAATGACCATATAGCTGATGGATCAGTGGATGTCAGGGAATGGCTCTGTGAACACCATGCCAGGCTGCTGAGCAGGGACAAATTTGATAGTGCTAGCCTTTGTTTTAAGAGAGAAGATGGAACAGATGTTGCTGGAAAGACCTAGACTTCAGTAAGCTCTTTGTCTCATGCTGAAACAAGATATGCCCTGCTGATGCTGAGAAAAAGCTCAACTGAGACCCGCTTGGTGATGATGGAAGAAACTGAGATGGGCACCTTTGGTGTTTGTACAGGGGAATCCCTATCTGAGACATGACAGCATCAGAGATTGAACTCAGAACTCCTGGGTGAAGAGCAACAACAGGTGTGGGACCTGAGCAACCCACAGCTGAGTAATAAAGCCTGCTGTGCTGGTTGTTCTGAAAGTACAATGTAGGGACTTTCTGAGTAAAGAGTCAAATCTCACTGTGTTTCTCCATCACTTATCAATACTAAGGAGTACAGGAGGAAAACATGACTGTATGCTCTTTCAAGCTACCACAAAGCAAGTAGATTGAGTGAAATTTCTCTTCCTCAGCTTATTTTTGCCATAAGAACTGATAGCTGCAGGACCTTTTGTTTGTATTCATTTCAAGATAAGATTGTATCTATAAAGGATAAACACCCTGCTTTCATCTCTATTCCAAGCAAAAGTGTTCTTACAAGAGTGGCTTATTGCAATATGTTGCTGTGGTTATTTTATTCAGGCTTCAGTACTCAGACAGAGATTATATCAAAAGTTGAAGCCAGATTAATCTGCTCTGAAGTATAAAAAAAGACAGCCTTAATCCATTTTTGTGTCAAGGTCATGTTTCTAATCTCATGGATATTTGGGATGGCATGTACATAAGTTAAGGCTTTTGCATTTCAGATCTGCTAAATGGGTGGGTCTAGTGTGACTCACTCAGGGAAAGCAAACATGCATTCTTTAATGGGCTTTCATATAAGTTACTGAGAGTGAGTGGAAAGAGAAGAAGAATTAATTACATATTAGCCTGTATGTATAAGATTGAGCTCTTATGGAGATGGAAGAAGTCAATTCTGCATTGATTTTCCTCATTGATTCAATAGATGTTTAGTTAAAGCCTAGAGGAAACAGGCAGAAGTGGCTGTTGCACATAAAATCATTGCATATGAGAAAAAATATATTATGGTCTAAGAAAGATGAGAAAGGAAGACAGGTCATAAAAGTAAGATATCTTTAAAGACACAGAATTTGAGATGGTTGCAAAAATGAAAATCTTAAAGACAATATTATTTTCTGGATTTTCAATAAGTCATTCTAGAATAAGTGCCTGTGGGGCTGTGGGCACATCTTCCCCTACTGCCTTTATCCTGAAGAGTCTACAGTTTCAAACTCATCAGTGGCATTTGAGCCCAATGTGCAGTTAGCAAACACAAGTGGTGAGAAGAGATTTGTGTTGACTGTTGCTCCTCTGTGGTAGAGAAGATGGAAAGGTCAGATGGTCAGACCAGGTCTTTTTTTTTAAAGACATCTTTAGTTCAAAATGTTAGTTATAGTTATGTCTGGAAAGGTAAACGGACCAGAAAGGTAAAACAAACAAAAATCTTAGTGTGCTGGGAAAATTTTGTTCTTTTTTGCTGGCTATGGATGAAAATCACTGAACTTTTTTTTCTTTCTGAAATGGGCTCAAAGGAAACATCAAAACTTCAGAAACTCCTATGGTACAATGAAACCATTGCCTGTCCAGACCTATTTACCCATGACATGTTGTAACTCTGGCAGCACCAATGATATACACAAAATCTCAGGCACCATCACACTGTAACAATGGATAATGCTGACATTTTAATGGAAAAACTTGTAGCCTCCCAGCTGGCTTTTGGGATACACCATGGCAGAATTGGGCTGCAGGCTCTGACCTTGAAACTCTGCTCTTGTCCTGCACTATCATTAGTACAAATTGTGCCTGAGGGGTTCAGGCCTCAGGCAAACACCAAGAGACCCCAATTTCTCTCATCAGGTCCAAGACTTTCATCACTTTCCCTTTTCATGTTGTGAGTGAAATTCAGTTTTCTTAGTCATGTTCTTCTTTACTGTGGATGTAACAAGTATGCACAGTTTTCAGTTACACCAGCCCACATCAGTAACTTCAGTTTACTGTACTCACATTCTATTTTGATTTCTGAATAAATGGCTAAATCATACTTGGGAGGGATATTTGTATCTGAAAAATGAAAGACGAGGTAAGCCCATCAACTTGATGGATTAAAAATTAGAATGAAAATATGCAGAGAGTTGAAAATGATTTTTCTTTTGTTCAGAAGAGATGAATTGCAGATCCTTATGCTGTGGCTATTAATTCACTGTTTATCTCCCTTTTTGGAACACTGGAGCAAAGCACAGGGCAGCCTATGGATATCTCCCTAAGGAAAAGGGATGAATCTAAGAGAATATGAGAAAGACACAATAAGAACAAAAGCCTGTCATGCCAATTTGGGAACTTAAAATGTGTAATTTTGCTTCTGTCCTAAGCATCTGGAAACACTATAGCAAGTGCAAAACAGGAAACTTCACTAGCAGAAGATGAAAATCTCTTTTGCCTCCTCTTTCTTTCTGAACTGTGCCAATGAAAGCCTGGTGAACATCAACAGAGCAGCCAGAAACCTCCAGTTCATCAATCACCTGGGCAGAGCTCAAACACTTCACAGGTTCACGCTTCCTCTAAGAATTTCTGGAGCAGGCTTCACCTGTAGCCCTGTTTTTTCCCCAGCAATGATGTAGCTCCATTGCTTATAGAGTGTAGCCCAGTGGGGATTAAACTGATAGAGTACCAAGCACATTTCACAAAGACAGGGTGAACTCAATTACTATTTCTGAAGACACAACAGAGTAATTGGCTTTCCTGGGGGGAAAAGGTCATGTTATAAACCTGGATACCCCCAGCTCTTCTAATGTGTGTGTGGCTAGAAGATTAAGTTTTGCAGCAGTGCTAACTGCTGCTTTGCTTTTAAATAGCAGTGTTGGTAACTGGTCTGATTTGAGACAAAATATTTAAATGCAACATGGAATAAAATCTAAGGGGAGGTGGCAAAATAAATTGAGATGACTTTTAGACTGATCAGTTCTCTGAAGTTTTCCACTTGTATTTCTAAATATATTATAGAAAAATAACAGTTTAGGGAATAGACTTACAATGCAAATAACACCTGAATCATTATTATTTCCAGGATTCTGGAAGTTGTCTCTTTGTGATGGAACACATGTAGATGTGAAATGTAAATAATTTATTCAATATGAATTATGAAAATAGAGGAAAATTATCAGTGGAGATTCCAGGTTTTGTACCATTGTGTTATTAAAGTTTTTTGATAAATCATCCCTGTTAGGGGAGCTGGGACAGATTTGAATGCCCAATGGATAGGCTGACACAGCTCTTTCCCCCCAGGTGCAACCAGCAGCAAGTTTTACAACTAGCATTTGTTTCCAGTAGGCTTGTGCACAATAGTCATAAATACACACTCACATAGCCAGCCATGCAGATCAACACCAACAGAAACACAGAGGACCCATGCAAATGCTTGGTGTCAACAGGGCCCTCATCCTGAACTCCTCTCTGTATAAGCAGGATGGAGTGATGATAGTGGAAATACATGTATGTATATAAATATACATAAAATTTTATATATATATATATGAATGAATATGCCTTAGAAACTCAAGTCTGCCCATCAGATGCCCCTGGATCCCAGTCTCTCCAGCTTAGTAGCACCATGGATACACAGGCCTCTCAGCTCTGATTCCAACACAGAGGCCAGCACTTGATTTTGGTCACTCTGGTGAGCATCTGTCTCTTTTAATTCCTGAACATCCCATAGTAAGGCCAGTGCAATCTCTTCATCTTTGTCCCATATTTTGTCTGACACCCTCAGGCAGCAAACATCAGAGGTCTGAGAGATGCTTCAGCATTGACTCATTGTGATGGTTTTCGTTGATGGGTGTTGGGGCTGAGGATCTCCTGGGACAAGCCTGGGACTGGTCTGGACAGGGTGTCCCTTCCTCTGAGTCCTTAATCTGGGTTTTCCCTTGCCCCTGGGCTCCTCTGTGCTTGTGGAGATGGACAATCTTTGCTAGGTTAATGGCTCTGTGATGGACTCTGGAAAAGCCTGGCAGGTTATTATTTGGTCTTCCCCCACCATGTCTCTCTCTGCTTCTTTGTGGACCTTCATAGTTTTTAATCACATAAAAACCTTAGCTGTTGTATACCTAGCTTTAATTATTGCATGAGTTTAAAGTATCACTCCCTTTGGTATTGAAGCTTATATTTCCTGGAAAGCTTATATTTCCTGAGTATCTTGTAGAGGCTATGCAGTGATGTACTGCAAGGATTAAGGCTGTGTTTGATCCTGGATTTTACTAACAAGTAAAGTAAAATTCATTCCAGGATTTCATCAGTTCAATGGAGAGATCCCTCAAATCACCAAAATCCAAACGTAGAAAGGTTTCTCATTTTAAAATCTTAGAATGTTCAAAATGAAAAGAACTGTTCAAAATGAAAAGGTAAAAGAAGATGAAATAGATATTAAATACTTAGAAGATTTTTACCTTAAATGCTCAAACCAGCCTGAAGCAAAATACTATGATTTCATTTAATTGGCTGAAAGTTTTAATGAAGTTTAATTCAGTTTTTAGAAATACTTTTGTATTCCAAATTAAAATGACCATTATGTGAAGTTCTTTATACAATTTCATTCACTGTTTCTGAGAAGAGCTGAGTGGAAAAATGGCACAACAATAGCTGTATAAAAGCTAATTTAACAAAATCCAGCTGTTCCCTGAATTTAGCAGTGGCCTCCACCATTTTGTATGAAATACTGCTTTTTAAATCTACCTCAAAATAGCAATGTAAAAATATGCACAATGAAGCCATTACACAATAAGAAGAAAGATCCTGTAGTCCTTATTTTCAGAGAGGCTGAATATTGCTCACCCAAAATAGGAATCTATTTTTTAAGGAGTAGGTGTTAAATTTCTCGAAATAATTTTTATTTCAGGAGTCCAGTGGTCATGGGAGTAGAAAGGTGTTCTCTGTGGATGCTCTGCAGGCCAGTGTTCTGGTTTGGACACAAATTTAGGAGGAAACAACTGCCTCAAACAGCTGCAGAACTGGGCAAGTGAAAGCAGGTCTTCACATCACTTTGTTGTCTCCCCTGCCCCTCCAGGCCTGTGCTGTGTATGGGCTCTCTCTGCTCTCACAAAGGCTGTGGATGCAAAAATATCCTCTCCTGCTGCTCCCCCATCCCTAGACTGTGTCCCCCTTGTCAGCCCCATTTGTTCCCTGTGCTGGTGTCAGCAGCAGCAGCAGGGAGCACTTGGGCAGAGAATGCCTCATTGAAAAGCAGTTGTTGTAGGCTTCATGCTGCTTAATCCTTTCCAGAGCTGGTCTCATCCCCCTTTTAATGCTGCTGCTGTCAGTCATGGAGCCAAGTGAGTGGCCACGTTAAATGTCAGAGGGGGAAAATAGAAATCCTAGCAAAGACAAAGGCAAACAAATAAATGAGGAAACAAAACCTCAAAGAGAGAAAACAAGTGAGAAACTCTTAAAATTGCTAATGAAAATTGCAGTTGCCCTGTTTCACATGACAGGACCTGTTTGAACTCTGATGTCTTGAAGCTCATGCTGCTGCTCAGCAGTGTCTGGTTGAAGCAGTGAGTGATCACTGTCCTGGGTCCAAGTGTCAACTGGAGGAGCATCTGTGGCTGCTTGGTGCTGCTTCTTCGTCCCCTGCATGCTCTTGTGAGGCTGCATCCATCCATGGGCATGGGAGTATGAGAGAAACAAATAATCCCCAGGACCAGGAATTTTCTTACAGCTCCCCTGATGCTTAGAGACCAAGGATTTGCTCCCAGTGGTCCTGCTCTTCTGTCTGGTAACCAGTGACAGAACCCGAGGGAACGGCCTGAAGTTGTGTCAGGGAAGGTTTAGGTTGGATTTTAGGAAAAGGTTCTTCAGCCAGAGGGTGGCTGGGCACTGGAAGAGGCTCTCCAGGGAAGTGCTCACAGCCCAAGCCTGACAGAGTTCAAGAAGCATTTGGAAAATGCTCTCAGGCACAGGGTGTGACTCTTGGGGCTGTCCTGGGCAGGGCTGGGAGTTGGACTGGATGATCCTTGCGGGTCTGTTCCAACTCAGGGCATTCTGTGGTTCTGTGATTCACTGCCCAGAAGGCAGACTGGGGCTGATGCCTTGCTGTAAGGGGCAAGGTGCTTCACAACTGCATGGAAACAGACCCAAGCTGGGGAAGGCTGCTCTTCTTTTTGCTGACACAAAGGCATCTTTGTGAACAGCTGTGTGTGAACACCACATAGCTGAGGGGCTTAAAGACTTGGGCAATGTTTTCTCTTTTCTAAGGTTCAGGGCATCTTTTCTGGTCATTTCTGAAGAGAAGACAAGAGCAAGGGAAGAATTTAAATTTAAAAAAGAAGTTTTGGGATTAGCACAAATCTTTTTTTGTGAAAATCTAGAAGAGGTTTCATTTTTGCTCCAGTGAAGGACAAAAATTAATTCCAAAATCTCCCAAGCTGTCATGAAACAGAAGTGCTGTGCTCTGGCTGTCCCTTGCCACTGTGCTATGACGAAAGTTTCTCTTCAGCTCCTGGTATTTGGAAAATATCTTTTATCTAAACACACAAAATTTCATATGCCTTAAGAACTTGCAGACTATCTCTGTAGCTGTGTTTATTATGAAGCTTGTTCATTTTGAGCTTTTCTAAACTCTTTGGCTGAGATTTATTCTGCAGCTCAGATCTTAAAGGACCACATTTATGAGTCAAAGAAGTTCAGAAACCAAGGTGAGGCAAGTCTCCACTAAGCAAGCAAGATAGACCAAATTGATGCATTTAAACTGAGTTGCAGCAATGTCTTACAGATGAATACTTTTTATTTTCTGTGTATGAAATGCATTGCACTTGGGGCAGAAGAGAGGAGCAGAGGTTTTGTGTTTTGTGGGATCTAAGGCAAATAGTATCTTAAAATAAGCTACTGGAAATTCTGCTGTGTTTGGAGGAGAGAAGAACAGAAATAAGAGAGGCAAAAGACTAAGAAAGAGGAAAAACTGGTTTTGTTTGATTCTACCAGCAGTTTGGGCTTTCTTCACAAGCCTCTCTAGCCTACACCAAACAGGATGCTGTAAGCTTCTATAAGCATCCAACAGATGTGTTTGTCTCTACCTGTCCAAACACTCTGACTGAAAGGCTGGAACTGGTTGCTGGAATGACTGGGCAAAAACCCCATTGTGACAGCTGATGATGCACTCCAACTTACACAAAGGAAGAAACAAAATATGACTGTTCTGTGTCACCAGCCAATACACTACATATTCCAGTCACTGGCTGAAATGGTAAAATAAGAAAGAGGGAACTGGAACAGAGCTGTTAGTGACACTGAAACACTGAGACTGGTTGGAAAAGTATTTCCTTTAATAGAGGCAGTTGTGAAAACTCAAATCAAATGTAGATATTAGGCCCTGGAAAAACTTCTTTCTTACCCTATTGTACTGTTGATGCAATAACTAGAACTAAAGGAGATTGATCCCTGTATCAATGCCAGCTTTGAGTCAGGAGCTAAAGATTCTGCCTGGAAGCAACAAGCTTAGTACCTTGTGTCCTCTAGTCACCTCTTTCATAATCCCATCCCTCCCTTTGCTCAGCAAACAGCAAAGATAAAATCTGAAGGAGTTCTGCCTGCAAATAAAATAGTCATGCTGTCTGAATCATGACTTGGAGAGCATTTCTTTTGAAAAAACCCAAGCTGGACCAAGTTGTTTTAGAGCAAAATGACAAGCACCAGTCAGCCCTCAGTGCCTGCCCCCAGCAATCTGGAGAGAGAATCACAGACTGAAGTGGTGTTCTGAAGTACTCCCCTCCTCTGGTGTTTTCCATCTTCACCCTGAGACACCTTGTGAAAACCCAGGGCTTGGCTAAATTATCTGGAGAATGAGGAAGATTGTGGAAATGCACTTTCTGTCTTTTCCATGAGCTCTGCATTGCATGTGCTCCTAGGCTGCAAAGTTTTTTTAATGTCATATGAAGTAAAGACTTGAGGGCATAAAAATTTCAGACAGCCCCTTGCTGGGTCATACAACCAAGATCAGGTCAAGAGATGACTGTGTCAGCACAGTGGCACAGCAGCCACTCTGCTGGCTGAGCTCTGACACATTGTAGTACAAATACTGCAAACACAAAGGTTTGGAACACTGGACCAATAATTTTTTGGGTTTTTTTTGATGAAAATAATTTCAAAAGTCACTAAGTGACTGCAAGTAACCAAGGGCCTCACAGTCGTGGAACACACAGTGAGATAATCAAATTTAAAATAAAGTTGCCAGGAAATGAATAAGTACTGCCATACATCTGTGAAACTCAATTGTTAGTTTTCTCCAAGATAATGTTATAAACCATGATGTACAGCTAGAAATTGCTGTTGACCATATTAGACAGGGTATAGAATAATTCCTGTCCAGTTTACCAGGTTTAATTTATCTTTTAGCCAGCAGTTACTCAGTGCTACTTAGGGATCATCTAACTCCCACATATTGCTAGAAAGTGCAACTCTAATATATCACAGATTCTCATAAAAAATTCGTCCTTCATGGAAGGGCAGTTCTGAAGATGAACTGTCTAAAGACATCCTGTGAAATGAAAAAGAGGTCTTATAGAGCTAATAATAGTTTTTCTGAACTTGATGAAAAAGCCATTAATGTCTTTCTTCATTCAAAAGCAATTCTCTTCCCATTAAACACTGGGGAATCTAATTTTCCCTAGCTAAACTGTGACTTTCCTACCTAGAACAACCTCTGTGAAATGACATGCAATATCACAAACTGTATTTGCAGCTCTTCTAGCTCTTGGATATCTATAAAGATGGTGATCCCAAGAAAGTGTCACATTTGCAATATTCATTCAAGAGGGTAAGAAAATATTTAAGTAAATGCACTTAATATTCATTCTGCTACACTTGGCTTAGCCTGATATTGGTCCCAAAGAGAATTATTTTAAAGACTAAGCTAGTTTCTTAATTTGTTTCCTTTTAAGTGAATGAATTCAACTCTCACGGGCCAGAGGAAAAATCATCAATGGGAGTTTAAAGAGAGCCTGTACCAGGCAAGCACAGTTGGGAAAGCTCCTGCACTGTCAGGGTTTAGTCTTCAAGAATGTTCCTGCCAGATGGAATGATGAACCAGACTGAGACCTCTTCCACCTGCAGGTTGGTGGGAATGTGTATTTTTTGTTAGTACAATTTCTCAGAGAAGGAAGGAGCCTGGGGAGGAAAGTTGATTACTCAGAAGTGCAGCTCCACTATGGCATATTTTGTAAAGAGCACACCTTTCCTGGTGTCCTTGCAGGGAGCTTCAGTTCAGAAAGCATCCCAGAACTCCAAAGGCTGAAGACATAAAAATCCTGGGAATGGACCCTAAAAAAGGTATCACCTGAGCTTTGCCACCCTGAGTTTTAGGGTACCTCTCTCTTCAAGGAATGTGCTTGGTGTTTTTTGCCTGAAAGTGGAGACCCATGTGAATGGTTCTCCCCCTGTGCAAGGCCTGCTAGGGAGGAGACACAAAGGAAAACACAGAAGAACAGTGAGGCAGGAATGCTTCCCTGAAGAGATAGGGAAGAACTGATGAAATCATTCAACAGGAAGGAAAAATCCCTTCAAGATCTTCTCAAATTGTTCTTTCAATTTCTGATGGGAAAGGTTTATTATGTCCAGGCGGACCTTGCTTTAGCATCAGAGCCTTCAAAGTAAAAGACACCAATACAGATTCAGCTGTTGCATTGGCTTTCGTTCAATTTCCAGAGTATCCTAGACAGACTGAGACAGGATTCATGATTTATTTTCCTTTGTTACTGAAAGAACAAAACAAATATTAAAATAGAAAACTGAAAGTAAGAAAAAAATCCCTTTTTATTGGTGACTTACTTTTTAACACTGCATGTGCTCGTAGCTGATGTGTCATGTGATTTATGAGGATTTTCAGCCTGTAAGTTATTGTTGGATCTTCTTTAGAAAAGATGCAATTTAAAGGCTAGTGTTGCTGAAGGCTTATAATGACACAGTAATTGAGCAACTAAATGGAAAACACACTCTTCTATTTCAGGCAGTCAATGTGATGAAATGAAAAGAAAAAATTGTAGTGGATTTAAAGCCACGTCATTTGAAGATAGCACAGAAAGCATGAGTGAGGGTGTCTGCTGATTACAATTTTCCATGCAGGAACATGGGATCCCTAACTTCCTGTATTTAGGTATAAATATAACTAACCCACTTGCTAGAATGAACCTTGAACTAAAATAGATGATATTTGATTTTGCAATTATATAAAAAAATACATAGAAAGTATGATTTTACCATTCAAGATACATATTGGAGGATTATTTACTTTCTCAAATCTTTTTTCTTTCATTTGCTGCTCTTCACTTCTGATGAGTTATGATGCCTACTAACCTAATACATAGATTCCCAGGGAAAAAAATCTATTCCCCATTAATTAATCATCTGGCCATGGGATATTTGTTTTCTGCATTGTTTTAGAAAGAAAAAAAGTCACACCTCTGTGGGTTGTAGAATCAGAATAATTTTTTTCAAAGTCCTATCCTTGAATATTTTTGCCTGCTGATTAGAACTATTAATACTTTCTTTTCCAAATGTGACTAATTTAGGAGCTACCATTAGTCTGAACTCATTTTGGCAGGAAAGTAATTCCTCAGATCCTATGAATGAGATTAATTGCCCTGCTCTCTGAGGCAAGAGGAGCTGTAAGTGCCTCTGGGGCTTTGGCAGTCAGCAGAGAGAAGAGGTGGCAGCAAGGTGCTCCACCTGAAGATAAGAAAGAAGACCTGTGAACAGAGGGGTTCTTCAGCTGCTCCTGAGGAAGGAAAAGCTTTTCCTGGCCTGAGCAGTTTTACTCAGAGGTCTGTCAGTGAGCACGGTGTTGCTCCTGTCGTACAAAATGTTTTTCCAGTAAGTTACAGACTGAAATTTCTTTTATTTTTCTCTTAGGGCCCTATTTAAGGGGTGGAAATTGTCTGAGGAAAAGTCACTGTGCAAACAAGCATTTGATGGGCAGACTGCATGGGATGGACCATGCATCCGATGGTCCTTTAGGACAGTAAAATATGGTGTGATAACACCTTAGAAAACTCATTTTTTAAAGAAACAGAGAAAACGAATGGGGAAATTTCTAGGTAACAGAAGTAGAACAGGAGAGTGTTTGCAAGGAAAGATTAGAAGAAAAAAGTTACAATATGGAACTATTTCTTGACCTCAAACTGTTTACTGTTTCAGAGAAAGAAATGTTTTCATCTACTTTGCTTTGAAAGAAAGATGCCTGTCTGACTGCTGGGCTACAAATGGCTCCTGGGAAGCAGAAAAGGAAAAATAAAAATACTAAAATGGTTCATTAAGTGTTCCAGGAGGCCTAAATAAAATAAATAAAAGCTCTGAATGAAAAATGTGTACATGTATATATATTTTTTCCTTCGAAATAACAGAGAAAGTACATTATTTTTTACTTGCTGATCTTTCTTAATCCCATAACAGAACTGCTGATATTATTGCTCTTAAGGAAGAATTAATTCATTATAAAAACAAACAAAAAATCTTCCCTCTAAAGCAGATGTATTCAAAAATGCATGTATTTGCACATCAAGGTTGAGCTGTAATTACTGCTTTCAGATTTGTGCTACAAAGTTATTTTGGAGACTGTTGTACGATTTCTGTTTGTGGAATACTCATAAAGCAAAATCACTTAAGTGTGCTGGCTGAGTGTATTTATACAAATAGCAAGGAGCAGAAATGCACTTTTGTTGCTCAAGTAAGCACATGAAATTGCTTGCATACGATACACATTTCTTGAGAAAGAGCCAACGTTCCAACTCAGTTGAGAGCAAAACCTTAGAAAGAATTGGTGGGTGGAGCTTCTTTAGTTGTTCTGAGAGTTCAGTCAAACATGTCTCTTGCAGGTTTTCTGTTTTGTTTCCCCATGGCCATTATCAGTACAGAAATAGAAATGTTAAGAAAGCAGCTTGTAGTGGAATTTGATTTAGAATGTGATGGAAGCTATATGAATATGTATTATATGATATCTAAGACAGCAGCTTCAGAAAAAAGGGATACTACTTAAAAAAGTCCCATATATTTTAGGTATTCTATTCCAAAAAGTCACTGAAATGAAGACAAGAAGTAGGAGAAAGAGCCAGAAATATACTTTGTCATGCTCTTGGAGTTTGGCTTTGGGGAGTTTTAGAGGGACACACTGCTTCTTCTTCCTAAGCACTGTGAAAATAACCATGGTCCATGCTCTGGGGTCATCCCACACCACATAACATTTATTCTGGTGGAGAATATTCAGTTCACTGTTGTTCCAGTGAATGAGTAATGCAGCATGCCAGTCTGGAAGAAGTCTGGTGAAATATTAATGCTCCTGTAAGTCCCACTGGAGAATGTCTCCCATGAATATATAACAGACATATTTATGTTGTGCACTATTTAGCATTAAAAAATTGTCTCCTCCAAATGTCTGCATGTGCATTTGTCTGAGTAACAAACCTCATTCAATGCAAATAATTCTCATCACTGCAGCACTATGAGCAAGATTCCTGTTTTGCAAAACTGAGCTACGTGAAAAAATGCAGAATAAATTGCAAGTCATAGATCAGAATTTCAATTTAGAGGAAAACAAAATCTCTATATTTTTTTATTCTTGTGACAATCGTAGAAACTGAATTGATATAATTTGTTAGAAGCTCCACACAGTAATGAGTAAATGTCCACAAAATCAACAAGTAAAGAATACATGGAAGTGGTCCTAATGTTGTTTATAACAACATAATTCATACAAAATGTATGAGAAGTGACACCACAGATGATGCTTTTTTTTTTTTTTGACATCTGATTTAGTATAAGGTTTTGCTGAAGAAGAAATTACTTGTTAGTCCTATTTGAGATTTCTTTGCAAGTCAAAATCAATAAAACCATCATCATTACTGTCTGTTTTTTGGTAGCTGTCTTCCACATTGAATATTAAAGAGCTTTCAGACTGACGAGAAAAAGAGATTAGAATGGTGAGAAAATTCTTTTATATTTTACTCAAACATGATGATGGTTTCTCAGAAAAAGCAGGCTTATTGTTAGTCAGAGGATTATGTCAAATGGTAAAAAATGTCTTTTCAAATTGAAGGATTAAGACAAATTATTATAATACTTTAGCCTTTACTGCCTTTTCAATGCTTTATGTCTTATTTTCCACATTTTTTCCAGGAGACTGACTCCAAGCACTTTCTACTTTGCTTCTTAAACACATAAGACCTGTCCTAGCAAAGATTGCATGGTATTTTCCCCTGTCTGGCCAGATTTCTAGGATTTTCTGACTCAAACCTATTTCTGGAGGACAATTTTACCATGCTAACACCTTATTTTCATTCTCCAGTCAGCAGCTGAACACTGTTTATTTTCTAGATAATCTTGATTACTCTTGTTCCATGTTGGCCATGGCTATTTTAGCTCTGTTTTAAGGAACATATAAATGGAACACTTTGATGTTTTGCCAGTCCTAATGAAGTAACCTTTAATTCAAGACAGACAGGAATTAAAATAAAGAATCTACTTGTTGTTGTCTACATGCTAACAGCACAACATTAAATTTAGGAAGAAGTACAGAGGAGCATTGTAATATAGATCTTACAGCTGTCCATTTGGCAGTCTCCAGCCTTGTTTTGCCCAGCTTGTGATCCCTGAGGACAATTCCATAGCCTGGTGGTTGGAATCCAGTGCTTAAAAAAAAGCTTCTGCCATGCCCTTAGGGGGTTTATTAAAGAAAATCCTGATTTGGGATCACTGATAGCTTGATACCTTGAGCTGCTACAGATTTCAAAAATTTCCAAGCTTCTGCAGTGATCTGTAATTTAATAAGGGAGGCAGAATGAAGGCTTCATCATGGCTGTTTCCATCAGGAATATCAGTGCCTGCTGGGAGTGATAACTGGAGCTGCATTTTATTCATCCATTAAAGTGAACTCACCAGCAATTGCTCTGGCAGTGCACTGTAAGGAGACAACAGCCACAGGTTCAGCCCTGCTTCTGCCTGCTGGACTGTGCTTCCTTATGCTCTGAAACTCAGATTTAGTCAGATGTATCAACAAAAAAGTGCATTTATTCAGCTTTAGAAATGGCAGCAATGCAGACACTAAGGTGAGTGAGTTTTAAGTATTTTCAGGATGTGATCAAGTGTGTTCTGAAGGGCTCCAAGGCAAGAGCAGTGTGCTACATAGATCCTGAGCTCAAGAATATCTGTCAGTGGTGAAAATATGAATGTTTTGCAACAAAACTATCATCTTTGTGTCCTTATTTTAGGTGCAAGAGGAAGAAATTACCAAATCACAGCGTATCATATTTTCAGTATATCGACACCAATCAAACAGCCTATGTCTTTTATTTTTTTCTTTTCTTTTTTTCTGAGATAGAGGCACTACTATGAAGATGTGAAGTGCAGGAACAGCTTACTAGATTTGCTGCTGTCTTGAAACCTAAAATGATACAATATGTAAAACCCAGGAAAGGTTAAATTGAACCTCAGTCAGCCATCATTGTTAAATGCTGATTGCTCATAATCAGGATGAGTAAAGCTGAATCTTTTATGAAATTCTCAGCAGTGAATTAAATAGCATTTTTCTAGTATTCTTGGATAAGAAGAAATGAGGGAGGACTCTTAGGGACATTGATTAGCTGAATAAAAGGAACAGGCCAATCTAAAATAAAAAATTACTCTGATAGCACTCCCAATGACACAAAGAACAAATGGAAACAGCATGAAGATACCAAAGGAGAACTTTTTTACAGCTTAGTTGCCTCTTTGCTTGGTGTCTAAGCAACCTTGCATTCAAGTATTTTTTAAAATGTATGTGGTTTTTCAAGTGAAGAACAGACTCTCTTAACCTTTGGACTATTGGAGAAAAGGTGTTTGAAGGTTTTCTTTCAAGGATTCTTCAGGACTATAAATGAATTAATATGAATATGTTGCTACAGATGCCTTTGTCTTGCCACCTCTTAGCCTGTGTCTGGTATGCAGAAGAAGCAAATCTTTTTTGCATTAGTGATAAAGGGTGAATGAACCTTATTTTAAACTCTTTTTACCTCTTTGAAGTGATTCAGGCTTCCTTAGGGGCATGCTTTGAATTTTTGAGGCAGAGCAGAAGCCTTGGTAGTGCCATCTTCTCTTCCTGTTCACTGCAAGGAAACATTTATCCCCAGTGGGTGATTTTCTCTTTGCTAACATCCACAGGTGTGCCAGTGACCAGTAGTTTTGGGGATCAGGGGGACAGGTATAATGGTGTGGCACAGTCTTGTGTTCTTCCATGTCCAGTAACATTGCACAGAGGGAATCCTTTCCAACCTTCATCCTAACAGGCATACATCACACATAGGTATTCATATGTACAAATATATGTACAAACACACACACAGTCATACACTGCCATAGACAGAGGCCCACTTTTGAGGTGTTCCTCTTCCAGTCTGCCTAGCTGCTACCATTAAATGCATTAGTTCTATGGTACTTACAACAGCTGATGAAATGGTTCTTCCAACAACTCTGCAGAAACGCTGGGTAATGATTTTCACAACTGCATTTCCCTGACAAGTTAATCACAACACTCCCTCCCTCCAGAACTGCCTGATATTAGTAACTGGACATATCTAATGAATATCTGGTAATTAGAGTTTGAACTCTTCTGCTTGACTAATTTATTAGCTAGTATCATATGAAATTTGATGTTAATATGCCCGAAAGGCTAATCTATTCAGATTGCAATGCATAGATTTTAATAGTCTAGTGTGCTTTGGTAATCAGAAAGAATTATGTGATTATGGCTTGTGGTTTCAGCAATTAAAAAAGATGGGCTTTCAGTGCTCCTTTCAAGGTTGTTGTAGCATTTATGGAAAGGGGTCTATAATTTCAGCGTAATGTGGATTTTTTATAATTCACTGCAAGCTACCACATGTCTCAGATGGTTTAGGGTGAGCAAACAGCCTAACCCCAAACTGTTAGCAGCATACTAGAAGTGAAAATGTTGTTAATCCCTGACTTTCTTTTTTGCAGTTGTTACTTCTTTGTTCAACTGAAGTGTAAAAGTCAGGGCTTAAAGAAAACTGAGATATGAGAAAAGAAATAGGAGATATGGAATATGTTTAAGTAAAATCAGGGTTACTGATGGGCTTTTAAACATCATTCAGGGAGCTTATACTAAATTGCTTATCCACCACTAACTTCATTTCCAAAACACAATTCCCACTCTATAGTGCTGCCATTCGTATATTGCTTCTAGGCATCATTTTGCCTTAAATAGTACAAAATTACACTTTGAACTGATTTAATTTTGCAAGGAAAGCTAGATTGCTCTGTGCAGTTTTCTAACCTTCATTCAGACATTTTTAGGCTCCCAAATTTTATAACATTTAAATTCTGAGTGTATTTCTACCCAGATCACAAAAATGTAATTTTGGGAAGCCTGAGCTTTAATCTCACTCTCAGGAGAACCCTGCTATAATGAAGTCCATGAAATGATTGATGATTACTTTAAAGGTCTGTCCATTAGGTGGATTTTAATATATGTGAAATACACTTTGCTGACCCCACTCTAATTCACTGTTATCAGAATATATGTGGCACCAAAGCAAATAGGTAGCAATGACTATCACATTTACACTGTTACATTTATTGACCCAACTTGTAGTCTCCTGGGGGAATTAGATCAAACATGTTCGACAAAATCTGTTTTCTATAAGACCATGCTGACTGGCATCTATTACATTTTGTTCCTTTAATGTTTTTGTTGAGCAAGAGATGGGAAGAGCTTTCAGCTACTTCACAGAAACATCATTTTCCTGTAAGAGAAACTATCCAGGCAGAAATCTCCAGACAAACTGGACTCTTTGTGCCATGTATCCATGAGTCAAAAAAGTGAAGTACAAAGGCTGCTGCAGTCGTGGCCAGTATGCAAGGATCCAAGCTGATTGGAATTTTAAACAGAAAATGTTCAAGTCCTAATTATCTTTGATCAAATGGACTAATCTAGAGATCAGACCAAGGAGCTGAGAATCCTCTTAAAGTCATCAGGCATCATGAGTTACAGATACTCCTGGCAGGCCTGTTCAAAACAAGCCCAGACTTATTTAGCATGAAGGGCCATTCTTGTGAAGAAGACTAATAATATGAGGTCCAGGAGAAGACACTACACTACTTCCATAAAAAAATGCAGTTTTGTCTCCAATAATTATGATGATATAATAAATAAAGAATTGCTTTAAACTTCAAAGTACTAGCAAAGCTATTAAATGAACACAACAGAAAGGAGAAATGAAAAATCAGATTAAACAGTGGATAAAGATTGTTAGAGAAAACACCTCAGGTTTCCCCCATTATTTCGTGCTACACTTTATATTTGTGAAGAGCAGTGAGTGCCATAAGATTGCTTAATTTTCACTGAACAGGATGGGGGCTGCAGATCTGTTCAGTAGCACAAGAGCCAGCTCCTGAATTTCCCAGGCACTCCCAAGACCTTAAATACCCACTGCACAACATGAAGGACAGGCCACAGGTGGTATCAGCCAGGGAATGACACACCACTGCTTCTACATTCATGTCTCCCCAGTGATTTTTCAGTGCAGGGACAAAACCAATGAGAGTACAACATGCAAATGAAATGGTGTTTGGACCCTGTGCTCAGGCACCCAAATATACCTAGCACCTCATAGTGTGTTTGCTACATATGCAGATCTGCTTCTCTAGGAAAGGTCTTTCAGTGGCAGGAATTCTTCTGAAATACAATTTTCCCTTGTATTAAATTTCTACCTACTCTCTTGAAGTCCCAAGCAGAACTCTCCAAAAGACCTTCTTGACAGGAGGGCACAATCCTGAAAACTGGTGGCTTCTTATTCTGACCCACTTCCATTCCTCTACAGCCATCTTAACATCTGGCACTTTTCCCTCAGGTCCTGCTTCGACTCTATGACACAATCACTGGTTTTTTTCTTTTCAATCATTCAATACTTCTTCCTTTAATATAATCAGATTTTAGTCTAATTTCAAATTATTTACTGCACAGTGTGACATACCATAAACTTCTTGTACACAACCGATGCATCAAAACTTGCAAAAAATTTTTGGTGGATAATTAAAAAAACAAAGAGGGAAAAGGATAAATTAATATTTTAGACCTCACAAAATTTGTACAATGCACTGTGGGTTTTAGTCCAGTTAGAAGTTTCACAGAAGTGACATCAAAACTCAGACACATCCTGGGCCATAATCAGACACAACCCTATTGCAAGTTATTGATGACAGACTTACAGGAGATAATATTAGATTTAAATTTGCCTCAATTACTTGGAAAAAAATGATTCCCAAGATTAAATTTCAGTGACAATGATGTAGTAGGACAAATGGTGTATCTGTTTAACTATCTCTTTTGAAGGTGTCTGAAAAAGTCAGCCATGGGCAGCTTTGTTTCCTGTCTGCCACATCACACAGAATAAGTTAGGTAGGAAAGATACAGCACTATCTCACATAGGTGACTGTAGCAAGTTCAGGAGAAGTGACCCATTGCAAAGATCATTTGAATAAAGCTGTTTCTACTGTGATATTCATACAAGTGGCTTTGATCTATGAAAAATATTACACCAAGTAACCTCTGAGCCATTAAAGTAGTCAGGTAGTGATTTGCTTACTCCCTTCAGGACTAAAATAATGTTTCTCACATAAAAGTATAATTTATCTTTCCAAACTCATGATGTATAGAAATGAAAGGATTAGTTCAGTGAAATGAGTAGCCAAATCACTTGCTAGACAAATCAGTAATGACAGGCTCCTGCTAATGTTGCATAAACATACATGCAACGTGCTGAACACTGTGCAAGAATTCATGTATGCAAAAGTCCATGGCAAGGGAAAAAAACAGGAAAAACAACTTTGAAGACATCAGAGAATACTTCTAAAGTATTAAAACTGTGAGATGAAGACCCTGCTTCAGAATTGGTGCAAAAGCTGATAATTTTTTTTGTTATTGTTGTCTTTTTAGTTGGAAGTGTTATTTCACAAAACCAGAATTGTTTATCAGATATAAATTTTATCAAAATGATTACAAGATCATTGGTATTGAAAAACTTGTAAAGAGGTTTTTTAGCTTTTTAATTGATTTTTTGTTGATGTTCACAGGACTATTTATTTTGAAACCTAGGCTAATTCTAGAGATTTTACCTTAAGATGTAATAACTTTTAAAGACTTCAATTTTATGCTTTGGTTTAGAATGTGAAAGAAGCTCAGTGTATTGTTACTAAGCCAAGAACAGTGAAAAGTTCAGTTTTAGATATGATTTTGAATGTCCGTTATTTTCTACCAAATTATAGGTTACACTTTGTTGCAAGTATAAACATTTAAAATAATTTATAGTTTTCTGTGTTCCAGGTTAATAATTTACAGAAAAAACTATTATTAAAAATAAATGTTTTAGGAGATGCACATACCTGCATTTTTCTCTGTTAACCACCAGAAAAGATTATTTTAGGGATAATAATAATTTTATTATTGTTTAAATAAAAATATTATTTAACTAGGGTTATTTTAGTACAGAAAACTACAATGTCATAATTAAAATATTTTGTGGTGGAGATGGTACTGCCAGGAACTGCATATGTTTTTAGCTGTATAAACTTTATAAACCAAATAATTCTTAGGTTAATTTTTAGGTTAATTCTTTTCTCTATGATTTAGCTCCCAAACCAGATGTCTTGAGTTATTTGAAATGAGAACATTTACTTAGGTTTTCACACTTTTAGGGAAAAAACCCAAAGAATCCTCTATTACTGAAGCCTATTTTTCATTTTTTTTCTTTTTCCTTTTCTGGTTTATTTCTTTGACCCTAATTATTTGTATATTAATGTTCTACAGTTAGGAACTGTTCAATTAAATTCAAAATGTTTATGAACATTTGTTTCCTGCCTTAATTCACTGTGCATTGGACAGTCTGTGCTTGAAAAGTGACTACAGAAATCAGGTCCTGAAACCTGCAGAAAGGATCAGCTGTGAAATGTGAATAATCAGATTGCAGGTTGGCAGAGGCTTCGTGACTACAGGCTTGCAAGCTCATTGCCTGGAAAAAAGGACATAATTTTTGAGTTTCATTCCCTCTGTAAGAACCTTATAGTGCTTTTTAATTTTTCCAGAAATTGTTTTTGATGCCTGTCAGCCAACAGTTTTTTCTAAACTAAGCAAATTCCAAAGATTTCAGCCCAGATTCACTGATGGAGTGAAATACTCGAAATTCTCAGTAAGTGCTACAGAGCTGCTTCCAAAACCACAAATCAATAGAACTTGATGGACTTCTTCAGGTTCAACCACCCCACCTTCATTCTCCTCTTGTATATGTTGTTACAAATCCAAATGAGAATGTTCCTATTTTTCTTTCTTATTGACAGGGTCAACGTTATTGAGAAAAAACCCTTCACTCTATTGCTTCACTGATCACTTTAAAACCCACATCAAAGGATAGCTCCTCTTGGAGAAACCTCTCTTCATAGGCAAAGAAAATTTTTAATTGAAATGATGTGTTTTAGTTCACTTTGTAATAGCCCAGTGGTACAGCAGGCAAGATTTAATCAGCACACACAGTGAACTGTTTTCATTAGACCAGAAGAAAATCACCAAGTTTATTTATCTTCTATGTTTATGGAAATCAGTGCATCTTTAAAGCATCTCTACATAATCCATGGCAAAATTCTTTGCTGCTTTTGGAGTCTTTAAGTTCCTGTTTGGGTCTCCAAAAATTGGGTTTCCAAAAATAATGGCCTGACAAGTTGCTATCCTGTTGATTGTGCCAGCAGAGTGCTGGATTTGAATTGTTTTGAGTGCTTAAATCTCACATGTCTGCAAATGCCCTTTGCAAACTTCAGCATTTGGAGATTTGTTGCTGCTGTTACAATACTCTGGGGAGAGAGTTTACTTAGAACAAAACACCCTGGAGGAAAGAAATGTGCTTTTATCTAGTCTGGAGCAAAGAGCCGGGTTGTGCTTTGGATGCTCTCTGTGCAGTGGAGCTGGCAGCCAGGGCTGGCCAGGGCAAGCAGGGGCTCATTGGTGGCATCAGGAGGCATGGTCCCATACAAAGCACCCCAGCACATCTGCAGAACATTATTTTGCTGACTTAAATGCATGCAAGAGGTTTTGCAAGTCAGGAAAAGGCATGAGGTTTTTTGCCAGCATAGCCTGTTGCATAAAGTTTAGTAAAATGTGCAGAGCACAAATATCAAAGTGTTAATGAGACCTTACCAGTGGGCAATCAAAAGTAAATTTCAGTAATAAAGACTCCAAATTGCTTTGGTCTGCTGCCAGAGTCATGGCTGAACATACTTTCTTTTCATTTATTTTTTTAATTAAATAGAGAGAAAACCAAGGGAAATAGTGCTGAAAGTGAAAAGCTTTAATAATAATAATGCATCAGCTGGTTAGCTGTAAGGAATTGTTCTAAAGAAAACTCCACGTTTGACAAACCTTTGTGTGAGATAGAAGCACTTTGGGGTGAGGGCAAGGGAAGAGATTTATTTGTTGAAAGGAACTGTGGTTGTGGCAATGGCTGTGAGGGAGGTTTGGTCCCTCTGCTTGTTCTGAAAGCTAATTCATTAGAGGGGTCAGACAAGCATGTCAGAGATTAAAACACATATTTTTTCTGCTGCTGATCTTCACTTGCATTCTCTTTTCCTAGAGGTAGAGGCCCAGCATGGAGCCACTATTTTCACTCCTGCACCAGCACAGCATTAACCTTCAGGCAGCTGTAGGGGAGGGTCACATTGCACAGCACTTTTTCTGTGGGCACCCCTGATGTGAAGACACCTGGGCAGGTGATGACTGCAAATATGTTGTAAAGGAACACCACACAATTTATAGTAAACCTCTTTTAAAAAAAAATAAATCCACCTTTTTCTCCCTTTTCATCATCTCTATCTCTCTTCCTTGGTTTTAACATACTTATTTGAAATTAAATTGTCCTATAATTTTCAGTCTGGTCTAAGGTCTGTTCTTTCATTCCAATGTTGTATTTCATTGCCTTTCTTTCTCTCCATATTAGATATATTTAATGTGTCTTTCTGGCTTCATTTCTGTTTCTTGACTCCAACTTGCCTCTTTTTCTCTTGCAGCTTTTGTTCCCCTCAGTCTTCTCTCACTGCATATTTTCAATTTTCTACAAGGAAGGACTGCCATGAGGGGATAAATCTTTGCTTTGTCAAGGATCCTTTTAGCCGCATTTGCAGCATAAAATATTGTTTTTTACAGAGAGGTGAAAAACTGATTTTCTTTTCCACCTATAAATTAGCCCACAGGGTGTGTCACCTGGAGAGGACTAGGTTTTTATTCTTTTCCCCATTCCTCCTATGGGTATGTCCATACAAGGTCTTGGCTTTTATTTCAGGAATCAGAGAAGCTCTTGCCTACATTGGCTTTGTAGCAGCAGCACTGGAGAGTGGTAACATTTGTTTTATTATAACAACATGGGAACCCCTCACTGATTTCTGACTGAAAGTTGGGTCCCTGTTGAGGAGGGAAGAAAAACTAAACAATGTATTGGCACCATTTCTCTTGCTCAAAGCTTCCTCTCTTGTTCAAGAATTGAGAGACAGCCTGTGACTCTCCACTCCTCACACTAGCACAGCTCCAGGCAGCTACAGAAACACCCTCAGAGCCCAGACATTGCACTAAACAAGTCTCAATTGGGGCTTCTTTTTGTCAAATTTTCTTTGCTCAATGAACAGTCATTGTGTTATAAATCATGAGTAGACTACTCCCAGATCTGGCTCCACTTCTGAACATCAATAGAAGAGTAACAAAAACCAACCAACAAGCTCATCTGTTGGTTTGAGTCTGTGCTAAGAGGTTGCCAACTTCAGGTGAAGTCTGAGTATTTCTGTCTACATATGGATATTGTGCTTCCTATCTCTACAACATTTCACACTAAGTACTGGCATGGTGTAATCTATTTTAGAGTAAAAAATTAAGAAATGCTATTTAAGTTTCTATATTTGAATGTATTTTTGTTCCTATACTTTTACTGAGGTATAGTTCTCATCAGGATAGTTTGTTACAGGAGATAAAGAGTAATTTAAAACTGTAAAATAACAATGAAACTATCTGAAAAAGTTTGTAGGTTTGTTCCCTCCAACAGTAGAGGTGACAGGCACTTCACCACAGTGTGCCAAACTCTTCAGCAATGATAAGGGGTTTCATATCACTGGCCATGGTGGTGGATTAACCCTGGCTGGTGCCAGGTGCCCACCAAAGATGCTCCATTCCTCAGCTGGACAGGAGAGAGAAAATATAATGAAAGGCACGTGGGTCGAGATCAGGTCAGGAGGGATCACTCACCAATTACTGCCATGGGCAAAGCAGACTTGACTGGAGGAAATCAGCTTAATTTGCTACCAATCAAATCAGAGTAGGGTAATGGGAAATAAAAAACATATATTGAAACAAGCATTCTCCCACCCCTCCCTTCTTCCTGGACTAAACTTCAATCCTGACTTTCTCTGCATCCTCCTCTCAGAGGCACAGGGAATAGGCAATGGTTGCTGTTGCACTGGGGTTTTCCCCCCACTTCTTAAAGACATTACCCCTGAGCCACTGTTTCTGATGGGCTCAGCCCTGGACACTGGAGTGTCCATCCTGGAGCTGCCTGGCACTGGCTCTGCTGGACACAGGGGAACCTTCTGGCAGCTTCTCACAGCAGCCACCCCTGTAGCCCCCCACCCCAAAACCTGGCCACACAATCCTATCACAGTCAAAGGGTCTTGCAGGACCTCTAAGTAACAGAAATGAGCATGAGAGAGCAGAGCTTTACAGGCTGCATTATAAAGACCTCAGTTAGAGGTTTTCATATAAGATTTGCTTCTAAATATTGTAACATACTACAAAGCTTAGAAGAAATGTGTTTTTAATGCAGAAGTCTCCTAAAAGCAAGAATTAAGTAGAATTAATCTGAAGAGGATGCTACAGAATTACTTGGGGTCTTACACTTAGCTACAGCTGAGTTTCTTCTGCACCTGTATGGCACAGGTGACAGTCTTGACTCAGTGTAAGTCTAATGGGAGTAGAAATGCTCCACACAGCAAGGTGTTAGAGCTCTTTCAGACACATGAAATGGCCTGACTAGGTTTTTGAGAAGAGAAGCACTGTGTTCTCTTCAAAAGGAAAAAATGTTTCAGAGGTGAACAGAACAATGCTGAAGTGGCTTGCTCTGAATGTTATTTTTACTTTTCTTTAAAGAGCACTGTATGGGAGATTTGCAAGTGAGGAAAATTTAGGAAAAAACAAAACAACTCACATTAGGTAAGGTAGAGGGATTTAGTCAATACTACACATGATTCTCAGACTACTTCATTTTAGAAAAACACAGCTTGTGTTTCAAGTGATTATGGGCAGGATGCAGTGCTATTTGTACTAAAGAAGCTTTAAAGTCTATTGTTCAAGGCTTTTTGACATCTGAATTCTCTTCAGCCCTTTCAAAATTCTCAGGGTGTTTAACAGAGTGCATGTAATGCTCTTAAGGAAGGTATAGCTGTGTGAAACTGCCTCCATGAAGTATTTACAAGCCTTCTGCAGTCAAAATTCTTCATCAAATCTCATTTCCTTCTCAGTATTTCATGCTATAACCAGATAAAGGCATTGAAACTCTTTAAGGGCTCGAACTTGTTCCTCTATAACAATGTCATGTAAAATGAAGTGTGAAAGAAATAGGAAGTAAGCTGGAGGGATTGCAGATAAATCCATGGCTTAGAGCACAGAAAGCAACTCCAAAATAATGCATGCAGCTGGTGTTGGATTGATATTCAGCTATGGCCATGTTGTAGACAAGAAAAACATCCATGTCTTGCCAACACTGAAATCTAGGTCTCTCTTTTCTCCCTGTGTTTGCAGACCAGCCACAAGACCTTACTTTGAAACATAAAACACCTTGGACAAGAGCTTCAGAAAGGAGATAAATTCCACAGATCCTTGCTTGGTATACCTTAGATGGGCTGTGTTTCAGAGACAACTGCTCACTCAGAACTGTCTACAACTACAGTTTCTTTACATATTTCAATCTGGGAATTCTAGATTAATTTGTCTCAAATTACAAGTCCAGTTTAAAAGAACATTATAAAAGCAGTGACAGATGCCATATAAAAACAAGCTACCAACCAAACTCCACAAAAAGCCCTCCTCAGAGATAAAGGCACCAGCTGGGCTGAAATTTCAAAATTATGTTTACATGGAGTGATTTGATGATGCAAAAATGTGTGTGTACATGTAAGAAAGCCTTTTGAAAGCTTTTGAATTAGTTTAATGGTATTTTCTGGTTTTAACAGAGTGGAAGTTTCTCAACATGCAGGGCAATTGCAGGGTATTTAATTTGCACTTGCACTGATTTGTATATTTTTTTAAGTCCATTAATGAAAGACATTTACATCTCATAAGATTGCTACAACTTTTTGCAAACCTCAGGTTGTTACTCTTGAATCATTTTTCTGTCTTCTCTTCCCAGTATTTTAATGACTTCCTTGACTCATGTGAGGTCTTTCATCAGCTGTCTACACCATATATGTCTGACCTCCTTATCCCTGCCCTTCCCCACCTGCACACCCAATCTGTCAGTGTCAAAGGTTCCAATTTAAAATAATAAACCAGAAGGGAATTCCTAAGCCCACAAAGAAGTGACAGCCCAGGAAATGTGTCTCTGTTGGAGCTTCTGCTGGGGAAGGCTCGGGAGCTTAGTGCCCTGTCCCCACTGCGCTCCTCTTCCCCCATTCCTCCTGAACAACTGGCATATCTCGAAATTCTCCTCCCCTGCACATGTCCCCAGGTATTGCCTTCTGTTTCATCACTGAGCTGCTGCACTCAGCCTTGTGCCTGTCTTTGGAGCCACCAAAGAGTACTGCCAAACACAGTGTGTTTCCAGCTTTCTGCACAGAGCTGGGTGCTTTCTACAGGCACCTTTTCACCTGCTTCACCCACAGGTGATTTTTTGTCTCTGTTCTGGCTCCTGGAATGGTCTCTCCATGTGCAAAATAAAAGTTCATTTTGCTCCTTTATGTCCTGCTTTGTTTTGTTCTGTCACCCAGCTGTACAGCAAATGTTCTTGCAGCTTCATATATTTAAAAGCCAGCCAGGTGAAAGGAGGCATATGTAGCAGCAAACACAGCACAGGCACGTGTGCTGATAAGATTAATTCCTTGTCATCCGCTATAATGTTAAATCTAATTTGAATTGTAGCCCTTGGGACCTGCAATTACATTTGTCCATCTGTCAATAAACTGCCATTTTGAGTTGTATTGCAGTTAATTGCAGGTAATATACAAAGCTTTTCCCTAGTTGATCTTCCATCCTCTCACATCACCCCTGTTTGTTTGGTCTTTTTTCCCAAAATATAATTAAAGCCAAATAAATAGAAGAAACACTGAGTTGGCAAGTTATTTATTCAAGAAAAAGCTGAAGAATCAGGATAGATATTATCTGCTCAGGTCTAGATAAAAAACCCCACAAACCCTCCTTAACTACAGCAAAATGAAGGAGTATGTATAAATAAAACCAGAGTACAGGAAACTGAAAAAAAAAAAAGAACGTGTGAGAGACAATACTTGCCTAAAACACATTCTTTGTTTCTAATGCTTTCCTTCTTGTGCTTAAAAAGTTCACTCTGAACATTCAGGTTTGAATCTCTTATTCCTTGTTTGCTCCTGGGATAATCTCTAACCCAGCTAATGAGTAATGGACACACCCAGGATCCATTTTAGTTCTACTCACAAGGATGGTGTGAGCCTTATTTAAGTCTGCTTTTCTTATGTACTCTAAAGAGCCTTGTAAAAATACTTAATCCTCTATGGAAGATGAAAAGAAATCTGAGTTTTTATTTTTGAGTACACTTGCTGCCCTCAAATTCCCTAAACTTTTCTAGAAAAAGTCAGGTAAATATTAACACCTTGAAACATGTTGGAAACTTCGAGACTTCTAGTGGTAGCACATGAAGTATATTACAGATTAAAAATAAAATTAAAGGATGTTTCAATTTCTATAAAAGTAACCTTTTTTTTTCTTTTTCATTTTTTTAATTTCAATTAGGAGATCTCTAATTTTACACCAAAATTGAAACCTTTCCTTTTAGCAAAAACTGCAGAACCTATTTTATATGATCTAGCTGAGTTTCTGCTATGAATCATTGTTTATATTAGTATTATAATATTTGTAGATAGTAAACAAGATTATTCATCACTTTCCAACCCTCATATATGTCTCTTTCCTTTTTTTATATGATCTTTTTGTTATTGATGGAGGGGAGCAAAGAACCAAAGCTAACTTCTTAATGCTACTCAGTGACAGGACAAGAGGCAAAATGGGCACCATTTTACATATAGGTAATTCCACTTAAACATGAGTAAAGACTAAATACTCTAAGGATAATTGAGCACTGGAAGAGGTTGTCAGAGAGGCTGTGACCATCCCTGGAGAACCTGGACTGTCTGCATGTGGTCCCAGGCAAAATGCTTCACAGCAGGATGTTGGACTTGCTGTTCTCCAGAGGTGCCCTCCAGCCCCAGCTCTTCTGTGGCTGATCAATCACCTTGGTCAGGCAAAGTGCCCTTGGTAAAGGGCTTTCTGTTCACTGTTTGAAATTTCCTTTTTGTCCTTTGTTGACTCAGAAAGTGATTGAATGGGTTGTGCTCCAGTGTCTTCCTAGTGACTGAGGGGAGGCAGAGCAGCCAAAAGTTCCCCAGGTTCTTTCCCCCCATGTTTTTCAAAGCTGCATGTTTAGTTGGCCTTCTGCCAGCTCTCATTGACCTATCTGTCACTTAAAAAAATAAAATTACAAATAGCAGCACTTTAATTACAGTGGTCATTTTTATTCAGTCCTGTAGTAAAATTCTATGCAGTCTCATTGGTCTGAATACATCCAGTTTATCTAAAATGCCTGTAAATTATTGCTTCCCATACTCTTTCTTTTTCTGGTTTACTTATAGAGAAACTCCTCAAAAAAGCAAGTATTTTGCCAAAGCTAATGATTTAATTAACTAATACTATTTTAGTTAATTAAATAATTAATAGAAACTGGTTAGTACAATGATGAGTAAATAGCCTGGGTACCTTTCTGGACTTATCTTCAGGCAGACAATCAAAGGAATGTATTCAAATTAACATTTCTGTCAGTAACCTGAATCACATAATTGTATATCTCTCTGTACTTACAGCAGTAAAGTGGCCTTAATTTTGGATTATATTCAATTCTCTTAATTTCTCTTATTTTGGTTTATTCTGGAAATGAGATAATTTGGCTGGAACAAAACTACTTAAATTCAGAATAAGAATGTTCCTAGAGGGATTTAATTCTGTTTAATGACTGCATAATACCCTCCCTGTATATTTTAATGTAGTTAAGCCCCAAGCACTAAACAAAATGTGCACAGCTTGTTAATTCTGAAGAAAAGAGGTTAGAAGTATTTTCAGGTTAAAGAGGTTCTTTTAAGATCAGTAGGATAATAATTCTGAGACACTTTACAAAAATGGGTTAAACCATTCACTGTAAAAAGTTGACTACACATTTTAATAGCTCTATCCACAGAAATGTCTTCATGAATCATTTTATGTAGCTAAATTTATTATGAAATACCACATGGAAGATCCTTTTAACAGCTATGAAAAAACACCAAATGTTCTAATGACAAAAAAATTAAGGCCCTTTTGAAATATCCAGAGAGTATTTGTATAAACTTGTTGTGTAAAATTTAATGATTTTACAAGCACAAGTTTCCAAACCAACATTTACATGCAGATTGTCCCACGCTAATTTTCTTTCCTGAAGGAAGGAGGTATTTGTTGCAGATTACTTCAATGTTTTCCTTTCTGTACATAACACCCAATTTTCATGACAAATCTAGTTACCCTGCTCTTCATCCTTCCTTGCTTTAGTAGTGGCAACTCTTTATCAGTGGCACTGGCACTGGAACACCTCTGCCAAGGCTGAGCTGACTGGAAATTCTTGGTGGGTACAAGGGGAAGGCTAAGGGAAACATGGCTTAGAAAATGGCTGGAATATTTGACAGTGACAGCTAAATCTACAGCATTGGATTTTCCTTTGCTTCTTCTGCACAGAATGTTTTGTGCTGTCACAGAAAAGAGCTGAAACTCCTGTTTCATACAGAAGCAAACACGTGGTCAAATCTGCTTAAACAACAAAAAAATGGAGAGAAACAGCAGCTTGCCAGAATGCCTGAAAGAGTGACTACTAAATTTTGGGTTGAGAAAATTTTTCAGGAGAAATGGAGGATAAGCAGAAAATAACTGTTGTTATGAAAAGGAAGGACTGACTGAAAAATAATCAGAAGAAGAGAAATGGCCTTTTCAACCCCTACTTTTACCATTTCTATATTAATGTGGGACCTCTAGAGTATGGATATTGGTTTGCTTCCACATCTCACTGTACACCAGATCTGTGTGAAATGTGAGGACATATACACTGCTTGTAAATGGATGACATGTAAATTTAGCTTGATCTGAATATTGTTTAGCATATTTACATCAGCTTTTTCTTAAAGAACACACCTCTAGCTGTTCTACCCTGTTGCAGCTTTTATTATTTGATGAAGTGTGTTCAGTTGGAAAAGGGAAATAACAGTGCTTTTGAAACAGGAACCTACACAAACCTGAAGAGAGTTCTGTTAGACCTTAATTAATAGTTTAAAGAGAAATATAATTAGTCAATTAAGCCTATTTTTCCAATCTTATATACAGAGATATACTCATGTTGAGTCAGTAGTTTGCTTGCATATTCTCCCTTTCCCCATACATTGAATTAATTGATAAAGCTTTTGTTCAGTACAAATACCTGATATCAAGCTTTTCTAGATAGGTCAACTTTTTATATTTTAGACCAATTTGCACTACCAGCAAAATGATCACATAAAAAAAGGAGTGGTTTCCCTGATACAAAGTGCAGCATGAACATGCATTTATGGGAGAACTAAGCCTCAGAACCTGTAAAACTAAACAGAAGGATGGTAAAAGATACAAAGAGATGGAAAGGTGGTCAGAATAATACAAGTTATAAGATATAGCATGGAATAGCTGAGCTCTTTCACACAGATTCCTTAGTCCTTTCTCTGCTCTGACTAACAATTCTGGCAGTTGCAAATACCACTGAAACTGAATTTTTCATGAGAGTAGTTACAGAAGACTTTCATTAACTTTGGAGTCAGTGAGACTCAGCTGCTTAAATTGTCACTGTGAGCAAGTTCAAGAGGAAATGATCACTCAGCTCGTGTTGCTCCTGGGGATTTTTTCCATTGCCCAGATCCTTGTTAATATTTCTGTTGGCAAAGTTAGATCAGTCCTTCAGTCCTCACCCCAGATGCCAGTTTGGCAGAACAGAGTGTTTAATTCCTTGGAGAATTAAAATTGTTTTACCTCAGATCAGGAAAATATCTGAGCAGTGGTGATTCTTGATTTTTATTTATTTTTTTAAATTGGGATGAATATATTTGAAAAGCTCAGTCATGCCAAATTTAAACACTTAATACATTATGTAAAGAGAAAATTTTTCAAAAGCAGAATGAAGCCCACAGAAACAAAGAATCCTTTTCTTAGTATTTGGTACTAATGCCTATGCATACTAATGTGTATGTGACAGACAGTCAGACCTTACAAGCTCATGTACATGCCATTAAATGGATGAGAGAACAGAGAAGTAATAACTAGAAAGGAGGGTGATAAAGATGTCCCTGTAGCTAGCAGTATAAGAAGGCTGTCTGTTTTTTCTAAGGATCCCCACTATTTGAGAATGGTACTGGAAAATACAGTTTTAAAAAGCAAAATTCCATCCTTTTATGTCCTTACATTTATGTCTTTACATTTTTGTTTGCATGCTCCAATCCCACTGGCTTTAGCAGCGTCTTCACTGCTTACATCAATTGTGCCTCCTTCTGAAAGGCTTAGCTGTGGGAGTATGTGAGAGTTCAGTGCATGTGTGATGGAATCAACTGCAAGGCAGAGAAGAAAATCGTGTTCTACTGCTCCTAGTGCAGGACCCTTTTCTCATTGCCACCTTTCTGCTTTTCTGTTACAATGGTTCTGCTTCCATCATAAATAAATGCTCCTGCTCTTACTGCTTTCCTTCAGTGAAGAACTAAATACAGCATGGATTTTCTTCAATTAATTCTCCATATATCTGTTCATGGATTTGGTGCACATTTCAGCAGCCTCCCTGCTGGCTGGGTGTTCTTATGGTGGGACTGGAGTGTCCCTAACATATTCTGAGAGCCTGATGGCTGAAGCTATTTCTGTGTTCTCTTCTTACTTGGGGAACGTTTTCCCTAATTACTGCAGCTCTGTTTTAGAGAAGCCCTGGATTTAAACATTAGCTTCCACATGGATGTAGGTCTTTATGGACTTCCTGAAAAGGAACCTCCTGCCCTCCAAACAAATGGCCAGGGTGCAGAACACTGTGCTATAAAATTGACTTAAGAACTAGTTTTTGCTTCTGATTTGAAAATACCACAAAGGCTGTGACTCAGCAACTGAAATAAAATTTGGATATTTGCTTCTTGAAAAATGTAATAATAAAATGTTTCTTTGCTATTCAAAGTTCATTAGCAGAGCATGACTACTAAGACAAAGGATGGATGAATTTTCGAGCAGTCACTGTCACATGGCTGTGCTTTACTGAGCCACTTGGAAGCTGCCTTGACACATTTCAAGAGACTGAACATTCACTCCTTACGCTGTGTTTGACACAGTGATGATGTAAGCATAAAGTCTTTGGTGGAGTCCTTGTGTTGTGACAAGTATTGTGGAGTTGTTCTTATGGTAACTGCACAGTTAGTTTACATCATCAATTTTTAAAATCAGCTTTTAAACCAGTGAAGGTCTAAGTAGGAAGGTATATTGTGAGAGCTTAATCTCAAGCTGATTGAAGACTTCTGGTTCCATTCATACAGAAAAAATATTTGAGGACAACTGGAATGGATTCACAAACTCACAAATTTTTGAAGGTAGAAAGGATTCCTACTTATTATCTAAATAGTTTATTAGAAATTCAAATTATACTTACTAATATTAAAAGCTGATCTGAGCTTGATTTGTTTCAAGTATTTGTCCTAGAAATGCCTGTGTGTTCAAATATAAATTATGGAGCTATGATCTTTCTACTTTCAGATTCATTAGAGGACTGGCACCTTTTTGTTTGGTTTTTTTTTTCTTTCTTTGCTAATTTTCACGGAACGAAATTCTATTTTGAATTACAATACAAAGATGTCATTGAAATATTCAGGTAAATATGAAAAAGAGCTTTTTAATCGGCTTTTCAAAAACTTGGTCTCAGAATGAAGTATGTCACAGGTAAGATTCAGAGTTTGAATTAATTTTTCAGCTGACAGTCTTAAAAACATTGAGTGTAAATGATTGCATCACTTGCTCCTCAGCAGAACTAGCTGTTCAGTAACTAGTGTATAACTCTGATTTAGTGAATGTGATTTAGAAAACCCAGTTCATCATGGTGATCAATATCAGCAAGCTCATCACTGGCATGGATTCTTTTGTAAGCTCTGGTCACTAAACTTGAGTTATGTGCTAGTTCTAGGGCAGTTTGTCATCCCTGAGGAAAAGTACCCTTGACCTGCCACTGCTCTTGGCTCTTGTGAAATACAGAGGAGCCAAAAGTACTGCAGTGCTCTCACCCAGGCACCTCCCAGGTGCTGTGACACTGCAACCTCGACAGCTGGTAGAAAGTTGAAGGGTAGAAAAACCTGGTAAAATATTTCAAAACATTTGTTTAAAAAAAAATCTCATTATGTACTGTTTAATATAAATACTGAGTGAACAGCCATCAGCTAAAGAATCAAGGTCTAAATATATAGTTTCAGAATATATATGGCTGTTTATGTAATATGTGAGTTTCCTACGATGATTTCAGAAATGACATTCCCTCCTATCTGCACCTCCTTCATCTTGTGATGTTTTGCTGTTTTCCACAGGAATATACTTGAACTGCCTTATTGCCTTTGGTTAGGGGGTGCAAGACAAGGGAGGTGTAATCCTACTTGTTTATTTTTACTGCTGGATTGCTTGCCTTGTTTTTAGTGACGTCAGTTGAATAAATAGATGGAAGACCTGTTATGTAAAGCTGTTTACTCAACATAGCTCTGGAAAGAATATCACTGGGGTATATATATAAACTCATGTTACAATTGCCTTAATAGATGTTGATAATGAAATCCAGTCATAACCTATGAGAATGAGTAACCATTAATTAGATTAAGCTTCTTTAACTTCCAAGACAAGCACATGGAAGGACAAATGTATGAAAGAGGAGAGAAAAGAAAAGGAAAGTAAGTGACAGGATGGGAAAAAACCCCTGCAGAGAAAAGGCTTCCTGTGGCCAAAGATAAGGTTCTTGAAAGGTCTCTGATGGCTGTTGAAGGAGAAAGAGACATTAAGCTCAGAGAATTCTGGAAACATCTGGTTGGGGAAAAAAAAAAAAAGGTTTCTTAGAACTCACAGTGTACAGGACAATGTAAGAGAAGTTGGCATGCTTTGGATGATATAATAATTCAATATTGCACCAATGAGTTGAAAAAGAAGAGTTACCTCTAAGGGGTGAATCATACTACCTAATTTTAAAACACAACAGGGAGTCTTACTTTACATTAGAGAACATGACTTATCAAGTCTGTTTTCAATGCTTTTGAATTCCTTAAGATTTTATTCTGTTCTAACTTAACTATTGTGATGGCTGGATGGAATAACATATTGTGGAATTTTTCACCATTCTCTCCATTGCATTGTGGTGTTTCAATAATGTGCTGTCAGATCTTTAACAAGGGTCTGCCACAAAAACTCTTTGAACTACAGGTAAGAGAAGGTGGTTGGAGATGAAGAGAGAAAGATTGTGAAAATGGACTGTTTGAATAAAAATATCTTCCCTTCAGCTGTAATCAAAGATGAAAGGACTGCACAGCTGTTTGGGTTTATGTTTTGTTCTTTTCCTTTACCATAAGGTGGGTGACAGTACTGACAGCATCTGGCTTGATAGAGGCTTGAAAGGTGAAAAACCTCTCCTAAGGTTTTCTTCCAGTACTCTTGAAAATACCTACCATTTGGTGCAATCTTACTCATTCAAAAGAAAAAAAAAAAGTGCAGTTTAGAAAAAAAGAAGCAATGTCTGGCAAGGACAATTTAGCAGGGAAATTATCTCATTTCTAATTTGAGGTGGAATTTGAACAAAGAGCTCTTGAAGTGCTGTGATGCCTTCCAGCCCCTCACCAAATGAGCACGTCTGCTAATTTAGCTGGCCCTTCCTCCATCCACAGCAAGTTGGAAAGATATTTCTCTTTTCCCTTCAGCCTCTTGGCTGGTCTAATTGAGGGCAGTGAACTACTTTGTTCTTCTTATGAAAGGCACTTTAATAAATGCTTTCCACTTCGTACATTTTTTAAGGCTATTCAGCTTTAAATGCTCTTCTCACAAGTTGGTGTCATTTTGATTACTCCAACATATCTTTAACTTGGTCTGAGGTCTTTAAACAAGAGAGAACTCTTAGATATATTTCATCTAATAGATACCTCTGCCATAGAAAAGTGTATATGAGTCAGATATTTTACCAGGCTTGATGGGCATATATATGAAAGATATTTTGAAGAAAAGAACCAGACCTTCTTATTATTTAGCGTTTACAGGGCAAAGAGAGCTCCAACACTCATATCTCTTGAAAGATTATATCAAGAAAGAAAAACATGACAAATGCATTAACTTTTAGGAGAAGTTTTTAACCAAAGCCAGGCATCACTTGGGGTTGAAGTTACGCACATTCCTTGTTGGGTCAGGAAAGAATTTGTGTCAGCTTGCTCCTTTGAAAAACACTGACAATCCTTTGCTAATATGCAGGAGGACTGGAAAATAAACTGTCATACAGGTATCCACAATGCAGTTTGGAGAAGGAGGAGAGATGATTCAGCTGACTGCAGTCAGATGTCAGAGATGTGACTGACTTTGGCCTGTTTTCATCAGAAAACTTTTGGGTCTGCAGATTAGGTGTGAAAAATTGTAAATATGACTACTGACATTGAATTTAAAACCCAGTTTGGCAGTCTATCTGCTAAATGAGAAGAGCTAGGTGTCTGAGGAAAATGGTTTAAAAAATATTAGAAAACAATCAAGGGAGAGAGGCTGAAAACTGGAATGTGTCTGAAAACCCACTTCCTTCTAGATTTAATGATCTGTCTTAGCTGTCCAGAGACCCAGGGTCTCTCTGGCTGTTTTTGGCATTGTTAACTGATAATTTTGTAACAGTTAATGGTTTATGTAATTTAAGCCATAAAGAATTTAATCATGTCTTCCATGATTAATTTGAGCATACTATGCTGCAGAACACAGGCTCCCCAGGGAAGTGGTTACAGCACCAAGCCTGGCAGAGTTCAAGAAGAGTTTGGAGGATGCTCTCAGGCACAGGGTGTGGCAGCCTGATGGATGGGTGCTTTCATAGTATTGTGTCAAAGCAGGGTCTGGGCTTAGAGGATACAAGAGAGCAGTGGCTGCTGCAAGGGTGTTGGAGGGCTCTGAGGGCTTGAGGGAAGCCAGCTTGGACTGGCCTTTTATAATGGGAGCTTTGTGGAAGATGTTGTCTTCAAGAAATCACCAGAGTCGTGAGCAGACAACATCTGTCCCACTGTGCCTCATACTGAGTGCTTGAGAAGCCCATATGTTATTAATGCAGCCTGCAACCTATCTGTGCTCATTAGCTGGAATGAGCAAAAGAACTCTCCATGGACAGCATTTGCTCTGGGCAGTGAGCTGTGAGAAAATCCACCATCCAAGGCTACACGAATTGAGGGTGCCCTGGAACTGAAGTAATGTGGAATTTACCTGTTCTCTCTCTCTCTGCCTTTTCTCCTCCTGTCTCATTGAAGCAGTTATTTTATTAAGCTGTTGGTTGTTAAGCCTTATTGAGATACAGAAAGAAGTCTGCACTCTTTCTCAATTCATCCCTGTCAGAGCAGAATTTAAATATGAAACACTCCTGGGATGAATTGTCTCAAAGGCAACTGAAACTGTATGAGGTGTAAATAATCAGGGAGCAAGATCCTGCTGAATGAAATTATTCATGGGACTAAGTTACTTAACACTATAAGTAAACTCATAGACATAACCTATTCCAGAACAGTTTCTAACTTATGGGAGGAAATGTGACATCAAAGGGCAATAGATGATTTTAGTACCTTTTCTCTGCTACAACAATTTATTTCACAGCATAAAATAACCTTGTTTTCCTTTCACTACCTCTAGAAACTTTCATCTCATATGGGAAGATATTTTATAGACAAAATTTACAGGAATAAAACCAGAGAGCAATTTACCTCAATTTACCTCATATTTAGATCCAAGAAAGTCATATAACCTCTTTATACAATTCAAATTAGCACCAGCCAGGGTTAAGTTTGATGTCTTCCTAGATGCATTGCTTCTGACATAAAAATACTAACTCCTGTGCAAGCAGAAAGTCTCCAAAGATTTACAGCATGGATCTAATGAGAAAGAAAAATGATTTTTCACTTCTGCAAACCCTCTGCTCAGTTCCGATTTTTATGTGTCTTAAAAGGATTCTTCAAAAAAACCAATCTATTTGTCCACATGATAAAATTGCTCAATTGCACAGCTGAGACCAGGACTTAAGCATGAATTACAGACAGAAGGTAAGTCTCTACAGCAGTGCTTATTTGAGTGTGGATGCTTAAAAACCCAGTTAGAGTGTGTTTGAAATACAGTCATTTCCCTGGCTTGTTATTACAGATTCCAAAAGGGATGGTTCAAGTATTTTAACATTTGAAGTGTGAAATGAAAGGCTATTGATCATCACTAAATGTGAGCTAAGGAGAATTGCTTTACCTCAAGGGCTTGTCTGTAACATGAGTGTTATATCTCTACAACTAATATGACAACTTTCTTAATCCACCCAGAAGAGGCACAGAAGGTTATTTTCCTAGCTGTTTTTCAGAATTGCACAGGCAGGGGGATGAACTATTAGTTAGAGGCACAGTTATCAAAAATCCCAATTACTGTGCTATGTCTAGCATCTTCTTTCCTCACAGTTGCTGTTAATATTATCTCTTTGCAATATTATATATATAAATTTGATAAAGAAATGCTAATTAACTTTTAAAAATATGATTTAGGAGAAATTTCTGATATTTTTCACTAAACTTCTCCACTTCATGAGCTTCTGATACTCTAATAACTTTGGTCAACAGTATCTACCACGAAAGTTAGGTGGTGTTTTGTTGGTACAACAAATGGGACTTCACTTTTTATTCAGTGCATCATTGCATTGCAGAAAATGAAACAGGATTTTCAAAAACACCCAATCCTTTTTTAGTCTTTATTGGAGATGGACTTTTCCCTCTCCTTTTCACCTCACCAAAGAACATGTACTGAATTACACATTCATAAGCTTTTTGGCTGGTACAACATTTTGCTGGAACATCTTCTTGTGTCAGAGAAAGATTGCATCTAATGTAAGTACTCACTAAACCAGCCATCAGAAAGTGTTGTTATGATTACACCAGGAGATCTCAATGAGCCAGACAACATTAAATGCTATCATAGCAAGCTGAAGAGGGGAGTAGTGTGTTTGAGGGTGAAGGAAAGTAATTTCCAGGAACTTAGAATCTGACAATTACTTCTGTAATTTAATTTCCAAATACTAAAAATTTGTGATAATTACGGTCAAAATTATATAGCCTGATTATCTTCTGGAGTATCACATGAATAAAGTAATGAAACAAATTTGAATTAGTAATACAAGAGAAAAATAGCCAAAGCTTGCATGAAGCAAGAAGGCATAATTCACTTTTCCACAGCTTACCATTGCATTTGGAATTTTTGTCAACAGTGCCTGAAAAGAATAGAAATGGATTTTAAAAACTTGTAGAAGCAAGGTAAGACTGATAATAGTTTTGTTTATTCTTCCTGCATCACTATTTTAGTATGAGCAGTCCTCCAAAAGCCACAGTCTGGACTGTATTTTGCTAAATTCATTGGCAAATTTTGTCCCTGGCCTGAAGAGCTTCAAGATCACAACTTCAATCTAGTGAATTCAACAAAATGAAGAAGAGGATGCCTGAAAGTATTACAGCAATGTTATAGATTCCAACACATCTTGAGGGCTCTGAATCATATGGAATGATGATATTCTATTACAAATAAACAATATCTGCTGCCCCAGCTATGGTTAGCTTTAGCCTGCACTAAGTGGGTTTTAACATCTGTCATATCTTTCCAACTGCTAGGATTTTAGAATTCCTAATCCCTTTCTCTGCTGTCCTATGAGGACAGGCTGAGAAAGTTGAGGTTTTTCAGCCTGGAGAGGGGAAGGCTCTGGGACAGATTAGAACAGCCATTCAGTACCTAAAGGGGGTCTGCAAGAGAGCTGGAGAGGGACTTTTCACAAGGGCATGTAGGGATAGGACAAGGAGTTAAACTGGCAAGAGTATAGGTTTAGATTGGATATTAGGAAGAAATTATTTACTATGAGGGTGGTGAGGCATGGGAAGAGGTTGCCCAGAGAAGCTGTGAATGTCCCATCCCTGGAAATATTAAAGGCAAGTTTGGATGGGCCTTTGAGCCACCTGGTGTAGTGGAAGGTGTGGGGGTTGGAGCTAGGTCATCTTTAGGATTCTTTCCAACCCAAACCATTCCATGACAATTCATGTATACAGACAGGAGAATTTGGGTCTGACCAACTCCTCAGGATATTCTCTTCCAATTTTCCTTCCAGGGCTCCACAAATGTAACAGCCCTTATCCTTCCATTTCTATTTTCCCTTTATTGCTCATTGTGGCTTTCTCCTCAGTTTCACATTCATCTTCCAGCAAAAGAAGCAGCTTTGAATTTTTTTTTGGTCAAAAAGTTAGTTTCACAAAACGGAATTTGTTTAGTATGTTAATTGTGTAAATTCAAGGTGTAGACAGCTAGAACTGCATACTTTTGAAACTTTCTGCATCCTTATATTCTCCAATTGAAAACTTTCACTGCATTTTTGTCCCCTTAATGGGGCCAAACTAACCAATATCCTATGATTTTCAGTGGGTAAAATTTACCTTTTCTCATTCTACATTGAGTTTGTGTGGGCAAAATTTGCTTGACCCTGTTAAAGGTGCTTACATGTCAAATGTGGCTCCGTGGCCTCTCAGAAAATGGAATTGCTGTAGATATTCCAATCTCTTTAGTTAGAGTTTTGCATTCTTGACTCCTCTATAACTTAGCAAATTACCCCTTCATGCATTCAAACTTCATCCAAAAGCCAATGCATGAGCTTCTCTCCCCACTTGCTCAGTCTTTGTCTGAAGTAAAATTATGCAACACCCCTATGACTAATCTGTTGTGAATAAAGCCCAGACTTATAATTTCTGCCTGTTCTCCAAAAGTGGACTTTTGAGGATACTCCTTGAATGCTTTATGCCAAACATGACTGTTTGGATATTCATGCAATTAAAACAGGGGCCTCCAGTGCTTTTGGCAGCTTTGTTTATAAGTCCAGCTGCATTTGGCTTGCTATTAATGCTGCAACCTCATTTTGCCTTTGACTTCTTTTCCTCTATCTTTTAAAACAAAGAAAATGACTGACTGAAACAATTTAAGTGATCTATGCATTTGTCAGTAATTACACCTATTTCTCCAATGAATTTGCTTTAAATCTTATATTGATTAGTGTCAATTTCATCACTGACCTTAAACTCTGATCTGTTTTTTCTTTGAAGGTCAAGATGTTAAGTTCACCACCACTGGTAAATAGTGAAAGGTAGCTATGCTTGATGGTGTGAGATTATCATGTATTGACAATAGAAAGCAATTTTAAAACACTCTGGTACATTCCAGCAATAATTCAGTAAAACAAAGGGGAACAAAGGAGCTGCTGTTTGTGTGAGAGTTGTGAAGACCTCATATAAGGAACCTGACTTGTTTGAGTGAGAATTTTTTGCTGAAGATGTCTTTGTGTCTCTTTCATACTTTACGTGTATTGTATTCCATGGCATTAATGTTAAGATTGCTAATTTATAATGAGTGTTTTCTGTAAGTTAGGTTTCACTTAAATACAGAACCCCAGGCATGCCCACCTCTGCCCCAGAGGAGCAGCTGTGAATTGCCTTTGCACAGGCACTGTGGGGTCCCATTTTCTGGGAATTTACATCTTCCACACATGTGATGTTTAGCAGTACTTCCCTGCACCAGACCCATGGCATGCTTGCAGGGAATCTGGAGCTTCTGGGAATTGACAGACTTCCTAGGATTCTGCAGGAGGTTTGGTTATGGGTGGAGACCATGGCTGATTTTAGTGGAAACTTATGACAAACAAAATCCTCATGGAATAAAATGGTAGAAAGTGAGTGGGACATGGATCCATCCTAGAACAGTGCTGGCAGCTTTTCAGTATTGGATATGGCTGCTTGCTGCTCTAGGATCAGCTCTTGAGGTCAGTTTCATATGGTTCTGCCCAAATTCTCCACCTAGATTAAACCACCTGAAAACTAAGTTTTCTAGTTGTTTGATCCCTCTTCTTTTGACTTGCCTGGTTGTGGGACATACTTAGAGATCTGATCTGCAGTGACACCCTGATTCTCAGCATGTTACTTACTGTTGTATTTCCCCATGTATTTCACTCTGGCAGAAACCCATGGCATTCAGAGGGATACTCTGCTTTCCACCCTCTCCATCTGTAGTCCATTCTACACACACAAAACCTGGAGCAGGGACGGCAGTAAAAGTTGTACCGATTTACCACCAAAAGTGATAAATTAATTATCAGCAGTAATTAATAAGAGCTTTAAAATATTAGAATGGATGTCTTCCCCTAACTACCTTGCAAAAATGTATTGCAGCTGCTTACTTTCAGGCCATTATAATTACATTAGTATAATGTGCCCCTAAAAATCCAAGAAGAGCCTCAAGCACAGTTGCCTGTATATTGCTTCTCTGCTGAGACCTCTGCACAATCTGCTGGATTCCCATCTTCTCAGGCCAGCTCCATGTCCCTTAGTTACTCCTGCTGCCACTCTAATCATCTGGAAATTTAAGAACAGCCTGAAAAAAAAGGGCATAATTCTTTGTGGACTATTCCTAGTGCTTGTGAATGTGTTCCTAACAGACTAGTATGAAGATACACAGCTCCAAAGTCACCTGCCTGGAGGTGACTTGTGGCTGCCCTTTTGCTGCTTGTACACATTCAGAGGACTTTCATCCTTGCATGAAGGGTTCATTCTTAGTTTAGTCCTGCAAAATTTCGTGACAGACATGAAATGGTGCAGTCTGGTGAATAGGGAACAGGACAAATAATACAGAAAACTGCATTTCTAACATTTTGCATTGATAACGCAGAAAAAGTATGTTCATTTTGGGTTTTTTTGGTCTGGAGAAAACATAGAATAAGGCTTTTTCACAAATCACTGAGATGAAAATTGGACATGAAATTTAGGATTATCCATCTTCTCTTTATAGACAAAAAATTTCCACCCTCATCTCAGCCAGCATGAGAAGCTAGGTAAGCACTCCATTCAGCTTCAGAGTGGAGTCAGTTGCTTTCCAAGAAGCCCTGGGTGCTCTTCCAAGAAGCTCTTGCAGCCTTAAGCAAATCCCTTGAGCAGTATCACAAAATTAGTTCATCTGGGTGAACTGAGGGAAGCAGGAGCCAGCAGGGGGGTGAGTGGGGACAGAGGAGGAGGGAGTGGAAGAGACAGTCACAGGCACTTCTGTAGCATTTCTCTAGGTATCTCTGCAAAGAAATTATTGTATATAAAACACTTGCAAGAAATAACATAAAAGCCATAAAACCAGAGGACATAAACCTTAAGTGATTTGAATTTGTAACGTTCCCCTTTATGATGGGTAATGTGAATTTTCTTTTACTGCAGAAAAGGATTCACATTTTAAAAGATATTTTTCTTTCATTGAAATATTTATCCCCCATGCAATAAAACATGGATGGAGAAAATTCGTTAATATCAACTTCTCAAATCTGTTTTTAACTAATTTGACAGTTGTTCATAACAATACTTCTGGGAATCTGAGTGTGTCTTATTTGGTTGCCATCATCAAGTCACCAAGTCATTGCAGATGGAGGACCTGATTCCAGTCACTTGTGTTGTCTTGCTGTCATTCTGTTGACATCAAAGAAATGATTCCCAGTTTATATCGACGTGAAACAAATTAGTCTCTGCCCAAAAGCTGTGAATTGTCACTGTGATCACAAAGTACATGACAAATTGACAGCTCGGGAAGTGAAGATTTGAGATGTCCAATGAAAAAAAATATTTTTTAAGCACTCTATAAAAATTATGATTTTGAAATACCTAATATCATATGAAAAGTCAGAAATTCAGATAATATCACTAATTGGTCTACCTTGAATCTCTCAGCATGTCTGTACTTTGCTCACACGTCCCATTTTTCACCCAGTGGTGTCAATAAAAAGCTGGAAGTTGACAGCCTGGGTCAGATCACTCAGTTCTGCCTCTGGCAGTTGTCAAAATTGAATATGTCACAAAGTCCCTCTCAAAACAAAGTATTTCCATCTGTCAAATCAGCAGCTGTGGCTGGGCCAAGAGAAGCCTTTCCACTCATTTGATTTCTGTGGCCTGGCATTTGCCAAGCATTCAGACACAATTCATGGCCTCTGCTTATGGCATCTGGGAAACCTCTTGGCCAAAACTGGCATCCAGAACGGTTCGGTTTTCAAGATCAGATGAATTCTTTGTGGAGTTAAACGAACATGTGGGCAATTTATGTACTGCTACAAATGAAGAAGGATTAATATTTCTGACTCCTGTCAAGATGTGTCAATGCACTAAATAGAATGTGCTTTTCCAGTGAGTTTTGATGTGTTGTGCTAGCAATATGTGAAAAATCTGTGGTCTTAACATCTGTCTTGCCTTAACATGGGAAGGAAAGATCCTCTAGAGGATCTTGCCTTAACATGGGAAGGAAAGATCCTCTAGAGGATCTTTTTTGTTCTCTTCCCCTTCTTTCTCTGAATTAAGTAAGTGCCCAGTTTTCCTACTCATATATTATTTCACATCTTCATTTTTAATCTTGGTTTCCTTCCTGGAATTTACCTTATATTAATTTTGGTGAAAATGGAACAAAGACTCAACAAGGACACTTGGACAGCAATTCTTGTGTTTTATTACTGTGATATTACCTGGGTAAGGTAGGAGAATTAGGATTAGGAAACTGAACAAGCTTCCTGCTGGTGACACGTGCCCCAGACTGGGAAAGTTTGTTCAAGGGAACTTAGGAATTCCATCACCATTAAAATCCATAGAGACATAGCCTAAAATGGCTTTGTGTGGAGGCTCTGTCTACAACACATTGGGATAAGAAATGATTTTGAGACTATTGAATACTTTTATAAAGTATTCAATACATGTATTTTTAATTTACTTATTTTGAAACATTATCGAAGGATTACATAGAAAAGGAAAAAAAAATAAATTAAATATTTTTATTATTATTCATTGATCTGTTGTTTAATTTTGTTAACAATCTAATTTTTTCTTTCCAAGTCATACTTTCCAAATAATTTATTTTGACATATACTGAGCATAGATTGCCAGATGTTCATTGCCACTGACAATTTTACTATTTAGTATTATACATCAGCCCCCTATGTAAACGTCCTTTAGGAAGAACATTCCTGAATTAAAATCTAATTACTTTCTTTTGTCTATAAATCTTGCTCCATTTAATTACATTTGTTTATTTTATTTTGTGTTGCCTTCATAGGATATGATTGCTTCATGCCTCTAAATTTGTCATTTCACGACCAAAACATGGTTTTCTTGGCTGTTTGACTTTCTGCTTGATGCCCTTTCTTGTAAGTACCCACATTTGTTTTTGTTTCATCTGTAATCAAGCACATCAAAGTTGTTTCCCTCTAATTGGCAGAGCTGCTATTTGAGTTTTGTGATCAGATATTTGGATGCACTTAAGGATAAATGAAATAAATTGCTAGGGGGAAGCAAAAGGGAAAACAAAAGCTATTATGGAATAAAAACACAGGAAACTAGTGGCAGAAATGCCATGTAAGAGTACAAGGATGAATTGTTTGTACTCATGAGATAAAAGAATTCAAAGTATATACCTTTACTAAAGTGGATTTTGAATGAAAATTTATGTGGCTTTACAGGCAATGTGTCTTTTAAATGGAAATCACTAGAGTAGGAAATATGCTGCATTTCTACTTCTATCCTTAAGTGTTTTGAGCAAAACCCCAGCATGCCTGATCATTTAAAATTACCAATACATAAGACAGCACTTATATCAAAAGCAGAAGAAAATCGTTCAATGACAGGCAAGAAAATAAAATCAAGACCCAAAGTATAAGACCTATTTCTTCTCAAATAAATTTATACTTAAATTTACAAACTTGGAACAACGTGTCCTGCATTTTCCAAGAGAAGGAGCAAGAAATTCTGCCTGTGGTTGATTAAGGCCAGGTTTCCATTTGTTTGGAAAACAATTATGAAATGAATTGTGTACAGAGAAAAGGAAATCTCTTGGTCAGGCTGTAATTCCAGTTCATGTTGGCTATTATAATACTAACTCTCATTCAAGGTGCACTAAGGAAGAAAGTAAACATATTTAAATTTATTAGGTGGACTTCCATTTGATTGAACTGATGTTGTCTTCTGCACAAAGCACAAAGGGTTATCTTAGTTCCATGAAGTAAGGAGCTATATCTAAGTACTGTAGCTGTACTGCCATGCAGATGGAGTCAAGAATTGTCACTGTTTTGCTCATGTCCAATAGGAGCAAAATACTAACTTCAGGCTTTTGAGTTGTTTTCAACTTCAAACCAAACCATGGATAAGTAATGGAAATAACTAGGTCTAGAAAATTTGAGGAGTTGGAAACCAGAAAAAAAAAATCAACAAAACCCCCCACAACAAAATGTCAGCACTAGGAGAGGTGAGTTACAGAACACTGGCTCAACACTTCCCAGGAAGGAGGATAGGCTTGAATCAAGCACATTTTTACCTAGCTGTGCTATGTCTCTCATATTTTCCTTCTGGGCTAGATGGAGTATCAGGCCTCTAGGTGTCACAGGCTCCCCAAAACTGTGAGAATCAATACTGAGAAGGAGATGTGGGTCCTGTAATAATGGAAATTCCCATTAGTCACCAGGAAATATTTTCACTAAGAAGGTATCCAAGCACTAAGGGAGGGTGGCACAGACAGTCTGTGAGATCTCCATCCTTGGAGAAACTCAGGACCTGGGTGTATGTGATCCTGATCAACCAGCTTTAACAGGTCCTGATTTGAGCAGGAGGATGGAGAAGGTGCCTCAGGGGTCTCTTCCAGCCTGCACACATGGATGAGTCTGCCTCTATGTGTTTCTGTGCATGCACAAATGGCCACTACACTGTAACAAAAATACCAGCCCAGCTGCCATGATATTCCCCTTCCCCTCGCTGTGAGGTTGTGTTAATACCACGAGTGCCCGTAGCATTTTGAGAATACTGATAGTGCACAGGACACTACAGAATTAGTCACACCATCTGTTTTTCTTTTGTTAAAGATTAAAAATAAAACTCTGAACATTTATTATGTTGGCAGACTGAAAACCACAAATTGGCGTTTTGTATTCCCTCACTTAAGTAATTATCAAGTGTCCAAAAAATAAGTGGGAAAAGAGAAAAGAGGAGAAAAAGCCTATCTTTCATCACACTAAATGATAATTTAAAAGCAATTTCCACTGAGCTTATCTCATTCCTGGTTATCCTAACCAAAATCCTATAGTTCTCAGCCCAACTTTGTCCCTTAAAATCTAGGAGCTGTTCTTCTCAGGATTCCCCTGGAAAGATATGGGGAATAAAAAGTTAGTCACAAGAACTATAGAATACTGTGTTCCCCTATAGATGATGTCATTCAGAAGTGAGGAGCAGTTATGTCACTGCCATGCCCCCAAACTTCTCCACCCTTCCAGAAGAGCTTGTTCCTGTGCAGCTGAAGGGATGGAGAGGAAGGACTGGAAGGCCACTGGTCCATTCCCAGTGCATATCCCACTTGTGCTAATGTAGCACATGGTGCAGGAGGGGCAGCCAGGGCAGGGCAGGGCCAGCAGTGCTTTTGCTCCCACATGCCAAAGACTTCCACTCTTTCCTGTTAGTACTCTGTGAAGTTTTGCCTGGCAAGTACAGGCAAAAAGGGAGTTTGCTTATAATCCTGTATATTTTCAATAATGTAGACATCTTCCTGAGTTTCTGGCAGAGCTAGGAAGGCTCAGCCCTTCAGTGTTCAGTGTTTCTAGTTTGTCTATTCTATTTGATTTCTGTTTAGTTATAAAAACAACACCTGGGTCAGTAACAATCCACCTGTCTCCAGTTGAAAAACAGTTTATTCAAAATAGATATTAGGAATCCTGCATTGCTCTTTGCCATTCTAAAAAGATGTCGATTCACAGGAATGACCTAAGAACATGAAGATGTCCTGTGGTCAGGGAAGCTTGGACTTTGGTGTGAAACTTATTTGCAGTATTTCTTACTGGAATAATTCTCTTTGCCTCTTCCTGGCTTTGCATGTTGTGTTGTGATGTAAAATGGTTCAGTAGGGGATCTCATTTCCCCTGATTTATGCTTGCTGCAGAAGTGCTTACTGCAGCAGGAGTGTGTGCGTAGTGAGAGGTATGGCCCTGTTTCAGGCATTTTAATTTGAGGTCACACAGAGTCTAAAATCAGGGTAATCCATTTCTTTATACTAGATTTTCTCCATTCAGTCTGGTATTAACAAGGCTGCCTTGGCATTAATGAATATACTCTAGATTTTTTAAAAAATTTTTCTTTACCTGTCTCCAAAGAGTCACTTTTTAGTACAGTAGACAAAGACCTAGTTTATGTAGACAAGCTATTATACAAAAAGGATGGAGTGAAGGGAAAGAAATTGTCTTTGACAAATTAATTAATATGGACTAACTAATTGTTAATAAAATGTGCTTTAATGAGAGCTTAGACATTCTCTGTCTGGGAGTGTCACTTAAAGAAATGTAAATTCCAGTTAAATAAACCTTTTATGAACAATTAGCAATTACATTTTCTGTTTCCCTGAGCAGAATAATGTGTGCCTGCAATATTCATGTGATGACTCCAAGCATGGGCCACGTTTGAGATACTCACATATATACCCCTCTTAGTGGTATCAGTTAAGATGTGGCTGTAATTGGCATATTGGCACTTTGAAGATAAAACCTGGTATGACCATTATGCCTTTGAAAGGAGCTAAGACTAATCAGAAAGTTCTGCACATTAATTCAAAGGCATGGTTAGGTTGTATACACAATTAAGCACAGAGCACTCAAAGTAACATCACTGTTTATCTTTTACTAAGATGAAGTTTCCCCAGCCCTATCCAAAACAGAGTAAGATTTTAAGTTTGAAAAAAAATAGCTTTTATCCTTCCCTTCTCTTTAACTTTCTCACAAAACATGGAGTATATATTCTTATTAATAAATTGTGGTGCTGTTTTATCTCACTAAGAGCTTTGAGGTCATGATTTCAAATGTGGTTTGGTAACATGAAGGAAGAAATTTACACTCACTTGTTTCACTTATCTGCATCAAGAATAACACAATTTAAGACTCACAAAGGAAACTGAAAATGCTGAAGCATGTTTATGTGATTTTGCAAAAAACCCATCCCTTCAGTACCCTTGAAAAGTATCAGTTTAAATACTCCTGTATTCTTCTCTAGTGCTGTCCTATGTTGTCAACCTCTTTCTTGAGCTAGTGGTGTTTCAGCAGCAAGTTACTAAAGCAAAAAATACAGAAACTCCAACAATGTACTTTGTTGTTTAAACATTGGAAAACTGCATTAATCCTTTTTTCCAGCTGAGTATCCATCATCACCTGTAGGCTCATTTCAGGACATATCTGCAGCTCATGTTCTCTGCTGTGCAAATGTGGTTATGTTATTTCTTCCAGACTTTATGCTTCCAATCCTGTTCTACTTATCAAGACATCATTTCTTACCTATTAAAATGCCTTACGATGTTGTGGGAATATTCCATCAGTTTTATTTGTCTCTACTGAACTTACAAAATACCTATTTTCTGGATGTTTTTGTTATTTGTTCTACTCTTTCAGTTTTTATTATCAGACTAAAATGCTCTTTATGTGATTCAGATCAGTGTCAGATTGACAAGCCTGGAATAGACTGTTGTTCAGTTTACTTGCTTTAAATTTCAAAACAAAGTAATCTTACAAATGTAAAAAAAAAAAAATGAAGTCAACATAAATTGTTTAGATCATTCTTAAGTATTTTTAAAGCTCCTAAATGCAAATTCTTTGTGTCTACTATTTAAAATTTTCTAGCATTTATTGTTTCAGCTTAGTATAATATTTGATTAATATTATTATCATCAGAGGCGAGGAATTAATTGTCTATATTTCATCAAATAACAGCTGAAAATGTTAAGTAAATTCTTCTGCTTAATCTGGACCACTATTGACAATTCTACCACATTCCTAATAACAGGATAAAAGCATAGTAATAAACCTTCCCTCCATTGGTTCTTGTTTTATGAGATAACAGAAGTCTCTATCAGCAGGTTTCTCTTCAGAAGGTTTTTCTGTGATTAAGCCATTAGTCAAGAGTTTCAAGGTAAACAAGGGAGCTCTTTAAAAGTTTGAGCACACAATCCCAGTGTAGCAGCCCATAATGCTTTCATTCTGCAATCAGGCTGCAGAAGCTATTCTTGCTTTTGCTTCTCACACCCAAAATCCCACTGAGGTATGCTTTAGCCTAATCCTCCTTCAATCACCTTCTGCACTAAGAAGAAATTAGTTACTATCACTGATCTCATCTGAAGTAACTGTTTTTGAACCCCCTCAGTCTCACTTAGGTCTCTTCCTCCTTGATGGACATTTTGGCTAGAGCAAGACAGCCCTGTTGAAAGCCTGGGCTGAAGGGCATACAGCTATAGAAAGGCATGTGCAAAATAGAGGAATGAATGTGTACACAAGAAAAATATGGATACTTCAGGGGTAGCTGGCAGGAAAAGTCAGGCAAAATGCATGATTCTTCTTTGAGAAGGAGGCTGAAAGAAAAATCACAGGAGAGCACATTTCCTTGCAGTAAGAGAAATAAGAATGTGGAAAATAATGCTAAAAGAAATAAGAGGTGACTACAAAAAGAAGAACATCTGGTTCTTCATAAAACAACTTCCAGCTTCTCCAGTTCTGCTGAGATAATTTAATATGAACATTGATTATTTTGAATTTCATATAGGGCTGCTCAAGGAAACAGGACTTCGAGGATAATCAATGTATACATCCCAAGTGACATCACAGATCAATTGAAAGTACCAAAGAACATATGATTAAACTTATCTTTCTATTTCCTGCCTTCAAATCTCCCTAAAGTAGTGAAACTTTGAAGTACAAATTACAGAGTATGCCAGGCTTCTTGAATTTTTGATCTCTGAAATGCTGCTTAAAAACACCAAACCAAAAACGCCCCCAAAACCCAAAAAAACCCAAGAGAAATCCCCAGACTTTAGAAAAATCTTTCCTCTATGGAGATTTTGGCAGATTAAATCTGCATTTCTATTGCATCTTAACTGTAAGTTACATTTACATCAGTAGGACAGGTAGAGACAATAGGTGAGCATCAGTCAGCTACAGCCAAACTGCTTAGAGTAAAATAATTTTGATTCATGAAAATTGTCAGATTAAGTGTGCATTAATTACCTTTCTTGAACACCTTCGTTTCACAAGAGAATGCTTGAAAATATAAAGGAGAAAATTAGCCTTGATTTTTTTATTGATGTGATTTAAACAGATTTTCTTAAAATTTCTTTAGGTACTTCTAAATCAGTTAGGCATAAGGCAAGATACCTGCATCAATGGAAGAGATGTGCTACAGACCTGTTACTTGGTTGTGGGGTTAGATGACATCATCCCCCATCACAGATGGACATCAGGTTCATTCTCTGAATGGAAATCTTGGGATTACCCAAGATGGAAATCTTGTGCTTGACAATAAAATATAGCCTGGCCTGTGTGCCTGGGCTCTCTCACCACACCAAAGTTCCTGCTTGCCTCCTCCTGCCTCCCAAACTCTGCACAAGTGAAGACCAGATCTCTCAACTACCATGCATTTCTAGGCCATAGAGATCAAACTGGGAAAAACATCTGTGATGGAGGTAAGAATATGGCAAAGAGCTTGTTTTAATGTAGCTTCATTTACATTTCAGCCTCAGCTCCAAAGATTGTCCCTGCATGAGGTGAAGATGCACTGGAAGAACCATAAGCAAGACTGCTGGTCTCAGCCATCTGGACCAGATTTTTGTCCTCTTCTGTTTTGAGATGCTAATGGATAATAGCATTGTGGTGACTATTATTTTGGTGGTGGGATATCATGGCATGGGTAGACCAGCCAAATGATGGTGGACTGTGTGCTACACATGCAGGAGCTGTGGGTTAGGTGCCATGAAGAATGGTGTCTCAGTCTGGGTTTTGTTGGGAAACTCTGGGGACATGAGGTGGAGCTAAAAGTCAGGGGAGGGTGAACTCTTCCAGGCCGGGTGCAGTTCCAGAAAGAGCATTCAGGAGCCTACTGAGAGGGAGTGACTGTGCCAGACTGAAGAGAAAGGTGCCATAGAGCACCATGTAGTGTTGTCATTACCAGAGTGCATGGCAATTTCATCTGCAAAAATCTGCCCAAGTTACTTTCCTCTTTGTCTGGAGGATCCAGCTGATATCCAACCTTTCTGCAGCTGTCTTGCTCCAGCTTTATCAGAAAATCATGGTTGCTGAAAAATATACAATTTTTTCATTATTCAGTCTTCTTCTTCTGTCAGGCTGGGGGAAAATTAAATGTTCATAATTTATCCTGTACAGCCTAATCATGACTACAGGTTTATTCATTTCTATGTAATTGTAATAGGCAGTGATACAGCTTCTACAATCTTTCTGCACAGTCTTATGGCTCTTAAAATGCCTCATTATAATAATGCAGAAAAATACCAAGATTTCCTATATTGTTACCTATCTCTACTTACATTTCCTTATTCACAGACACAAAGGCTCATAGAATCATAGAATGGTTTGGGTTGGAAGAGGACCTCAAACATCACCTTGTTTCCCCTGCCACGGGACACCTTAAACTAAAGCAAGTTGCACAGAGCCCATCCAACCTGGCCTTTAACACCTCCAGGGACAGGGCATCCCCAGCTTCCCCGTTCAACCTGTTCCACTGCCTCACCACACCCACAGTAACGATTCTTTTTCCTAATATATAACCTAAACCTACTCTCTTTCAGTTTGAGCCCATTCCCCCTTGTCCTGTCACTATGTGTCCTTAAAAATAGTCTTGCTCTATTTTTTCCTATAAGATCCCTTCAGGTACTGGAAGGACACAACTGGGTCACTCCAAGCTCCTTTTCCAGGCTTGTCATAGGAGAGTAACTTCATCCCTCTGATCAACTTGGTGGTCTCCTCTGGGCTGACTCCAGCAGGTCCATGCCCTTCCTTAGGGGGGACCCCAGAGCTGGATGCAGCACTTGAGGTGGGATCTCATGAGCATGGAGCAGAGAGGCAGAATCCCCTCCCTCACCCTGCTGCCCACACTGCTCTGGATGCACACCAGGACGCCTTTGGCTTTCTGGGCTGTGAGTGCCCATGGCTGGGTCATGTCCAGCCTCCCACCCATCAGCATCCCCAAGTCCTTCTGGGCAGGGCTGGGGAATGAACAGATCCCGTGTTGATACTGGGGATTACCTTGGCCCAGAATTCCCATTGTCCCACTGGCTGAGCTTGTGCAGGTCCCTCTGGATGGCATCCTGCCCTTTGGGTGTGTCAGCTGCACCACTCAGCTCTGTCAAACCTCATGAGATTCCCATGGCCCCACTGCCTGAGCTTGTGCAGGGACCTCTGGATGGCATCCTGCCCTTTGGGTGTGTCAGCTGCACCACTCAGCTCGGTGTCATAAAGAAGCTGTCAGAAGTGGGATTCGAACCCACGCCTCCAGGGGAGACTGCGACCTGAACGCAGCGCCTTAGACCGCTCGGCCATCCTGACCTGCCTGGAGAAATGGAAGATTCTGTTGGGAGCCTCTCTACGTCATTTGTAATGATTCATGAAAGCAAGTTTGGATTATGAGCCTCCAGTCACTGTACCAAAAATATATTTCTGCAAACAGGAAGAGGAGGCTGTAAATACTGTTCCTCTTCTTCTCCTTTTTTTTTTTTTGTGTATGTGTTCTTTTAATTACAATTTCCTTATGAGAAGAGTTGAATCTCTCCTATTCAGATTAGACTTGTAGACATTTGCAGTCAACATTTGTAAGAATTAACATTAAAGAGGGAAAAAACCCCAACTCCAGGAACGCAGGTCAACATAGTAACTTTTAAGATAGTGGTAAACACCTTTCTCTTTATAATAGTACTGCTTGCTAGGCATATAAGAAACCCCCAAAATATTTTACCTACTGACTTATTCTGATCACCTGAACAGGTGAAAAGTTGAATAAAACAGATGAAAAGTTCAATAAAATGCTAAGCACACATGATGTAGTTTTTCTCCAGCTTCTCCAGGTTAAATTCTTAACTAATTTGTTGTCTGGGTGAGATTCTTGCCATTAGCATGTAAAACAATGAAAAATTTGCATTAGTACGTACCTTCAGTATTTGCTTTCAAGTAAGTAAGTGAAGTCACTGGTCAGATTTATGAAGAACCAAGCAGGTAAGTTTGCCCCCCTGCTGCTGCTACAACTGTAGTTACAAACTTCAAACAATCTGATCATGTGTTAAGAGAGTTGGACTGTCAAATGCTGCAAAAGCTCCAATTTTTCTGATTTTCAACATCCTATTATACCATTCCTGGCACCACTTTATTCCAGTGTTGACATAGCTTCCTTGCTCAATTTACCTTGTGCAATGCAAAAGAAATAAAATCCTCCTCTGAGTCCAAGACAGTGTTTTTGTCTCTCCTGTTTTGCTCATCAGTCCTCTGACAAGATGTACAGTGGGAACCAGAGGAGATTCTGCCCCAACCTTTTGTGGGGATGTGGAAACTGATGGTCTCTGCCCAGGTCATGCACCTGTCACTGAACACAGCCACAGTCCTGGAGCCTGCCATGGACCAAACACAGGGCTGGGGAGGTGAGCAATAAGTTATTCCCTGAAAATTATTCCCAGAAAACAAATGTGTCTGGAGGGAGGGGGTGTGCTTTGGTGCCTGAAGCAACCCCAACAGCACATTTGGCTGGTAGGGACCTGGAGGGTTGGTGCAGGAGCTGGTGTGCACAGCTACAGGCTTCAGCCCCAGGGCTGTCTCTTAGCTTAAGAAAATAACCCAAAACTATGTGGCTTGTGTAAAAGACTGCAAAATACTTATTACAGAAAATTCACCAGTATTTCAATATTCTGCATTTATTATATATTTACTCACCTAAAGTGTGGCTCTTCCCTGCCAGTGGCAATTAATTTGTGTCTAAGAGTAAGCTATTGCCTAGACTAAATGCTACATCCCAACTTCAAATATTATTCCCCAGGAAAGACATATGCAGATGCTTTCTTTTGGATGTAGAGTGCTACCAGTGGATTGCAAATTTATGCTTTGTCAAGACTGATAAAAAAGATGAAGTACATACTTTTGATATAAGGATTAATCATTAAATCATCACTGTATGAGGCTTCACAGACGCTCAAGTGCTGTTCTGAGCGGAGATACTTTCCTGAACTGGAGTCTACAAAGTAAGTTTTAACTTCAAATACGTATTTAATTGAAGAATGGTAGATGTGAGGGATTTTTTAACCTAAGGCCTTGTGCTGTAGTTTTCATAGTTTTCCAGCTTTAGTTGAAAATCAGTGGGAGATTGCTCACTAACAGCCTGGTTTGATTCTGCAGTTCTTGGAACAGATTTGGAAAGTGATAGACAAAATTCCTGACCTGTCTCAGGGAATCAGAATAAACAGTCAAAACTGATCCTTTGGTGGATCTAAAATCCTACTATGTAAATACTTGAAGTACACCTTAATACATATTAATTATTAATATTTTCTTTGCTGCAGGGCAGTACCTTGTCCAGCCAGTTATTTTTATTCTATCAGCATATTTTCTTGTTCAACTTAAAGGAAAACCTACTGCAGCTAAGCTGAGGAGGAAACTGTCTATAAAAGTAGCAGAGGAATAGTTATAGTGGAACAATGGGATTTGATATTGTTAAGAATTTCAAAGAATAAAATATTAACTCACAAATGCATTTTAAAAAAAAGGCACTGCATACAAAACATGTCCAGATGTGAATGCATAATGAGTCCTAGAGGGTGATGCTAAAATACAGGCAAAGGTCAGAAAAAAATATAAACAAAGAAAAACCTATGCCTAAAGTTTAAGAAATTTACGTAATTTACATTTCAATGTCTCCCATGCTGATGATAAAGCTTTGTTATGAATTTATATTTGACAACTGTGGTGTGGACTTTCACACAACTGAGTTCCTTTCCTGGTTATCACCAGAATATTGAGTGGAACCAGGCTTTGTCAGGAAGCTGGTGTTCCATATCTCAACAGGGTAAGAAATTTTGCCTCAGCCTCAACTATTCCGGCACAGAAATTATATTTTATGCTGGGCTGTTTTTCAGAGTGAAAAAAACCCTGTTGTATGAGTCTCACATTGAGTACAAAAAAGGGAAAAGAGAATTTCTCATCAAGCTCCAAAATCTCTGTGAGGCAAACTAAAAGGCAAGAAAGAACCTGCAGCCAGAACATGAAAAAATAAGAATAAATGCAAATCTTGAACTGGAAAAACACTTCCTAACTTTTCCATCATTTATTAATCATAAATCTTTTGTTTTCATCCCCCTCCTATCAGGTAAGAAAAAATCAGATTAGGAAACCAAATCAAAAAGTAATAAAATAGGCAACGACCCCACTGCAGTATTGCTTTCCAGAAATCAGAATAAAATTTAATCAACATCAGTTTCCATGCCTATTTCTCTGATCTGTTTAACACATTGATATGTCAGTGATAACTAGAATGTGTAGGCCCCTTTAGAAAGAGCATAAATAAATATTTTATGCATTCACATCACTTGGAGAATTGTTTACCTACAATGAATAAAAGCATCTTGATTCAATATTAATCTGATTGTCATTTTCTCCCTCATAGGGAACCCATTACATATTTCATGAGTTTATCTCAGGTTGCCAAGGTGACATCTACTTTTTCACCTCCACAACCCCCACTTGATTGCTTTCTGTCTGATAACACAGGCCTGGCTCCTCCACAGCTCTGTTCCTTTTGGCTACTACTCTTTTCCACTTTGGTATTACTGACTGTTATGTTTCCATGGAGTCAGGAAGGCAAAAAGCATTTTATGGGAAGGGTATGAAATTCCACTGAAGTCTGTCTCAATTCCTTACTCCTGTTTTCCTATCCACAAATGGGCTTTTACTGGGCAGCCTCTGGAAAGGGAGGCCAGCACCAGCTCCTCTCCCTGGTGGAATTTCTCTTTTATTCTTGTAGGCATTAACTGTCACCTGCAGAGCACCTGGTGCCTGGTGCTCCTCCTGTAATCATAAAGTGGATTTTTTAATTAATATGCCTATTCATCTCAACAATTTCTCACATCCTGATAGCTATTATAAAAATGTGTCTTTGGAGTGGTTTAACCCCAGCCATCAACAAGCCCCACACAGCTGCTCACCCACTCCCTCACCAGAAGGACTGGGGAGAGGATTGGAAGGGTAAAAGCTGGAAAACTCATGGGTTGAGATACAGACAGCAAAAATAGAGAAAGAAAAAGCCACACACCAAAACAAAGGAATGAATTCACTGTTTCCCATGGGCAGGCAGGTGTTCAATCATCCCCAAGAGAGCAGGGCCCACCAAGTGTAGTGGCTACTTGGGAAGACAAACACCATCACTCCAAATGTCCCTCCTTTCCTCCTCTTTCTCCACACTTTACACACTGACCACGATGCCACAGGTCTGAAATATCCCTTTGGTCAGCTGGGGTCACCTGTCCTGGCTGTGTCTCCTCCCACCCTGCCAGGCACCCCCAGCCCCTCACCAGCCTGGCAGCACAAAAAGCAGAGAAGGCCTTGGCTCTGCTCACTCTCTGCAGTACCAACCCTGTGTTCAGCACAAATCCAAAACTGTGGAGAAAATTAACTGTATCCCAGCCAAAACCAGCAGAGTGTTTTATTCATATTTTGGGAAAAACTGTCTCAGCAGTAGCAAAACTGGAGTTAGTAAACTTGCTTTCCAGTTTTGGAATTTCTGCTAGTGGTTCCTGTGCATCTCATGAGCCATCAGGCAGCTCCCAGGCAGTGCCCAGCCTGTGCTCATTGTGAAGAGGCAGGTTTACCTGCTAACAAGACTGTGTTTGTTTTTTTCTTTTGTTTTTATTTTAAATTTCTGTATAAAACTCTACAAAAATTTCTATAAATTTCTGTAGATCAACCTGTATATCTCCTAAAGCAGTTATTAAGACCACTGTAAATTCACTGCTTTCAAACTCAAAAAGAGGATAAATTGCTTTAGGGCATTCGACAGCATTTAACACTAAAGTATACATATGACACAGCTGGGAAATTTTTCAACCACCTCCTCATAGACAGAAAATTTCAGGGTCAAATTTCATTGCTTGTTTGATTGTATGAACAATCATAGGGAATGACAGATATTTGTAATTTTTTGTGGCAAAATAAGCAGCAAACAAGTGATAAAAAAATGTTATACCTTGTTAAGAGGAGCAGTATCATGGTGTGTTTATTCTTTCTTTTCAAAACATCTGAACTAAGTGTAAACACAATGATTACCACTTGAGACCTTTAATGCAAAAGCCTAGTTTATATTTTAATTTTAGTATCCAAATGTCTGCAAAGGCAGCTATTAATTTATGTATGTGTTGGATTGGATTATGCATAATTTTTGTGCTTAGCATTAGCTTAGCTTTGTTAGTTATTCATGCTAACAAGAATTTTATTTAGACTATCAGTAGAACCACTGAAACAATGAAAATTATGGGTTATTTTTTGTATAGTTATGCTCTTAAATGACTTATAAAAACTCAGGATTCAAGATTCTATACAGTGCAATCAAACACTAATAATTATGATGATGAATACTGTAATTGATAAGTAAACAGAAGTTTTTAACAAGTGAGAGAATAATGTATTATTTCCCAACTAAGATGTCTGCCATGTGGTTTTTGAAATTGTGTAATAATTTTTGTTTTTCTATCTGAAAATGTATGAATTTGGGAAGGTGGAAGGCAGTAAAAAATGAAATTATATATTCTGCTATAAAGTATATTATCCTGTGTCCACCATCCTGTCTACCGACAGATTGTTCCCTATGACCAGGTTATTCAAACTTTATTAAATGATGAGAAAGACTATCTATTAGTCTCAGAGTATGCATCCAATAACCCCTTTTGAGGCTATTAGATTACTGACTACTAATTCTCTTATACCTGGGATTTTGTTCCTTGGTAAATAGCATAATCTTGTGATTCATCCTAGTACGATTTTTCAAAAGCAATTACAACTTTATATACTCTAGATGAGCTCTGTCTGTGGACTGCCAAAGTGGTGCTGCAACTTCACATCTTTGGCTTATTAACAGACATTTTTCCTGACCAAATGTTTGTCTTTCATTCTTTCTGATTCTTCTTGGTTCTTTCTGATTCTTCCCTTTTCAGGAAGATCTTCATGAAAAAAAGCAGCAAAAAAGTAGAAGTTGAACTATTAATATTTATCCCACTGTTTTGAGAAAACACTTTGTGAATTTTGAAACTTCAAGGATTGCAGTTCTCATATTTTTAGTTTGAAAATTTTCAATGGAAGTTTTTTATTCTCCAGTCCTTGTTTTAAATTGCAACTATCCTATTTGGAGAGGAAAAACAGTAGTGTGGGACCTAGCAGATATTTGAAAAATGAATAGTTGAAGCAAACCTTACACAACCACTATTCAAACACATTGGCAAGTAGCTGCTAATAAAAAAGACATTTACAAAATACTATTTGAAATTGACATTTAATTTGATCTCCTGGTAGCAGCATAAACTAAGAAGAGTAGGAAGGAAATAGATCACACAAATTTAATCTTCCTGTGGCTTGTTGAACAGAATTCCTTCTGAAAATGCTTTTTCTTAATGCTAAAACACAGTAGCATTGTGTTCATTATGCATTTGTTCATTAAAGTTGTCAGATTTCAGGCATGGGAAATGCAAAAGTTCTAATGACAGAGGTGGCACAAAATGGGATCTGCACAGGTCTCCATGGCTCTTGATCCTGGCTTCACAAAGGGAATTTCTTGGGCCAGGAAGTTTGCCAATCCCCTTCTTTGTTCCCTCTGAAGCAATAAGTGGCTACAAGCTGGGGTGTACTCTCATCTTTTCTGGCTAAAAATTACTGGGATCAGTAATTCAGCTTTACATCATCCACTGAGGAGAAACCATAAATCATGGGGAAACCTGGTGTGGACTTGCAAAAGTAAGCTAGAGCTGAAACATTCCTGAGACACCTGATCCATTGAGTTCCCTCAACATATGCTGGCATGAAATTAACCTTTACCCCATGGAGTTCAAAATCACATATTTCAACAAAGATCTGAGGCAAAATTGTGTAATAGGTAAAGGGAATTTTGTTTTTCACCTCACATGAAGCTAAAACTTTGGTGCTACAATCAAGTCATCAGATACAATTGACAAGGCACAATACAAGCCTTTTTTTTTGGTGAAACCTGCCCTCTCTGTTTACCACACAGCTTTTGTTTTGTTATGTGGGATGCATAATCACAGCCTTCAAACAGCAGTTTTCAGGATCCCGTCTGTTGTGGCACATACAGAACAATCTTCTCAGTGGGGCTTTGATGTGTTAGGAAAGGATGGTGGTGTTGGGCTTGGAAAAGGGATTTTGCAATCATAACTCTCATCATAATTCAAAATATAAAGTTCTGAGTTTTAGTTGTTCATGGTAAGTTTTTTTTTAAATTTTAGATCAGGCAGGAGCTTATAACAACAGAAAATATTTTTGGGTGCTTTCTCATGCATAATTTGGAGAGCCTGTAGAAGTGTGACATTTTAAAAAACCCATTTTAAGAGGAAAAGAGAGAGCCTTTGATTAGGAAGTTACCCACAGTCTGCTTTCTGGAAGATGAACAAAGCAAAATTGTTCATCTGTGAGGAGAAACAGTATTACTTGGCTAACATTACATTGCTACTCTTCCATTTTTTCAAAGAGAAGAAAGAAAATTACTCTTCTAAGAGTAACTGTCTTCTTTTGTGTTCTCTATATGAGACTAATCTGTTTTTCTACCAAAGTGCAGAACAAATTAAAGTTAGTAAACATAATAGTTAGAGGTGGCCTATGTAGCTTTTCTGGGAAAGCAATTTTTCAATGGTCCAGACTTAGAGGGAAACTCTGGCAATGAATAAGTTTTCAGGATATGCCTAGGACTATTATGCCTTACTTTCATCAAGTTTATAAACAAGTACAAGGTCTGTACTTCTTTCTGGCCCATTTAATATTTTTTTTGGAAAATATTGGCTAGAACAAAATTGTTAACTTGAACCACAGGGCAACATAGAAATAAAAGATGAAAAAATGGTAAAAAATAAAGTTTGAGTGTTTAATTTGGTGTGGGCTGAATTAACCTCTTGCTTTTTTACTTCACATATGGTTTAGGGATGTTATTGTATATGATCTAACATTTTATTAGGCTAAAGTCTATACCCAGGTGGATTTTTCTTGTCTTGCATTTCACTGGAGCAGTGCCTGCTGTTGACATGTACTGATAATTTCAACCCAGAATTAGGGCTGTGGTATTACTATGTCTGGAAGAAAAACCAGGTTTGTGTGGCAGATGCTAATGACTCTACTGTGATATTAGTTTTTCCTTCTTCGTAGCTCCATATTTTATACAAGATTAATTACCCTGAAGAGTCTAAAGCTCTGTGGGTTGGTTCACCAGCTGCTTCCTTTGTTAATTTCACAGCAGGATCTGTGTGTGCTGCTTCCCCACTGCACACACACACATGCACGTGCCATATTATCCTCCACTTGCTCTGGAGTCTGCACATGGTCTATTGTGTAGGAGGCCTGGGGCTTCAACCAAACCCATTTAAATCATTGGGGAGATTTCTAGTCACTTGCATAGTTTTTGGGTAAGTCCTGCAGGCTCCTGGGCACATTAAGGAATGCTGAAACCCATGTCTGAAATGTAAATAGTGGCACTTTGGAGTAAGTCTGGTTCCTTCAGCAATGCCACCTAGACATGGAACACAGGTTTTACACATTTTGCACTGAGTTTGTTTCTTCAGAACAGAATTCCTAGGCATATCTATTCATATGCATTTAAGCCAGAGCATTAATCTTTTCCTCTTAACAAACAATGCCTAACTGGGTCTTCATATTGTGTTTGCAGCACTTGCAACTTGCTCTGTCCAACAGCAAGTGGGCCTTTACTTGGCTTGTTGCTCCTTTATTTCAACACTGCCTTGTGAGGATGTCTGCAGGCCTGGACTCTGTGACTCCATTACTTCTTAAACTTCTTTCTAGAGGAAAACCTTATATACCAAATACTGCTGTCTGCAAAGCATACTGCTCCAGCTGGTCAATATATATTGCAGTTTAATCTGAATTTGTTCTACTACCCATGCATCTTAGCCAGCAACCAGCCTGTATGTGCACTGGAGAATATTCACTTCATACATTCTGCTCCCACTCTAGATCTGAAGTGCTATAGCATGAGAACACTGATTTAGCTGTTCCCAAGCAAATCCCATTTAAATATTCCTGGGCAAAATGTGTATTAAGGTTCAGCTAAATGTGTATTGAACAATTCCCACTGAAATGTGTGGGACTAGTCCTAAATTATGCTTACACAAATGAGGGGATGAAGGAGTTCTTCCAAATTTATTTTGATTTTCCTCAGAATTAGGACTCCCCAGCCAGCCCTGTCCTTACAATTCTGTGCACTGCAAACACACATATCACAGCCCTGAAATGCATCACCTTGCCTTTGCTCTCCCTGGATTTATCAGCCTCCTCACACCAGCTATGTAATTATTTCCTAGATAAATCTGGGGCTACCAGGACACTTTTTATTGCTGCAGCCCATTACCTGATACTGAAGGGTTCCAAACAGTTGAACTACCTTAATTATTATGATTCAGGATCCCAGAATTCAGTCCCCAAATAGCAGAAATGAAAATCTTTTTAGCAATTAACATTTCAATCTAATTTAATATTTTTATTCAGCAAAAATGATTTTGTTACAATATGAAGCGGTTTTTTCAACCAAAGGGGATTAATCTTATTTTTCTTTAACCTGCAGCTCTCAAAACAACAATAATTATAACCTGGTTGATATGTGAATATGTTTTTCAAAGTAGGGAATTGTTTAGAAGCAGCAAATTATTGTGAGCTTAAAAGAAAATCCTCTGGGTGTAAAGCAAATTAAAAAGAGCAGGGGAGTACCTATCAGATCTGCCCTCAAGGAATGTGAGAGCCTTACCCTCCTATTGCAACCCTTGTCCCCTGCCACATTCATGTTAGACCTCACAATAATGTGGGTGCTGCTCAGCAGCTGCTGTTAGTTTCTTCCACATACACATTTCCTTGACTGGTGGTAGAGAACACGTGTGGTGCATGTTGATCTAGATATGAAAAGATTGTTTGGGAGTCACCTGTCTGTACTGAACAGCTCAGAAAAGGAAAGTTGGAAACCCTGATGTACCAATATCAGCCCTAGTCAGTCCATCTTAATGAGTATTCTTTAAAAATTAATCTACAATATGTGTTCCTGACCCTAAATATCTTAAATAGCTCTGAGTCTTATTTCTTTGTGTAATCATCATCTTTACCACCTTCAACACATTGCAGTGGTGAAGAACTCATTGAATTGAGTACTCCATGGTTTTTTCAACTGCCTATAATAGGGATAGCATTTCTTTGCATGCTGTTCTTCCTGTGGCAAAGCATATTATTGAATTATTTAGAGAAGATTAATCCTGCAGTTCTAATTCAGCATGTAATCCTGGAAGACCAAAAACATGTTACTTGATTCCTAAAGTTTCTATAATCCACATAAAAGCTATAATAATAATGGCAGTGAAACTTATTTTTCTAAGATATTTGCAATTGTGTGATTTATTTTTTTAAACTTCAGCATCTTTCATCTACCATGTCAAACAAACTATTTTCTATGAAATTTTTATTGGAAAAATAGAAATAGCTCAGATTTGTATTGTGTCTGGTATCTTTTGTCTTTTATCTTCTCTCCTTACTAAATACTGTCTTCCCTTTCTTGTTATAAATTTTTCTGAAGTGATCTAATTTTTAACAGAGCAGATTGCAATGTCATATAAAAACTATTCAGGAGAAAAAAGCCCATTTAACTTCTCTGGCTTTGCTATTCTGATTAGCAGCTTCCTACATTAGTCTTGCACACCCAAATCTGAAATTTTAAAAACTGATCCCTTCTAATAGTGTATATTGAGATTCCAACAGCAATACTGAACCATAAAATATACCAAATGCCACCTGAAGATTTGGGCTGTATCCAAGAGATCACTTGTCCTTTCCTCCCTTCAACTATGTTTAGAAATGTTTATATCAATTCACAGAAATTGCACTGTATTTCCAATTTAATGTTAAGTTCAACTTCAGTGAAGTTCTTATGTTTTATGAAATTATTATTTCACTAAAAACTGTATGAAAAATTATCTTTGTTTCTTTCTTTTTGGCTTGTGGGTAGTTGGAGATATAATGGAAGAGCTATAAAATACTTTACTGGAGTTTATAAAGAACAAAAAAGATAGAGAATGCTTCCTACCAACTGGATTTTTCTAGAAGGGGAAAAAGCTCTAAATTAATACTGCAGAGAATTTTCTCCAATGCGAAGAAAAGCTTTCTCATAAAAAATTACTCAGAAATTCCAAGAAAATTATGCTTTTGTGACTTCATTAAAAATAATTGATTTTTTTCTCTCTCCATCTCAAAATAATTTTCATTATACTATTCTGAGCCTGCCATTTTTGAAAATAATTAGTCTATAGTCATTACTGATCATTGACAACTGAGAACCAGTTGCAAGCAATCAAGTTACTCATGATATAAAAAAGATAACAACCATAAATAACAAAATTATCTGTGATTTCTTATAGATTTTTTAAATTATCCATCTAAGAAGGGTTGCTATTTTAATCTAAAGTAACTTAAATATTTCAGTAAATCCTGTCTTTCAAGTCTAGGTCAAAGATCAATGGTAGACTTGCCAGAGTGAGCTGGTTTTACTGTCACGTGGAAGCTGTTATCCCTTTTTTTTTTTGGGCTGAACATGTGATACTTTTGCAAGTTCCTTTCTTTTTTTCCTCAGACAATATCTCTGGTGACATTATGGGGAACAACATCCATTAGGAAACAGAAAAAAAATCCAGAAAACTCGGCAAAATTCTGTGTTCCAGCACAGAACTCACAGGTTCAGAACTAGCATCATCCTCTGTTGATGCTGTCCCTATCAAGTACTCTGAATAAGCTGTCAGTGCTATTATTTGAGAGAGAACACAGGCCTCTTCAAACACTGCTCTGCCATCCCACACAAAGGGCGAGCAAGCCACATCTCCTTTCTTTTGATACAGCTGCAGCATTATAGGCAGAGCTAGGCCCTTCTTGTACAATGCTTGAGTAAGCAAACTCTGTGTGGACGTTGCTGTGAGGGAATAAATATCAGTATTACAAGCCTCCCTCTGCTGCCACAGCAGTTTGTATAACTGAAAGAGAAAGGAGGTTTAATTTGAGGGGGGTTCTGCAGTGGGGCAGACATGAAGCAGATCTGTAGAATTGACTTCCCCCTGCCTCCTCCCCAAGCACTTCCACAGCCTGACCCAGGAAATGATTCTGCTGTCACTGACACTATGGGGAGAGGCAGGGGCTCTCCAGGCAGGGGCTCTCCTTGGGGTGGCAGGTGCTGCATTTTCTGCAGACTGAAAAGTAAAATAAACCAGGGCAAAAGCAGAAAATAACAACACTGGTAAAGGAGCCATGTGAACTCACCACATCCCTGTCCCAACTCACTACATTCTCCATTTGATGTGTCAGTTTTTAATGCCCAGTAGTTATGGGCTGGGGAGCTCTAGCCCCCAGAGAGCAGTGGACCATGTAGCCATCCTCCTCCTCCCTGGCCTAGCACATCTGTCAGATCTGTAGGGACTGGACTCACTTGGCTCCATTTATCTTGTAGTGCATAGCAGGAGTAGAGGCAGCTGGTGTTTCCAGCTGGGGACCTGAATGAAGCAGAGTAAGGAGGTTTGCTTCAGGCCAGCTCCTCTGCAGCCTGTGAGTGGCTGCTGAGCTGCCCCTCTGGCCAGGGTCATCTCAGAACAAGTGGTTTGTGAGCTCTGAGGCACTTTGGGGGTCAGCCATAGGGGGTCAATGAGGAGATTCTCTCCCCATCAGAAAATAAAGTGCTAGTGGAGTCTGCCCATTTTTGTCCAGCTGACCCACTCCTCCCAGGCCCTGTTGGTGCAGTGCATAGATTGCTCTAGGGTCTGCTACAAGTCACTAAAGAGCACGTGCTAAAGTCTGCAGACCAAAGATTGTTCTTATCAACCCTTTAAATTTGCTTTACACATAATATTCATTACCTTTCCCTGAAGACTTTCCTGCTGGTGAGGATGGAGTAATTGGTTACAGGTCTTCAGCAACTGCAAGAAATATCTCCTCTCTCTCACTGTCCAAAACATGTTGTCTAGATGGATTTTTTTTTTTTTCTGGTGGTGGTGGGCTATAATAAACAAATTTTGAAAAATCCCAAGCAGTTTGGGTATAAGCATTGACTACCTCAAAATCTTGTGATGTGCTCTAGAGTTTGGGTAAAAGTCAATGTCTGTTTTTTTGAGTTAGAGCCAGTGAGCAGATAAACCCTTTGGCATGGTGAAACACGATGATTTTCTCAGCATGAGCACAGTTCTGGTTTTCATTTCAGAGCTGGTCAAATCATCAGGTTGGTGGGTAAAGGGTCTCCTCATTATACTATGAGTTCTGGAAATGTAGTGCTAAGAACCTGAAAATAAATATCTCCACTTTCTTAAGCACTGTCAGTTGAGAGGAACTCTAGTAGTCCTCATCATGTCCAGAAGTATACTTTTAGCTGGATCCACTGTGTAGAGGTTCACTAAAGTTTTAGCATCCTTTTCCTACTCATTGAGATGAAGAAAGGCTACTTATCTTTTCATTTTCTTGATAATAATAGCTTATGTTTTATGTAGTATTTTGTGTGTTGTTTGTGACTTACACAGAGTAGGTTAGCAGGCACAGGAAAGCTCAGTTAAAGGTAGTAACTACTCTACTGTTTGCAGATGGCATGCTCATGTACAGCATCCAGTGCTGAAAGCAGCCTGGAAACTGTTTACTCATGTTTCTGTTTTAACAGTGTGGGAAGGAACAGAGTTTTGCCAAGTGAGGAGAAAAAAGCTTACTGTCATGAAAATCAGTTTGACCAAAGTGTGTTTTGTGGAGCCACCACTGAGACAGTCACAGCAAGCCACTTAAGTTTGCTAGAAAAAGAGCATCAGGAAAAATCTTCCCTGATTTATGAGATATATTTGAATTCCTAAGCACAACTGGGTAACAAAGTTGTCAAATACACTCTGTCTTTAATCCAAACTTATTTCTTGATTACTCAAGTGGAAAATTAGTGGAGAGAAAGGGAGCAGTATAATCATTGTAAATAACTGCCTAAGACCATGCTAAATTTGCAATCAATAATGTGCCAATTTTCTTTCTAATTGCTTTGCCACAGGTCTTGGGAAGCTGCAATATGCTGGATATATGTTAGTTTCAAAGAGGAGTTGCAGGCACACCGGGGAGCCAACAGTTTGCTAACCTGGGACATGGAGATGTATGGCTGTGCCAAACAGAAAGGTCAAATGACTGCTTCCTTTTGTGCCTGGGTTTTGTCCTGTGCACAAGGCTTACTGCTCCTCCTTTAATCACCTATAGGTGCTGTGCTGTGTTTTATGGTAGATTTTATAAAGGTTTCAAATTATATGACAGCAAGTCTTTCCAAGTGGAGAATTGAATTTATAAATCTATAGAGAGAGGTATGCTGTAATGAAGATGCCAAATTTTTCTTGAAAATGGACACAATTCCTTGAGCTATAAAAAACATGCTCCAATGATTTGCACTTTCTATACACACTATTTTCTACCCTCCCACTCTTTCACCTTTCTCAGAGAATTTTCACCCCTCCGAGGTCATTCATCCCTCAAGCTGACTTTTTCAGCCTCCACCATCTCACTGTTATACTCCTTATCACCATCAGCTCAGCTGTGCTATTTTTCCAATTCTTTTTTTTTATTCTTTCCATCTTTTCCCTTTGTCTTCATGGGCTCTGTCCAGCCCTGCACCAAGACTTCTCCACAGGTTGCATGTGGCCAGCATGACACTGTGTGCACCCAGTGCCCCAAAATCCCACTTGTCCCTGGGAACAGCTTGCCTGGCTTCTTAAGTCTTACACAGTGTGGCCTTTTCCTGAACTTCTGCACACACTTGATGCAGGTCAGCTCTCTCTTCCTCCTCCTCCTCCTCCTCCTCCTCCCCAGCCTGTCACCTGGCAGTTTCCTTTCCTCAGACTTTGCAAAAACCTGCTGCAGTTTCTGCCATCTTTTCTGTACTGAGTTTTGTATTTCTCTGTTTTGCTGATCCTCATCCTCCAAGCTGACAGCACCTTTCCTTCTTGAATCCCTCTCATTTATGATATTCTTGTTAAGAAATTTTGGTGATATTACTTCCTTTAACTTCCAGATTAAGTTCTAATATCTACCTTGTTATTTACAAAAAAATGCAGGAAGGATTTTTTTAGTTTAAGCAATTTGGTGGCATTCAGCTATAAAGTGAATTCAGCTGTGTAGGTTAGATCAAATGGGTATGTCAATGATCAAAGAGCTCCTGTGTGAAGGGAGAAAAGGAAATAACTAACTGATACACGCACAGAAATGACACAGGCAGTGGTCAGAACAAATTAACTCCCAAATATATATTATACCTGAATCACATTCTATAACTGAGGGCTGAGGGCTGGTAATCTGTGAGTCTATTCCAATTTTCTAGTAGTCACTTTCTCAAGGACATGAGGTTTATGTGATGTCTTTTTATCTGCCAGTCTGCTCTTCAGTCTCACTCCTGGACCTGCTGCTCAGCTTCTCAAATGCTGCAGGGCAGCTGCCACCTCAGGGATAGAAAGCTACTCCAGGTTTTATGGGAGTGGATTGCTGGGTAGGAAAAAAATCTTCTAAACAGCAAGAGAGAGAGGTGCTTTTAATGGCTCTGCTGAGGAAAAGGCTGCTGTGCAAACACAGTGCTTATAGTAATGTTCTCCCAAATGGATGAGAGGGTGTCTGACCTGCATCCATGCAGGTTCAAACTCTACAAGAACCAGACAATCCAGCCAGAGGACACAAGGAATCCAGATTTCACTTGCTTACCTTGAATAGACTTAGTTAGTTATTAAGTATAGAATTTCTCAAAGCATATGATCAGGCAAACATCAGCTGTGTCTTGTCTCTTGTATTTTAAAGGTATGTTCTTGGCAGAGTCCTTTTGTGTGTTTTGCTGATATTTAGAAAGTATTTTTAACACTGACTATCAAATTCCTCTATTTGCTACATCTGTGTTTTGTATTAAGGCCACCATGTATATGGCATATTTTTGAAAAAATGGAAAAAAAAAGTTAATTCCTGCTTATTTAATAACTGGACTATCTATCAAAGCTAAAATAGGCAGATGCATTTTAATATCCTTCCTCCTATACAAGAACTCTATAAAATAACAAATTTACGTTTTGTGTGCACTTAGAAGCTTTTCCTGATTTCTGAGCCTCCTACTGAGAAGATCTTACACTTAAGTGCTTCGGGCAATGCAGACACCAACAGAAAAAATTACTCACAGACAATGACTTGCAGTAACAGATATTTGTCCCAAAAGTAGCATATTTTACAGGCAAAGAGAAACTTTCAGGCACAAGAAGGCACTAGAATGCTAACCCTTTTTTCAGTGATCTGACAGAGAAAACGAAGTGAGATAAAGGACTTACTATGCTGTTCAAAATCTGGGTATTTGGGCCTTTTATTGCCTATGACAATTATTCTGGGTACTGCAGTACAGCAGTTTTGTGTGTTTAAGGACCACAGAGAGGTGGAATCTGGTTCTATAATTGAAAACCCCAACTAAAGTGAGCCAATTTTTCTGTTGCTTTGCACTTCAGATTGAACAGTGCATAGGATTACTTAACTTGGACTTGATGTAAGAGAGTGAAAGTCCCATACCTCTTGAATATAAAGGTAACACTGAGAAGCAGGCCTTGGGCAATTTTCATGTATCCTGAATGAATTTGAAAATATTTACCTGAAATCTCTTCTTCCAGCATCTGCAAAGACTCTTTGTCTCTTTTAGGTTGATTCCTCCATGTAATTAAACAGATAAATAATGAAACTGAGGTTTCAGGTATTAAGTATTGTTATATAAGGGCACTGAGCAGTTCAGTGCTTGAACAGTAACAGCTCTTCCCTCCCTCAATCCCTGAAAACTCAGGAAAGTTAATACTCTTATCCTCATATATAAGAGACACATGTGGATAACTAAATGTTCACTGTAAATTGTTTGTTCAGTTAAAAATAATATAATCGAAATCAAAGTATGTGCAGGGAGAGAGAAAGAAAAGACTGAAAGAACCCTCTCAGAGAAATTGGATTGTCTGATACTTGAAAGTAGTTGCTCTTTTTTTCCCTTTTTGATCACTTAAATTCACAAAATGATATGGGTCTTCGTATTCATGGCAAATTACTTCAATTGCCCAAAAAAGATAGCTTATTTCATTGCTTTCACCTCTCCTGGCAGAGTCAGTCACTGCCTTAGGCTTGGGAACCACTGGCCTCTCTGTGGGTGCCAGTGGAAGCAGAGGTAGGTAATTAATGCACAGCAATGTGTGTGATCAGCTGTACAGGGACAGCCAGAGGGCAGATGATGCTGCCCTCTCAGGTTTCTGTACAAAACACGTTTGAAAAGAGGATACAGGCTATGAAAATACGTGACTCTTCAGGTTTTTTTGCTTTGTACTGCCAGAGTCCAGTTAACAAGATTGAATGTTAACGAGATTGTATAATGGCTCTTGTATCTAATTTAGACATTCATTTTTCTCCCTACAGAATGTGCTCAATATGGGGTTCAATCCAGGGTTAAACCCTTGCTGCTCTGTATTGTTTATGCTATTAATGCCTGCAAATAAAAATGACTGGAGAAACTTGTCTCCATAGAAACTAGCACCTAACTAAATCTAAGAAGAAATTTTCTTGCTTCTTTCTCTTTCCCCAGCCCAGCCCAAGAAGAACATGATGTCCTTGTAGAATGAAGGGACTTTGTAATTTAAATATGCAGTCTTCCCCCACAAACCATCTATTTCTTTTTACCATGTCACTGCTGCTCTCACCATATTCTCAAGGCATTAATATTTCTTTATTTGCAAAAGAATAGGGAAATTTTGATCACAAAATGCACTAATATTGTGTGAGGATCGTGCATTCTGTTCTTACAGAGTGAATAGAAAAATTAGGAGAAGTTACATGAAAAATTATTTTCAAAATTATCATAGCTTTTTCCTCTATCATGACATAGAATTTCCTGCAGAAAATGAAAGGTGCACAAACTCAATTTTTCAAACCATGTGGTGCTATTTTGTCTTGTATATAGACACATATAAGACTGAGTTCTTCCAGACTTATGAAAAGTGAAAGTCAAACTGTGGCAGAGAAGTACAACATAGCATAAGCAGAACATAGAGCATCAAGCTTTGTGTCTAAGGTTACATTGTTTGCCTTTCTTCAGATCTCCTCTGTTTCATCTCCTAGAAATTCTGTGCTATCAGAATTTGAAGACTCAAATCTATATACAGAGTGAGCATATATATTTATATATATATATATATAAACCTACCACTTTGGCCAGGATGGCAGGAATCTGAAAATCCCAGAAAAATATCTCTTCTATTCTAGGACATAAAAGTCAGTGTAAGTAAGAGATGTCAAGCTCCTTACCTTGATGATTGGGATTTTTTT
>VZRX01004638.1:876412-898239 GCA_013398075.1 Notiomystis cincta | reverse complement strand
ATATATATTTATATATATATATATATAAACCTACCACTTTGGCCAGGATGGCAGGAATCTGAAAATCCCAGAAAAATATCTCTTCTATTCTAGGACATAAAAGTCAGTGTAAGTAAGAGATGTCAAGCTCCTTACCTTGATGATTGGGATTTTTTTATTAATTTTATGTGCAATTCTGAGTTAAAGGCAGCCTTATGATACATGTCTGATATCAGTTCATATTAGAACCTGTTGTCATGTGTAAGGTTTTTAAAATGGCTTCACATCACTTTAAAGGAGAGGAAGAGCCATATACTTATACCCCACAGCAAGTAAAAAACTACAAATTGTTGAAGAATCCCTACTTCCCACATCTGTACCATAAATAAAAGTTTTGTATGGACATTTGCTTTTGAGGCATCTAAGATGTCAGAGAAAAGATGTCTGGAAAGCAGAGGTTGGGGCAAATGGACCCTTCTCAGAAGAGTATTTGAACTGTAATGACAGATATCAAAAGCACATGAATTCAACAGCTGGCCACTTTCCAGTCAGCTCTCCTAGGCTCCTGCATTTTTTAGTAAGCCTAGTTGTGCCAAAAGGGCCTGGAAGANTAGGGAAATTTTGATCACAAAATGCACTAATATTGTGTGAGGATCGTGCATTCTGTTCTTACAGAGTGAATAGAAAAATTAGGAGAAGTTACATGAAAAATTATTTTCAAAATTATCATAGCTTTTTCCTCTATCATGACATAGAATTTCCTGCAGAAAATGAAAGGTGCACAAACTCAATTTTTCAAACCATGTGGTGCTATTTTGTCTTGTATATAGACACATATAAGACTGAGTTCTTCCAGACTTATGAAAAGTGAAAGTCAAACTGTGGCAGAGAAGTACAACATAGCATAAGCAGAACATAGAGCATCAAGCTTTGTGTCTAAGGTTACATTGTTTGCCTTTCTTCAGATCTCCTCTGTTTCATCTCCTAGAAATTCTGTGCTATCAGAATTTGAAGACTCAAATCTATATACAGAGTGAGCATATATATTTATATATATATATATATAAACCTACCACTTTGGCCAGGATGGCAGGAATCTGAAAATCCCAGAAAAATATCTCTTCTATTCTAGGACATAAAAGTCAGTGTAAGTAAGAGATGTCAAGCTCCTTACCTTGATGATTGGGATTTTTTTTATTAATTTTATGTGCAATTCTGAGTTAAAGGCAGCCTTATGATACATGTCTGATATCAGTTCATATTAGAACCTGTTGTCATGTGTAAGGTTTTTAAAATGGCTTCACATCACTTTAAAGGAGAGGAAGAGCCATATACTTATACCCCACAGCAAGTAAAAAACTACAAATTGTTGAAGAATCCCTACTTCCCACATCTGTACCATAAATAAAAGTTTTGTATGGACATTTGCTTTTGAGGCATCTAAGATGTCAGAGAAAAGATGTCTGGAAAGCAGAGGTTGGGGCAAATGGACCCTTCTCAGAAGAGTATTTGAACTGTAATGACAGATATCAAAAGCACATGAATTCAACAGCTGGCCACTTTCCAGTCAGCTCTCCTAGGCTCCTGCATTTTTTAGTAAGCCTAGTTGTGCCAAAAGGGCCTGGAAGACTTCAGCATTTTTCTTTTCAGTCATGTGTTTCCTTTTCAGAGTGAAATGTATCTGATTTGAAAACAGAAAAAAAAAAAAGGAAGTACCTTCATGCTTGAAGAACTTTGGAATTTTTCTGGGGTGGAGAGGCAGAATTCTGGAGGAAAGTAGACATGAGATTTTCCAGCTGTTCCCTTGCCTACTCCTTGGGGCTACATACTACCATCACATCTGGTGAAGATTCATTCAGGTATGAATTGAATGTAAAAACAGCTTTGTTGTCGTCCTGCAGGTTTTAATGGGTTTGGGATAGATAAAGACAGAAAGTGAAACACGAATATACCGATATAGAAGTTTTTAACATTTCCTCCATGTTTTAATCACACAACTCCATGAATCTCTGTGTACCTTCACAGCTGTGCCAATGCTGTTGTGCTACAGTGTCTCTGCACCCACTGTCCCTGTGGGCACCCTAGAAGAGCCAGGGCAGCACTGTCCCTGCCCACCTGTGCTCTGTGAGTCTGTCTGCCAGAGCTCTTCTGCTCCAGGACTGCAGTGCAACAGGCAGAGCTGCTTTCACTCCATGAAAGGACCCTTCTCCCATGCCTGTTTCTGCCTCTGCACTAACTGGGTGTCACTGCTCATTTGTAAAAAGATGACACTGTCCTGTTGGAGGGACAGCCTGAAGCTGGAAGAAGGCCCCACACTATTGTCCATAGTGGAAGGAAGGTCATTTTTGCAACCACTAAGCAGAACATGCTTTCCAAGTGCATCAATCAGTGAGAGCCTGGTCACCTGGCTTATCCAAGAAAATATGGAGATGGAGGTTGGGGGTCTGTTGTGCATTTGCCAAAGGCATCACAGGGTTAGGGTGTGCCAAAGTGGACCAGGGTCACTTCAGCTGGCAGTGAAGGGTAAGTCCTGAAAGAAGGATGGGAGAGTGAAGTGCCATGGCTAGGAAAGGAAATGAGACATGGCTTTCTGTACTGAAGACTCTCCAAGAGAATAAGTAGGAAAACCAGATAGAAGCATCATGAGTTTCCAGCAATAGGGGCGTAACAGGGAATTTGTGATCTCAGGATCTGGTAAGAAAACCACAGGCCATTTTTTCCCTCCACATGAATAGTTTGCCACTGTTCTGGATGTTCCTGGGCTGCCTGTGAGCACCAGCAAGCAGCTTCCCTGGCTCTCCAGGAACTCCAAGATGCAGCAGCTTTGGAAGGAGGGGCATTGACTGGAAATGGACAGACCCAGAGGAACCTGTAAAGTCATTCTTGAGGTGGTTCATTCACCAGCAAGAGACAAAGGAGCTAGGTGGAAAGAAAGATCAGCTGTGGGGCTACAAGAGCTTCTCTCAAGGTCCAAGGGTTTTTTCTCTTTCTCACATTCTGCTTTTGAAAGTGAGTTTTTGACTATGATGATGGAGACTTCCATAAAGTACTTGAGCAGACTGTGTGAGCTGTGGCCTGAACTAGTGGGACTATTATTACTATTATTAATTACTGGTGCTCTCATTTTTAGTTTACTGGTTTCATCTGACATATTAATCTCTCTGAGTGAGAGTCATTCTAGGACCAACTCACATTTACTTGAAAAAAAAAATCTGTCCCAGACCAGGGTGTAAGGAGGTCTATAGATAAATTTAATCCAAGAGAGCTCTGAAAGATTCCAGGAATGAAGAAACTGGATGTGGCTTACTCTCAGCTGTGCAAGGGAGAAAGTCACCAGGCACCCAGGAGCATGCAGGTGGAGCAGCAGGACCAGGGCATGTTTTTTTCCATCTGTCAAACATTTCAAGCATTTTGAGAAGCAGAAAACTCTCAGAAAATGCTGCAGACCCTCTGAAGAGTGACAACAACCTATATTTTGTGGACTGGCTACCTCCTGCAGCCAAATTCCCAGCACTTCCATGGGCATCTGAAATGAGGTTGGTTGTGGAGTCATGGAGATGAAGCTGGTCCTTGGTAACACTGGGGCAGTGAGTTTGTGCAGCTCTGGACCAGGACTTTCTGGAGGTGCTGCCCTTTGGCCACCCACAGGCTGCAGTGGGTGATGGTCTGCAGAAACCTGGTAGGTGGTGCAGGGTAGGGACATGGGCTGGGCCACTGGGATGAGCCTTACAGAGGGGAACTGGAAATAAAATGGAAGGGATTTTTTTTTTAATAACTCTCACAGAAAAAATCTTTTTCCCACAGGAAGACAAAATGTTACAGCATTCAACTTCTCGACTAAAACTTCCCTTTGCATTCCCAGCCACTTGTATGGATTGGTTTTATTATGTATAATACAGTACAATATTCAACATTTCAGTTCCTGCTTATTTCAAATAAGCACAAAACCAGTCCATCAATATCACCTGAGTCTCAGACACGAGGCAATACTGAAGCATGGAGCTCTATATAATTTACTGTACAGTTGGTATTATAGATTGACAAAAAAACTGTTATAGAGGTACTTAGTCTCTGAATTTTGAAATTTAGTCACTTGAGGGGGAAAGACACATCAAGTATATAATCACATTTAATCACCTCCACAGCAATGCAGATGACCAATGAATTGTATTGGATTTTGAGCATGTGGAGAAAAAAAATCTATGGCTGTCACAAACGAAGGTTTCTTACAAACAGGTAATTATTCATAATGAGTAGCATAATGATTTCTCTCTTTTTCTTTGGAAAGTTGCATCAAGACATCAAAGATGACAGATTATAGACAAAACCATAAGCAAAGAGCACAACGGAATGCTCGCCCTGCTCAGCAGGTGGGCGTTTGAGCTGTATTACAGCAGCACCTTCTGGGCTTTGAAATTTAGTAGACAGACTCTTGACATCACTTTTGAAATAAATTTATTTTCTCTGTGAGCTGTCATTTCTGGAAAGGATTACTTTAAAGTTTTAATTCTTAATTGTAAATATTAACCGTTTGCGCAAGAATCTCGAAGGCTGAGGGCAAAAATTCATCTACTATGGATAGAAAACTATAAACACTCAACCAAATTGAAGGAGTTTATTATCAAATATTATAAAGATGAGGGGAGTCTGGGACTCATAGCTCTGACAATGGCTGTTAGTAAGCATCTGCTTGTTCTTTTGTATTTTTTCTTATGAGAAATTGCCCAGCCTCTTAGCTTTGAACTTGTGTGAGCTCACAAGCAATAAATATAGGATTAGTTATCATATTGCAATAGAAAGGGGGTAGCCTGGAGGGAATTGAAGAACATTTCAAATAAAATTGCTGCATTATAACTCATTAAATAATTCACATGTCTATACTGTACTCCCATCTCAAGAAGGAGCTGATCACCTTTGAAGGATTGCAGATGTTTACTGAAGCAGCAGAATTTGAAAGCTCCAAGACTTAACTGGACTGGGTCTTTTGTGGAAAATCATGGTAAATAGACAGTGAGATAGAACAGCTGGTGGTAAAGTAAATGTAAACCCTGGCAGACAATCTTTCTCAGTATTAAAAAACAAAAGCTGGAAAGAATTTTAAATATTTACTGAATCTAATAATTTAATTCAGTGTTCAGCAGTTATGTTGTTACTGTATTTGATAAATAATTGTATCGATGTTTTGCAATGAGCCTGGAGGAACTTTTTTGCTTATGAAAATTAGTTCTTAAAATTTTGATTATTTGAAAACATAATTGTATTGATTTAATTGCACACATTTTTTAAGAGAACAACAATTTCACAGTAAATAATTACTTCTGAACTACAACATTCTTTAGATTTAAAAGTAAATAGAATAACTGAAGCTGAAATATGTGATATTGTTTAGTAAAAATGAAAGCTGAAGTTAAAAGCTGTTGAATTGCCCATAAAAGAAAAAGCTAAAAAGAAAAAAAATGAGAATGAGGAACAACATAGTTTAATTGTCCTGTTTTCTGTGTCCTTCGCTACCGTCTTAGCAATCACAAAGATAAATTATAAATTTTGGAAAAAACAGAGGCAGCTTTTCTTTTCCTTCACCCCATGCTGTTATAAAACAGCAGACTCCACTGAAAAACAAGTGCAGGATACTAAGGGTTTGACAGCAAATCATCAGTTGGAGTTTGGAGGTTTTAAGAGGCAGAGAGAAGTGTTGAAAGCAGGAACTTAAGGACCCGTTTGCAGTTTGCAACCAACTTCTTACTACCAAAATTTGCAATGAATTCAGATGCTTCTTTTAGCATGAGTTAGGTTCAGATACATCCCCCAAAGGATTAGATGTGGAAATTTATCCTTTTTGGAGCATTAGCATGGCTGTTTGATAGTACCACTCCAAACAGCTGCTTTTGCAGTTTCTTTTCTTCATCCAGCCATCAGGCAGCTGAAAAGTAGTGCTGTTTTGAAGCTGATGATGCAGAGCATGTCTCACTGCTGTGTTGCTGGAATTTTACACCAGAGTGTTTTGAAATCTTTCCCATGGGCTCCAAAAGATGTTATTCAGTTGGTGTAGCTAGATTTATTTGTGCTCTATGGTCCTGGGTCATGACAATACGAGAGGATTCAAGGAACTGGCACTACAGAACAGACTTTGTAGCATCCTTTGGCAAGTACCTTGAGAAGTTTGCTCAGCAGTGAGAAATAAAATATTGGCATGCAGCTAGTGAGGCCTGTGGCAATGAGCAGGATCACTGCATGTGAGACAGGTACACAGACTTCCCATCAATGTCCCAGGAGATGCTGCTATCAACAGACAACCATAACCCACTTGACTTGCATGAAAACTGTGCATGCTAACTAGAAATGTAGCAGGAATCAGTTTTCATGCAGATAATCTGCTAATTCTGGTATAGGAATTAATTGAATTCAGAGCCTGACCTGCTTGTTTTGTTGGTAAGTGTTGATTTCTTGGTCTCCCAAAGCTATTCCAAGGACAACTGTAACTAGACCCTGGTCTAAACTCTCTAAGGTAAATGGAGACATCTTGCATTATGGAGCTGCCTCATGAGGATGTTAAACATCAGGTTTCTTGCAAATACAGGCACATTTCCCTGTGTCAGACTGGCTGGCAATGGCCAGAAGCCAGACAATTCATTGAGTTACAAAGCTATTTATATCTAAATGTACTTTGGCCTCAGGATCAATAACTCCTCCTTCCTAAAGGACTGTGTCTCAAGGCTGTGTATGAACATGGATTCTTTGATGTATGAAAAGGGTTGAATTAATGGTTTGGCCAAAGGGTTTCTCTTCTCAGCCTGTACACCTATTTGCTTTATGCATGTGGAAACTGGCTCAGCTGGAATCATGCTGGATTTTCTTTAAAGCTATCCCATAACCTAGAAGTTACTGAGCAGAATAAAGAAAGCAAGTTGTGAGATGCTGGAAAGCAGTGCCACAGAAAGGGACCTGGGGTTCCTGGTTGGTGGCAAACTGAATGTGAGCCAGCAGTGCCCTGGCAGCCAGGAGGAACAACCCTGTCCTGGGGACATCAGGCACAGCATCCCCAGCTGGGCAAGGGAGGGGATTGTCCCGCTCTGCTCTGAGCTGGGGCAGCCTCACCTCGAGTGCTGGGGGCAGTTTTGGGTGCCACAAGATAAGAAAGATATAAAGCTATTAGAGAGTGTCCAGAGGATGGCAAGGAAGATGAAGGGCCTTGAGGGGAAGCCATGTGAGGAGAGGCTGAGGTCACTTGGTCAGTTCAGCCTGGAGAAGAGGAGATTGAGGGGAGACCTCAGCACAGTCTACAACTTCCTCATGGAGGGAAGAGGAAGGGCAGGCACTGATCTCTTCACTCTGGTGATCAGTGACCTGAGGGAATGGCCTGGGGTTGTGTCAGAGAAGGTTTAGGTTGGATATTAGGAAAAGGTTCTTCACCCAAAGGGTGGCTGGGCACTGGAATAGGCTCCCCAGGGAAGTGGTCACAGCACCAAGCCTGACAGAGTTCAAGAAAAGTTTCATGTGGTGTGACTCTTGGGGATGGGGCTGTGCAGGGCTGGGAATTCAACTTGATGATCCTTGTGACTCCCTTCCAATTGAGAATATTTTGTGATTAAGTGATTCTCTCTCATTTTCTAAAGAATAAAAGTACGAAACTGCTGGGACTTTCAAAGATTACATTTGCAACTTAAACCTAAATACTGGATTCTCTGGCTAGAGGTGGAAGATGAGGAAAACAATAAGCATTGAGTATCTGGAACAGCCTACCAAAACAGGCTTATACAACATGTATTATATGGCTTGTGATGCTGGAGCAGCTGGAGTTTTCATTTAGAAAAGCAACTCAATAAAATGAGCAGCTGTGGAAAGCACATAGAATGGGAATTAAAATGAATATAAAATAAATCTATGCTCAAACTTTATTTTCTCATTTGAATATGGCACTGAATTCAAAGAGGAGTCATTGCAAACTGTTCAGGCTAGAAAAGGACACACAGAAAGGAATAAGTCTGTGATGAACATTCACAATTTTTTTTTATTTTTGACAATAACCTAAGAAAAAGAAATGAAGAGCAGTATTGTATTCAAATCCAGTGTACAAAATTCACTCAGGAAGTTCTAGAAAGCACTTTAGATGAGCTAAATGATGTAAGCCTCCTACCTGACACTTTCCAGATACCATTTCCTTAGTCAGTGGATAGATCATAATGCTCTAGGTATTACAAAGTTATTAAAAGTTCCCAAAGTCTGTATTGGCTCATTTCTTTCTCAGATTGGTGACTGCCCATGATTAGAAATTTTTGCTGTAATTCTTGATTTTGCTGTTGTGACGTCAGTTCCTTACACTCATTGAAGTTGGTCTTTGAGGGCAAGTTAATTCATAGGAAGTTTTAATTATGAATCTTTCAGATTAATTGTGAACTTCAATGAACTTTATTTATATGTGAATTGTGACAGAACAGGTTTCATCAGGGAACCTAGAACAAATAGGTGAAGTAACCTAAAAATGGAAATGTGCCTTCTGAAAATGCACTCGTAGCTGAGAAAATGAGTCTGAGATGTGATCTCAGGAAATGAAGCAAGTTTAGATGGTGAATGCTGTCTCTTCCCTGTCAGAATAAGGAATGTTTGACAAGTTCCCCAGTAAGCTAACTGTATGCAGTCATGGTCAGAAGAATGTTTTTATCCTCAGAACTGCACCTTCTTTGTCCATCAACTGGTTCTTCCTGTAGCAGCTTAAATAACATCTGTTAAACATATAATGATGCCTGGATCATGGAGCAATTGTCACTGAGATATTGCAGACAGCATAGCCCTTCTTTGCTCTTTAAATACTAAGTAGACTAAGACTTATTTTTCTGACATATGGCATGGCCTTTTACTTGTGGAAATATCACTAGTTTGGTGAAGCTGACACTCATGCAAAAAAGTCTTCTTCTGAAGATACCAGGACAAATTTAGATGAGCCAGAGAATGGAAATATAAGCAATGTAGATAACAAAATATCACATAATTGACATCTCTTTTACTGTTTGTCTTGACTTACTTCATCTCAAATGGCTGTCAGAAACAGAAGGGGAATCAAGAATAAAGTTTGTTGGTTTTCACAGCTTACACAACCAACTACTCAAAGTGAAGAAGGCCCCACCTACTCATAGATTCCCCTACCAAATTTTTCATTATGGGAAGGAAAAGAAATCAGAAAGCACAATGTCTCTTTTGGTTGCATTGAAGATTTTAGAAACTCTTTGTGCTGTAAATGGGCCTTGAAATCTTCTACTGTCCCTCAACCTGCTTTTCCCCAGCTTTCATTATCCAAGCTTCTCACATTCTACTACCACATTCTTCTATTTGTATAGCTCGATTAAGATCTGATGGCTGAGATTAAATACATCAAAGGGGTTTGTGTGTCTTGCTCTCTTGGAGTGACAGCTGACAGTTCTAACCTTCCAAGCAGCTGCATGGTCAATGGCAGGACAGCGTCCTCCTTCTTGTGGTCCCTCCAACAAGCTTCCCACAAACCCTCACCATTTCCTGATGGAAGATCCTACATTCCCAGAACACTTACCTGGCAAATTAAACATATAAAAATACTTCTAGCAGGATAGCCTGTGCCCTTCTACAAACTGCTCCTGCTGACACCATCTCCAAGGGATCTTTTGGTTTATTTATTTATTTATGATCTGTTTTTTTTTCAAAGTCTTCAAGATTGAGTGCCTGGGAAGTCCCCTGACACTTCATGCAATATGGATATCTCACGTGGGGCACCCCAAGGATCACTCAGCTAAATCAGGAACATTTTTAATTCTTCTGTGTGACTTTTCTAATGGTGAAAAAAGCACATAGAAGTGTAAAAGAGAGAACTCTATGGACAAAGAAAATTTGTTTCTGGTGTAAAAGTGCCCTTCCTGGTCAAAATGCAGGAGTTCACATACTTCTTCATATTCAGTGAGAAATTGAAGCAGTTCAGTTAATTGAGACACATTTGGTAGTGTAAGAATTTATTAGATTTCACAATATTTAAAAAGGAGTCAATATTGTAATCTCAACACCTCTTTCTACACTTCTTTTGGACAGTGTGATACAGTCCCCAGTATAGGTTTAAGTCTTGCTTTGGTACCAAACAAGAGTTTGAGTCTAAATTGCTTTGTAACATCAGAAGTTTCAATTCTACCCTGGTCAAATAAGTTTGATTTGATAATACCTGATTTTCCAGAGAGAACATATGATTAGAAAGTACAAAACAGATGCTCTCTGCTTTTTACTCAGAACTCATTATAATGGGATTCACAGAAATTGTTGAAAAACTCTTTTGCAGAATTTGATAGTCCTTGGATGTATTTTAATTATTGTATAATTATGTAGAGAATAGCTAAGAGATCTTTCCACATTAAGAGGGGTTGCACAGTATAGTGCACTTCTCATGCAATGACAATAATTAGGAAGAACAGGATGTTGTACTGCAATAATGCTTTTCCCTTTCATCTATTAAGGATAGCAAAATTCATGTTCCCTTTGATGCAGCTGAAGCCTATTTCTTCATTTTGCATTTTCCACCTGGTGCAGTTCTGTCTTTAGCAAAAAGCCTTTGAGCTGAGTCCTGCGAGAGTGAACTTTCATTGCAGTACATAAAAAGAAATGTAGACAAATTCTTCCAAAAAGAATTATGTGGTTAATGTATTTAGCTCCCTATGCATTGCTTCTAAGAAGTTGTTCTTCACACACAAAAGAAGTCTTATGTTGGAACATAATTACCTGTGTATTTTTTAATACATTTGCTTCATTACAAACGAAAAACTGCACTTTTCCTTTTATTCTGAAAATCGTCTTTGTCAAAGCCTCATCTTTTGCAGAAATCAATCTAAGCTTTTTTCCTTTGATGATTCACTGACATAATAGCAAAGATCCATGAATAATCATTGTAAGACCCTTAAAGTATAATTGTGGTAAGCAGTTTAACTTCAAAGGCAAAATACCTAAGACAAAATAAAGTTATACACTGCAGCCCACTGATGATTTTTCTTGAGAATTTCTTGTTCACTTAACTCAGAAATAACCATCCTAGTAGTTGCACTATATGTGAAATCCAATTGAGTGGCCTTCTATAATGCATTGAAAAGTATTGTTTTGGAAGCATCTTTCCTGTTCAAGCTTCTTGTGGAAATTCTGACAACCTGTATAAAGACAAAAACTTCTTATTGCCTCTTAATCATTTATAAGTATTTACATAGATTCTATTGGATTCAGAAGGGTTGAGGAAAATTAAAACAGTGAATTAACTGAACATCAGATACCAGAATTTTCTGTTCTAAAAGAGCAGCTTTTTGTATGTGTGCTGATGGTGTTGAATGACTACTTCTTAATTTTCATTTATATAGCTAGATCAGTTCATTAGCTAGTCAATTCAAACTTTAAAAATACAATTACAGTTTTGAAAGCAAATCTTTTTGGGTGCAATTTTCCCCTTTGAACATTGCCAAGCAGGGAGGTGGGTTAGGATATCCATTGATATGGCCACAGAGGGAGAATGAATGAAATGTGAAGGGAGCCTCCAGTGCCACCCCACTGTGTAGAGAGTAATGGAAGATTTTGGAACATGCTAAGGATCTATGGAGAGGAATAATCAATCATTTTAAAGCACCACAGCTCCTGTTTAAGGAGAAATTGAGACTCCAAGAGCATAAAAGCAGCAACAGTTTCAGGAGGAAAGGAAGGCTGTAAAGGTGAGTTTATCTGTCTCCCCCTGAAACTGCCAGCCTGTGTCATTAGGTGTGGGCAGGCATGAAACAACCTGGGCAGTTAAAAAACCTTCCAGATACATACAGTGGGTTTAATTGTATGCTTGTGTGAAGTTGGCCTGTATAATAGATTTTTAATGCCCTTACAGACTTTTTTGGATCATCACAGTTACTCACCTGGCTCTCCCATGCCCTGGAGCTTTTGCCGGCTCTCTGATTGTGCATCAGCAGATTGGCAGAGATAATCTGTATCTTTTGCTAATTTCCTCTCTTCCTCTTCCAAACCAAAGCTCATGAGCTCTGCTTTCTGAAGATCTCTGTGAGTTAGGAAGAGGTCTAACCCCTTTGCCTGGCCCAGTTGCTGACTTTCCCACAAAAGCTTCAAGCAGTCAAAGACCCTTAAAACATTTTACCCTGGTTGGCTATAGAAGTGCTCTGGAAACTGAGGATTTTGAAGACTGCATCTTGTAACAAAGAAATTCTCAGAAGTTTTAGAAAGCTAAAAATAAAGAGAAAGAACAGAAAAAATCTTCAGCATTTTGTATCCAAGAAAGAGAGTGTATTTTATCAATCAGTTGTTTAGCAAAAGGTTACATCAAATCCACTAAAACTTTCTTTTCTTAATGCCTGTGATTTTAAAAAACTATTTTTATTTAGGAGAACAATTTAGCTGCAATGTTTTCATTCAAGTGTTACAATAAATGGAGAAGCTCTTGCCTATGTGAGTTATATCTTTTTCTCCAAATCCATCCTCTAACACTGATATAATTGCAGCATATTTAATGGAACCAGAGATTTGTGACAGAACTAATGAAGTAATGAAGTTGTGCAGTCTTTAATTAGTTCCTGCAATATGTGACAGTGCTCTCACAGATACAATCAGCCTTTCAGGTTAGAATGCAATCATGTAAGACATTGATGTATTCATTCAGACCCATGTAATTGGATAGATGAGACCCTCACATGTATGCTAGGCAGTAAAGTTTAAAAATTCATAAAGCTTCCTGTATTAAAGATGAATTATTTCAAAAGGCTGTTGACTTCCTGGTTTTCAGCAATGAAGATCAGATTGTGAAATCTATAGGAGAGAAAAATCCAGTGTCAGAAATTGATTAAAACAATCAGTATTGAAACTCCTTTGATCAAATACAACATAGTGACCACATTCAGGTATAGGGCTCTAGAGAAATAAAGATATTTCATTGTTATCTGATTGCTCCTAAGTCTTAAAGAGGATGACAGACATTGCAGAGATTCTGGGTTTTCATGAAGGAAAAGTTTTCACATGTGGTGAATTCCTTCAAGTGATGTTTGCTGGTGGACTGTGGGCTATACTAATTTAAAGCAATTAGTATTTATTTATTTTTGCTTTGAAATCATGCCCCATAGGTCATGCCTTCTCCAAAGCTCCTGCATTTTGTTCTGTCACAAGCAGTCAGGATTTTACTGAACACACATACAGCAGATAGCTAACCACTAAAACTCTGATTATTCCATTTTTGATGAATACAGGTTTTGTACACCTTTTTTTTTTTAAATCAGACTAACAATTTCTGACTATTGCAGTGGGCAAATACTTAGGACAACTAAGAAAGCACATTTAGGGCCTATAAAAATAAAGGCATATGATTCCTTAGGTACTTGCAGGAAGGTCAATGCTCACAGATCTTTCCCTTCCTAAGCAGATATGGAATATTTAGTCCATTTGGATGAACTCACTCCCCAAACTCAATGGGACTAATTATCCACTCTGATATGTTTTTATGACCTACGGCTTTGATTGTGGCTGGGAGAATATGGCTCCTATTGACAGATGTGGAATCACCTCTAATAAGATATAATGAAAGTGCAATTATGTATACACCTGCACACATTGTGTAACTCTGCAGTCTGGCTGTTTCTAAAAATTATTTCACCATACTGATGTTTCAGCAGGGCTTTGTGGCTGTGCTCTAGGACAAAGCACCAATATTCCTCAAGCCCCTAGACCAAAGGGAAAGTGCTGGAGACACACAACAATGGCTGTGGATTTTAATTTTTTATTTATTTTAGTTAGTGCCTTTTATGCCTGGCACCAGCTGTCAGAATTTCTAGAACCTTTAACTGTGTTAATATCAAGTGGTCCTGCTCCTTCATCTCTCCTCATTCTTGATCTTTTCCTCTGAGAGCTGCCACCCTTCCCAGTGGTTCTGTCAAAAGGAAGATGAGTCAAGCATCCCTGTGAGGTGATTCCATGCACTCAGGTTATCTGGGTGCTCCACACCTGATGGCAGATTTACCCTCTCTGAGTGTAATAGCAGCATCCATCATAACCCTCTGCTTGTCACATGAAAAGTATCAAGTAAGGCCACACTTCATTAACACCTGTAACTTTAATCACAGGTGCTGTAACATAGAAAAGATTAACTGTTGTGTAAAGATAATCAAATACCCCCTAAAGGTTGTAATATTGCTTATTAAATGGATACCATCTTTCATATTTTTGCCTTTCAGTAATTACTTGAGCCGTGGCAGTAGCTTCATATGAACAAGCACTTGCAGCTTGTACTTGGTGGAATTACTTGCATATTGAGTACATTTTTTTTTGGTGGCATTAATAAACTTGTCTCCTGCATACATTTCTGAGAGGAACAGAAGAAACAAATGTCTAGAAGAAGGCTTTCTAGCTGATGCTACAGTGGAAATGGAAATTATAAGGGAAAGGAAGGAAAAATGCCCTGGAAGGTGGTGAGAAATTGTTATCTCTAGCAAGGCATATTAAACACTGAGATTGTTTGTAAGGTCTTTTTTTTTCTTCTTTTTCTTTTTTTTTTGAGGAGGGGGGAGGGCAGAGAGAGTCAAACATCTTATATGCCTTTTTTCTCTTTCAGTCCCAAAGGGAGTTATTTTCTCTCAAAAACCCCCAACCCTAAAGTCTTCCTTTATTTGCTCATCTCTTTATTCTGCTGGTGAATTCAATTGAAGGAAGCTAAAAATTTTATACTTTGGCTTTTTAATTTTCTTCCTCATGAGTCAATGTAAAGCTTATAACTAATTGAATTATAAAATTTTCTAGCTTGGGAAAGACCAAGAAAGAAAATATTAGGTTGTCAAGTCCAGCCATTGACACTGCCAAGTCCTCCTTTAAACCATGTCATTGAGTGCCACATCTACACACCTTTTAAATATCTCCAGAAATGGTAGCTACAACATTTTCCCTGGGCAACCTGTTGCCAACCCTATTGGGGAAGAAATGTTTCCTAATAGCCAAACCAAACCTCCCCTGGTGCAACTCAGGGCCATTCCTGCTTGTCCCATTGCTTTTTACCTGGGAGAAGAGACCAGCCCTTACCTCTCCTCACAAACCAGTGCTCCAGACCCTTCACCAGCTTTCTTGCCCTTTTCTGGACATGCTCCAGTTCCTCAATGTCCTCCCTGTAGTGAGGGGCCCAGAACTGGACACAGGATTCAAAGTCTGGCTTCAGCAGTGCTGAGTACGGGGGGACAATCGCTGCCCTGCTGGACACAAGATTTCTGCCACAAGCCAGGTTGCCACTGGGCACCTGGGCACACACTGGCTCGAGTTCAGCTGGCTGTCAACCAGCACTCCCAGGTCCTTTCCCCTGGAGAGCTTTCCAGCCATGCCTCTTCAAGCAGGTAGTGCTGGGGTTGTTGTGACACAAGTACTGGACCCAGCACTTCACCTTTTCGAGCCTCATAGAATTGTTCTCAGCTCATCTATCCAGCCTGTCTAGATCCCTCTGTAGAGCCTTCCTGCACTCCAGCAGATTGACACACACTCCTGCCCAGCTTTATAGTTCAATTAAAAGTGATGATTGGAGAGTATTAGAGGAGCTATTTGAAAAATATATTTCAGCGGAGAAAAAATATCTCCCTCTCAGAATAAAAGCTCTTTCTAATAAAAGTAGTAAGAGTAGTGAGCACAGACTATTGTTTGTTCAGAACTCCAATTTTCACTATATCTATCATCCCCAGATATATTTTCTTGCCCTTGAAAAACATGTGCAGTTGTCCTGATACGACCTTTTTAGAAGTCCAAAAGAGAGAAATGAGGAAGAGCTGAAGAATGTCAAGTGTTTTATTGAAGAACATTTAGGACATGCTCCTGTTTCCTCTGGTATATCCATTGCCACTGCAGCCCACAACTAGGAATGTCTGCTTGGCAGCACTGGGATCCCTGGATTTAAACTCTCAGGTTTGGATGTGTTTTTATTGTGTTAATTTGGTGCAGGATGACAGAAGGGCAAACCTAGAAAACAGGCTCTAGGAAGGAGGAAAGGGTGTGGCAGGAACTGGAGAGAGAGTTACGAGCCTCATTAATGTTGCCCTGCACAGCCTTTGGAAGGAAAGACATCAAAGATCAGAAATAGAGTTTGGCTGGAGGCCTTTTCTGACAGCTGTTATGAATTCCTGAATAGGATGAATAAGCATGAAGGACTATATTGTGTCTTTCAACACTGGGTACCTGCAATTGCTTATTAACCTGATTTCCAGAGTTTCACAATCATAGCCAGGTGAAGACAGTTACCTACCTTATCATTACCATTTCTTTCTCCAAGTGATACTCAGAAAAAGGAAAGAGGTTTTAGATGGAAACTTCCCTTAGATCTGTGAGTGCACTGAGATTAATGCAGATAATTCTGGTACATGCTCATGAGAATTGATCCTTGTATGAGCACCAGCGGTGTTTTTTCTCTGTGTGCTGTTGAGGGAGTGAAAGGTCCCTGAAAAGTTATTGTATGTCACCAAGAAAACCTACAGGGAAGACTGAAAAATGCCAAAACTCATGAAAAAGTTTTAATGAAAAAAAAATTTTGTGGAGAAAATTTAGCATTGCGTTAGAGGGAGGAAAGGAATCTTGGTTATAGATTAAAGTCCAAACCAGAGTTTTACATATTTGCAGAGGGGTTGTTGGTCCTTTAGAAACCCATGCACATAATCATCTCAAGGACAGGAAGGAGTCATGCAATCACTGGTATTCATTATAATTGCAAATACTGGGAAAATATCTAATTCTTTTGCTTATCCTGATGAGTTACTAATGGTTAAAGGAAAAAAGTGATACTGTAGGTTAAGACAGGCTGTGTAGTGGAAGCTATTAGAGGATACATTTAAATTATATTTTACTTTTATCCCTGTTTAATGAGAATCAGCAATGGAGACAATTTTTTTCCCTTCACATTTATTAGATGAGGTTTGTGCAAGGCTCTACTTTTGGCATGTAGTCATCAATACAAAAACTATCATTATGTTTATATTTTACTATTTTCTTATACTATTTTGAAAGTAGTTATTGCTCTAGAGGTTAAAAATTAGCTACAATCATATGTTGTAAGACTATGTGGTATTTCCCATACAACATAGTTGTATCTTACATTTCTGATAAGGGCTTTATTAGGACTACAGGGGTGAGTTAAATAAACATAATTCATTCCAGACTACTGTTGATTTGCCACCCACTGACCAAATGAATATTCAGAAGAAAAGAACTACTATCTGAAAGCCCAGCAAATCCCTGCTGTACCTAGGTACTAAAGTGATATCTTTATCACTGTGCCTGATTTCTTCTGCAAGATCAGTTATCACCATCATCTAAACCATACCTGAAATATTCCAATACTGGACCATCCTGATACCAGAATAAACATAAAAATGGCAATAGTATATGGTGAAAATCCAAACCCCACTGAATCTCATTCTTCAAGTCTCACTGGTTTCATAGCACACCCAAAAGCTGTGAAACAATCAAGTCCTAGAAAAAAACCTTATGAGGACAAAGGAGCTTCCCTTACAGTGTTCAGCTTATCAGTTAACAAAACAACTTTAATCAAATGAAGACCTTCCTCTACTATAAGAGGTTAATTCTCTAAAGATGCCATGAGGTATTATGGGCAAACTTATCCAACACAACACAGAAACTAGACCAAAGCTGCATCCAACCTGGCCTTAAACACTTCCAGGGATGGGGAATCCACAATTTTTATTACATGTCCTGGTTCCCTCTCCAGTATATGCCAAATAGACCAGGGCTGGAACCTATAGAAACCTCATGACAGCAAACCAATAAAAATCAGTGCATCTTCGCGTTAAAAATCTGCTGGCAAAAGACCTGGACATGTACAGAGACTAAGAAGACAATGAGGCTGTGAGGATGGAACCTTGAGGCTGTAGGAATCACCTACAGACTTTATGAACACGGCAGAAGGAGGCCTGGGAAATGAGGTCTGAGTTAATAACAGTGCTGGAAAAACAGCTCAGATTTCATATGGGTGCTGAAACAGAGTCTCAGTGCAGATACCCCTCTGACGACATATAAACCTTTCCACTGAGTCTTGCTTCAAGTAACCTTCCCCTGAAATGATAATCTAGTGTTATAAGCAATAATTCTTGGTCAACTTTTCTCCTGAAGAACTGAGCAACTTACTGCTTCTCCCTTGCTAACAGGACTAACCATGCATTTTATCTAATTGTTAAACATAATTAAGCTAAATATAATTAAATTAAAGTCAGAACTAATTAAGCTAAATGTAATTAAAGTCAGAGCAAGTGTTTCCAAACACTAATTATATTAAACTTTGCTGATTTTTGTTCAGACCTAAAAAGACCAAGATATTTTGGTTTTATTGATTCTCCAGGTTTTCTACAAAAATATAGTATTCTCTGCATACATGGTCTCTCAGATGCCTTTGATAGCTAGGTTATCAAATCCTCCTCAACATGAGAATAATAATAACTACATGCTTGGTTGAATCAGCATAGCCAGGAGGAAGGATGCATTCTGCTATATTATCCAGAGAAGGAAAATGGAAAAAAATTGCAATGAATTTATTAATGAAGTGTAGTTAAGGTATTAACAAAACAGGGAAACAGAAGAAAACCCCATTGTCATAGCTGAAAGGGATACAGAAAACCCTTTAAAAAGCCTGTCTATTTCTAATAGATTTTGCTCTGGGTTTATATCTCTCTAGTTGATTGATTTGAACCACTTTATAGTATCCCTGGGGAAAAGATTAGAATGGCATGTACCGGATAAAACATCATTAAGTTTGCAATGTCTTCAGAGACTATAGCAAGAACAAGAACTCATTCCACTGGAGGCATCAACTGTACTTCTCAAAGACAGCCTGTACTCACTGATTCTCTATAGTTTTAGCATTTTAATTTGATTGAGCATTAAGATTGGTAAATATAGACTATAAGCAATCCTGGAATGCAGAAACCAACAGAAAATATAGCAAAAAAAGTTTTTAAATATTAAATGAAACTCAGTAAATTAAATAAACAATAAAAACCCAGGAGTTTGATTTGTCAAACCTTTCCACCAGCCTGCAGCCTTCAGCTCTCAGCAGCTGCTACAGCATCCCCTTCTGCCCTTCCACTCTTTCTGTAACTCAATATGAGTTACTCAATATGAGACAAAACTGAGGCCTCTCATTTTTAGCTAAGAACCAAAGGATTTTATTACTAAGTTTCTAGCCAGTCCATAAACTAAAATCTGGCAGGATGACGCCATTTCATGTCCTGCCCACTTTTCACAACACAACAAACTCCAAGTACTCTTCTGTGCAGAACAAAATGCACATTGTCTGACAGGAATACTCAGAAGTATGCAGGTATCCCTGTCATTCATACATGCACAAATATACACACACACATCTTTGTCCTTACATTTAGGGTTTGCCAGAAGCCCTAAGATTCTCCTGAGTGTACATGAGGGATAAGCACTTTCACAGACCTGAGTTATCATCTTTTACAGAGCTTGGTTAATCACATATGACAGAAGGAGGATCTGGGCATGACGCTGCTCATGAGGACTCTGTTGCAGAGGAGAACAACAACCTAGGTTTAAAGGTTTCAATGTGATATTTGCGAGGGTGCATGGTTCCCACTGAAAATTAGTCAGCCCTGCTCTCCTAGGTCATTTACATGACTTTGGAAAACTGTAGATTTCTGCTGAGTCCATTACCAATCCATTTTTTCATTGAACATTTGGTGACTTCAATAATGACGTAGCAGTGGCTCAGGTTTTAAAGAAACACAGAAGAAGCCAAGGCAAAGCTAGAAATAATCTAGAAATAATCAGAACTAACCTTCACTTCAGAGCACTTTACAATGCCTGCTTTCTCACTTTCCTTGTGGCCTGGCTCAGGAGTTGGTATCAGACCTCAGGGTGTGTCTCTCTTCTCCCAGCCAAAGGGAAGTTGGACCTATACAGAGCTGGTTATATGTGCTGGGAGGTGTGTTGCACCCTAGCAGTGGCTGGTAGTCAGGATAAGCAGAGAAAATAATACAATCCCTCTGGATTTAATAAATCACCTTTTCATGATGAACTTTCTTTTCTCCCTTTTTCTTTTTCTTTTTTTTTTTTTAACAGAGAAGTACCAGTGGGCAGGGTGGGAAAAATGGAATATTCTGGGGAAGGATTTGGTGAAGGAAGGAGGATTTGGTAGCAAAGATGAGTATAACTCCTCTTTTTAACTTTATCTTTTTCCATTCTGCCTTTCAGAGGGTAAAATTGAGACTATCTGGTATACAAAGCATTTTATAGACAGTTATTTGTTCCTCACTATTCTGTTTTTCACACTTCTTCCAGCATTCAAACTTAGCTCTGGACTCATCCCACTTTCCTCTGACTCTTATCATCTCAATTTTTCTTGACTCTTTCTTCACTGTGACATTCCCTTTTCTTCTTCAGAGCCGTTTATGTCCCTCAGCTCCAGCCTCCAGCCCACCAGGTCAGCCTTCTCTCTATCCTCCATGGATTCCTCCATCAGCTTCAAATGTTTCCTGCCCAGAACAGCCCCAAGCTATCCAGTCAGTTCACAACATCCTTAATGCTGTAACATCTCCTTCCTGTGCCTCTAAACCGAGACTCGACATTCCTGCCTGGTTCCCCTACTTGTCTGTTAATGAAGGGAGCAATTTTAAAAATTGTTACTGTTTTAACCAGCAGCCTTCTTTGTCTGCCATCAAAATGCCTAACAGAGGATAAGTGAGAGAAAGCATGTTTATGAGCTGCAGAGAGAGTCAAAGGGGACTTGCTATTATTCAGTGCTAGCTGGACTAACACATCATTTTTCATAGAAAAAGATAAACAAGCAACAAACAGGGTATTGAGCAAATATAGATTCATTGCCCAGAATGGGTTTGAGTAATTTCACCTTCCATCCAAGCACACTACTCAACAGAAGAGGCCTAATTCAACACATGAGAAAAATTTGCTGCTAAGGCCATATATTTCAAATCAGTCTATTAAAAAACCCTGAATCTGAAAAGCTAAAACTTGTAGAAAGTTTCAATTAATAAGCAGGTTGTGGCTGAAGATGTTAAAAACTGGGGAATTACGTTTAAACTCTTTTAACCACTTAGTAGTGGTGATAAATTTACTACCATTGACTTTATTAGGTGATCTCCATTGAGAAAGTCTCATTAAAACTGATGTAAGGGCTGGTCTTAACAAGGAGTCTGTTGCCACTTTGCTTTAGGTCCATCCATATTCTTAACAGATTTATAAGTGAAACAGAAAGTTTCTAGATTACTTCCTGTACCAGATCTTAGCTCTATTGCAGGGATGTTCTTTATGACTTTCCCATGCTGACACCTCAGGACACCTCCCCTGCATGTCCTAAACTTGGGGTGCCCTTCTGGTGCCAGTGGCTGTAGCAGAGGCTGTGGCCTCACTTGTGCAGTGAGGACTTGCACATACATTTGATAACAACTCAATCAGATTGATATGTGGCCCCTACCACTACTGAGGAGACAGAATAAGCGCAGTGCCTCATTGCTGTTGATGGTTTTCAAGCCTGCTTCAGTGTAAAATACAGATAGCTTTAAAATTAGCATAGGGAATAGTGTAGTTAATTTTCCATGAAAATCACTGTTGAAGCAAATTAAAAGAATGACAAAAAATTGCCTTTCCTGCTTGAATTTGACTATACTTCTATTACATATGAGGTCAGCAGGATGTGATTTCTGAATTATTCATCAGGATCTTTCTAGTAACAGGAGGTACACAGCTGTAGACTGAGCAATTTCTAAATCCACTATACCACTGAAATGGTTTGGCAGGGGAGGCTACTGGTTGCTAAATAGCTATTCACAGTAACAAAACCACTAAATACATCCAGTACTGGTTGG
>VZRX01004638.1:793673-876355 GCA_013398075.1 Notiomystis cincta | reverse complement strand
TTTTTTTTTTTTTTTTTTTTTTTTAAGTTTTTTTCTTTTCTTTTTCCTTAGCAGTTGGTAATAATAGACAAAAAGAGACGGGGGAAGAAAGCAATGGACAATAATGCTACTATGAAAATTAATAGATATAGAACATTTCTTGGACCACTGCTGTGGTAACTTATAAGAGCTTATTGATTTTTAAACATTGAATATAAGAATTTCACAGAAACCACCTTTTTCTTGTTTTTCCCTGGCTGCTCTTATTGCCTTTTTCTTTATACTGGAAGATGTAAAAAATTCAAAGGTGGTTCATGACTGTAATAATTCCACACTCTTGGAAGACTTCAAGGTCAGGCTGGGTGGGCTTTGAGCAACCTGGCCTAGTAGAAGGTGTCCCCGACCATGGCAGCTGGTTTGAAACAAGATGATTTAAGGTTCCTATCAACCCAAACCATTCTATGCTTCTATTATTCTACAGACTCATAAAACCAAAAAATAAAAATACTTGAGATCTGCGTTTTCTCATTGTGTATTTGTTACCTGGCATTAAGAAAATGTGATTATTGTAGTCAGGTACTGCAATTTTTGAATAGTTTTCTTGGTTTTCTGCAAAAAACTGTTGTCAAATAAAAAAGATCACTAATTAAAAATAAACAATTGCTCAGTTTATTTGCATTTCTTAACTCACAGGCTAGCAGACTTTAAACTTTCCTTGAGAAAGAAAATAAACTAATATTTGAATCATCTATTCTCTGCTTTGAACCTCTGGAGTGGAGGAAGGGTCATAAACCAACTTTTAACATACTTTTCACCACTGGTCCAAATCACAGAGATGTAGTGGTGTAGGGACACAAAACTTTCCATCAGAAAAGAAGAAAGCAATTTTTTAAAAGTTAAAATGTTTTCTAAATGAGCCATGTCCTTGAACCTTCACTAATTGAGAGTCAGATATTCCAGATGGGCCCTTAATAATTCTCACTTGTAACGAAGAAATGCAAGTACTAAAAATCAGTTATGGCAACTTGAGTCAATCAGAAATTTTCACTGGGAAGAAAAACTTTTCCAGATTTGGCATGTTCCTCAGGTTAGTCTATATCAATGACACTTTCTGCAGACACTTCTCCCTGCAGATGTTCCCTGCCAGCATTTCCCCTATGACTCACAAAGCTTCCCATTTGCTGATAACTTGTCAGCTGAAGGTCAAAGCTTCAGAATATTCTGGAAGTTTATTCTCATAAACACCAAGCCAGCCCTCCAATCTCCAGAGATTGTTTTTTTTACATATTATGGTAAAAATCTTTCTCTTTTTTCACAAAAAGAGGAAAAAAAAAGGAGGGGAGAGAGGATGGTGGAGGGTTCATCCTTGCCCAGGTGCAATGGTAACAGAAAGCAGGATTATGGCATGGGTTAGTTGGACATTTTGGCAGAACAAGACTGTGCAATCCAGAGCATCAAAGTAATCTTTGCTTTGAGCAGGAGGTGGGACCTGATGGCTTCCTAAGGTCCCTTCAAATCTGTATCCTACAGCTTTATTTTCACTTGGTGCTTTTCTAAGTGTCTTGGTTTAGGGCTTAGGGGGTGTGTGAATCATCACCATTGTTCGCCAAAGGTAATTAGAAGACAAAGTTAGAATCTCTTGCTCTTTCTTTTGTCCTCTTATTTGTCAATATTGATTCAAGCTTTCAACTTACCCACTCACAACTGCACTTCCTGTTTCATATGCTTTTTTCTCTTTCACAGGCTGCAAAGTGGGGCTATTTCCTACTGTTATGGGAAATGGCGGTGTTAATGTTAATTTAAGGCTGCTGTGAGAGAGCTTGGGATTTAAGAACTTTCTGGTGAGATAGCCAGGGGACTGAAATGCTGGTTTGAGACATGTTTTTTGTGTATATGGCAGTAATTCAGACTGGGAATTGGAAAACATGAAGATCTATCTTCAGTAGACTTCGCCATGTTTCACAGTTCTACTGCAGTGTCAAATGAGAATGCCATCACTTGCATCTTAGATGTAATTATGTTGTTTTCTTTTGGTCTGATAGGAAGGAAGAGGTGACAGCATTTGCAAGTGAAATGATTCACTAAGCATTATAATGTCATTTATCTTTTCTTTGCCAGTGATGTAGTATTTGGTGAAATAATGCTGGGCTGTCAATCTACTGTCAATCTACAGAGTTCAGAGAAATCAGTCTGTTGGATATTAGACAAATTAATTTTACCAAGTTGATGAGTTTTTTCATGTCATTCTCAGTGTTGTTCATAGTGAAGCAGAAGTGACAATACACAAAGTGTGAGGTTGGTTCCTTAGTGGCAGCTATGGGAATATCAGACAATTTTGCAGATACATCCACCTATCATTTCTGATTTCAGAAGAGTCTGAGGGACCCCAGGAAAGGAACACTTTTCTGTAATGGGTTGGCTTCTAGTATGTAGTAGGCTGATTTGTACCAGGATATTTGTTTCCCCTACAACTTAGAATTTCTGTCCCTTATATCTCTTGTTCTTGCAAATACAGCTGCAGTTTATAGTCTTATGGACATAGCAAACCAACAGGAATCCAGCATATGCTAGACCTAAAGTGCCATATCAGGGTTTTAAACCTACATGGTTGCTGAAGCATTCTAAGAAAAGAATTTTAACTATTGAAAGTCTCTAGTATGCTGGAAGATATTTCTGAACATGTACACACTGCCTTCTATTTTGATCACTGAAAAATCAGGAGTTTATTGAGAAATGACAGCATTATTTCAGCACTTTTCAGGCAATCAGCAATATAAAAAAAGAAAAAGCTTCTTTATCTGACTGCAAGCTGGAAAAATGTTTAAATACAAACCCACAGAGACAGACACACAAATATTTTTCTTAATACCTGCAGAAATGAGGGACCACATAAAACTGGAGAGATTGTACCTTCAAAAACAGAGACTGGTTAGGGAAAAGAAAACCTATAATGTGGCAATTAGTGTAGTATATCAATGTTCACCATGGCTGGCAAAGTTTCGGACAGAGCACTATCTGATGTGTTTATAAAAGTGCTGTTAAACTTACCTGATTTCTTGTAAATGCACTCCAATACCAACCATATGCTACAGAAGTGTCCCTGCAGTTGTGTTCTAAAGCAGGTCTAAGTGATGCCATTCATGTGTTGCCACCAGTACAGATACTCAGGCCAAAAAGAAGACCCTGCTCACTGTCTTCATTGAAACCATGGAAGCTGCCATGATGTGACAATGCTGCCACTTTGATGTCTCCTTGCTGATCTCCAGGGTCCTGGTTCCACATCACATGAATGTTGGTTTACTCCTGGACATCCTGCAGAAGCAAGCCAGGCAACTGTGTTTAAGAAGCTGGAGCAGAGCTCACCCCAGGGTGTGCTCCAGGCAGACACTGTGTACAGCCCGTGCCATCTTCATCTCTGGCACTCCTCACACTCTTGGACAGTGTCAGGTGTTGATGTGTGCATAATATCTTCCCTCAGTGCCATGTTATGACTGCCAAACCAGTAGGCTTTGAGATAACCCTCCCATCAACTGCGGCATTTTGGAAAAGAAGACAATCCACATTAAAAATAAAACAAACCTGCAGTTGTATGGTGTGCAGACAGTGTACAGGAAATCTGTCTTGAAGTCAGCTATCATTGTTAAAAATTCCAGGTTTTACACTTATTTATCAAATATGGCCCTAAGCAAACCCTGTGTAAGTACTATGCAGTGAGACCATGGCCAAATAAAGGTGGAATTGGACTGTATGCTGTGTATTTGTTAGTTGATCTATTTTAAATTCTTCTCCATCTAAACCTGTGGGTTAAGGTGACATTAATCCAAAATTAAATACACAAACACAGACACACAATCACATTAGCCACTGTGACCTTATTTTGCCATGGAAGTTACTTGCATAGGAAGCAAACAATGAGTTCACTGATTACATTTTTATTTATTAATCATGAGGAACTTTTGCTGTTTACATGCCACTTACTGATCTTTGTATTTAGCCTTTTGAGCTCTTACTGTGCCTTCAGTAAGCTGTCTGAAACAAAATTATTCTGAAATGCAGGAAAACAGAAAGCAGACAAAAAGACCAACAACTGAGTTATGATTTTGCTCATCATTTATAAGTGTCTTCATTATCATAATTTCTTAAAGAACTCACAAGAAAAAATATGGCCAATGACATATTAGCTACTTGAATCTATAGCAATAATAATGCAGTAGTAATTAATTTACTTGCTTCTTATGTAAGATGAAGCTTGTTTTATGACCAAATAGCTTGATATCAGTGGGTTGCATGTAGATGGTCTTTAAATGTCTTCTGTTGCATTGTTGACTGATATTTTTATGTTGCAGTACCAGATTATTTTGGAGGCTAGGGATCTGATAATTGAGGTCTGTGGTTCCTGGTAAGGAAGGCAAAATGGTCTTCTGACAGGTTTTCTTTCAAGTACTGACATATTCTTATTCCTCACTGATCAAGAGACATTTGGGAAGTAAGTTATGTAGAATTTTAGTGAAGAAACACATAGACACTGAATTCAATGTTGGTGACATCCATCTCAATAGTGCATTTTCATCATTCCTGCTTACAAGAGCTCTGTGGCCCTGCGAAGTAAGGTAAAGGACCAGTAGAATTTAAATTGTTTCTTAACAACGCAGCAAAAAACCCACAAAAAACTGTCACAAATTTGAACGCTTGTTTTTCTTTCTTACTGAAGAGAAAATTTCATGGCTACTATTCATAATCTATAAATTTCTGAGTTTATATGACATTCTAAATTCATCCTGAATGGCAAATGATGGGTGGTTTAAAACTAAATAAAATTGCACAAGAGCAGAAGTAAATCATAATCTACATTTAATTGTGAAAATCTAGTACATCTATTCCTTGCAACATGAAGCTCCATCTCCAGAGTACTTCATTATTTCTGAGCTGAGCTGAAGCTGGAGCAGCACAGCAGAGTTAGACCTCTGTTAACCTTATGCAGAAATCATCAGTATTACAACAGTCTGTGTGTTACAGTAACAGCCAGTAAATTCCTTATAAAAATGTTTTATTTAATTTATCCAATTCTCTTAATTTAGAGAGGAATCTATTAGTCTATTTATGCCCCAGATAATTTAAGAGATTTGTTAACAAATCTGCAATTCACATTGTGCAGCAGGAATATTTTTATATATTTCTTTATCAATGGCTTAGGAACAAAAAGAACAACATTCAGAAAAGGATTATTTCATTTGAAGTTTATGAAGCTATTTACAGAAATTAGTAGTGAGCAGGTCTTTTCCACTCATCCATTAGCAGGCTAAATCCATGGAATAGCTCAAGACTATATTATTGATCTCAATAAGCTGTATGCACAGAGTGGTGTAAGAGAAGAAAAGTTTTAAAATGCAATAATAATAGCATGAGCTTTTCCCCATAGTGTGGAAATCATTACATGACACTATCTTTTTGAAATCAGAACTTTCTTTTTCTGGCTTTTTTTTTTAAGCGTTAAAGAAATGTTTTAATGAAAAAAACTCTTTGAAGGATTTTTACTGTGAATTAATTTATTTTCCTTAACATTCCATTCTGCACTGTAAAGATTAACAATCCACAGAAAAACTATTTTTCCCCCTACATTTACTCTCTTGTGCGATATAGTAAAATTAGAGTTATGAGTAATGGATCAGTTATGACAACCTTTACACTGGAAGCTGAAACATTTTCCTGCTGCAAGCCCCACCATCCTCATCCTGGGCACATTGGTGGAACATTGTTTTGTCAGTAGGATGTAGAAGCAGAACACAAATAAAATTTAATCTACAAATCTCAATATGTTAAAAAAAACTCGTATGTAATTACAACTTTGCCCCAAACTTGGGATCAGACACATTGATTTAAACCTTTGGGGTTTTCGGTTCTTAAATACGTTATCATAGAAGCGTTACCAACTTATCTAAGCGGCTCAGCAGTGAAGAGCCAGTTCTCAGGGCCAGCCAGCAATTGGTTTTGAGAGGCATGGAGGAAGCTTCTAGCAGCTCCTCACAGAAAAATCCCTTCTGTGGCTGGCTTCTTCCCTCCTCACCAAAGACCAGGCCATGCAAAGCCAACACAGGTTTCTATCACCACTTGTGTGCAAACCTGTGTGATGTGCCATGATAGGTCACAGGGTCCTTAGGCCCAGGAGCCCAGGTGGGTGAGCTGCTGGGGACTCAGTTTAGATGCAGCTTGCTGTGACATCTCCAGCCTGACAGAGTCTGGAGCAAGGTGTCAGTCTCACAGTCTCATGAAGTAGGCTGATGTATGATTTGATTCAAATGTTAGAACTTTTACTCTTCCCAGCTGGGAACATTTCCCAGCTCCTTCCGTACCCATCCTCAGCAGCCTTGCATGCTCATCCACCTGACTGACTCAGCTCCATGATTAATGGTGGCTGATCACGTCTCCCAGGTGCTGATGATATACTATTTTAAACCATCCCGACTCAAATACCAGGGAGAAGGTGGTTTTTTGACAGGATGTGACAGGGAAATCTGTGAGGAAGGGCAGGGTTCTGTTGCCCACACTCAGTTGACTGTAGAGTGGCACTTCAGAAGCTCTGGGATGATATCCCACCTGCTGTCAGCCTAGAAGACCATGGCTGTCCAGGGGATCTGGTGGCATGTGAGTGCCATTCAAGTAGCACTCAATTCTTATGTGTATGCAGTGCATTTGAAAAGTTCCTGTCCATGAAGGAATTGGATGAGAACCCTCACAAATCTGGTTTCATTATTTACCTGTTAAGACAGCAGAAATGATAAAGGTACAAAAAAAATGTTTACAAGTCTTCCTACTTGTCTTCCAGGCTTTGAATCTGTATTATTTTTAGTCCACATTTCTCCATCAGAACTGAGAAAGAGGTGGACTAGCTTGTCTCAAGGCAGAAATTAAACAAGACTTATGAATCTGAAGAGAAATATAAAATAAATATCATTTAGAACTTGAGGTTTTTGCTTGTAACAACTATGCAGAAAGGTTTAAATACCTTCAGAAGTTTGCAGTGGTTTCCCCTTTCTACCTCTGCAGTTTGAGTATTCAGATTATTGTACCACAGTATGACTCTCCACCACGAACTTCTTGGGTAGAAAAGTTGCTATCAATTGAATATCTTGACAAGAAATAGAAAATTCTTGTGTGACATACAACAAAGGAATTGTCATGAATCAGACTATATACAATTGAGAAGAAAAAGTCTTTTTCAACTTTTATTAAATCACTTAAAATTAAATGCCTCTAATTTAGGGCAATTATGCAAATGTTTCTGCAGTGAATGAAGACCATGATATGTTTAGTGTATTCTGTTAATGCAAACTTCACTCTGCTTTTGTCTGGTATGATTGAGGCTGTCACTTAGAAAGACAAAGGTATTCAATGAAAAAAGACTATTGGTACAGAATACTAAGTATATTCTTGTACCTGGTGAAGCTAGAAGTAAAAATGTGTTAAAAAGGGCAGGTATGCAAATCCTGTTCTATGTAATAAAAAAGCATTAATAAAGATTTTTAAAGTATCCTTTTCTTTCTCCTGGATAACTTAATTAAAAAAAGAAAAGGGGAGGTGGCTAAGGAAATTATTTTGCATGTATGCTTTTCATGTTTTTCCTTTAAGTGTCATCAATACATCTTAGTCTTTTTTTGTTATATTTTTTTTTCGTCATTCATTCATTAGTAATTAGTTACAGCACTCCTGACACTTACATTGCTATTTCCATGGGGCTCTTGGAATCTTCTGTTGCTTCTGCCTGATTGGAGGAAGGTTTTTCAGCACTTGAAATTAAGTGTATATAAGCATGAGTAAATACCCCCTTTTTATGTCCATGGCTTAATAGAGAGGAACTAAATGTGCTGGTTATTTTATAATCAACAAAAAATTCAAGATCCCTGTTTCAGAGGGCTTTGAATTTGAATAAGAAATAAGTAACTAAAAGATCTGCTGGAATGATAACACCAGAAGGGTCCTCTACATTTGTTGCAATGTCTGTTATTTGTTAACAGAGTTCTTTGGGGTATAGATTTTTCTAGAAGAGTTTTAGAGAGCTGCTTCTCTGCATTGTCTTGTGGGACATGACTTTAACTGTTGACCAAATCCTGTCCTGAGTGCCATTGCTCCTAAATCTTCTCTTTTGCCACAGTGTGGTACTTGACAGCATATACAGACCCCAGATTGCTCTAATCACAGAAAACATTTTCAGGAACCAAAGAATGAACTTTTAAGAGTTGGAATGCAAAATCAGACTATAAACAAAATCTCAAGAGATCTGCAGAACTGTGAATAGGGTGTTTCTACTTAAAAAAAACCAAAACAGCCCACAGTTCTTTATCTTACATTATTTTTCTATGGAATTAGGTCTTTTCAAAGCATCACAGAAGCTTTCAAGCATGTGACACTTCGGCTTAGATGTTGACACTTCTTTTAAAAAGAAAATTAATTCTCTTGGATCTCCTGTCCTGTCCTCTCCTCTCGATCTGTTACAGTAATTTTTCATGTTAATAGGATACATTCATGTTCATCAAGAAAACTATGCACCCTTTCCAACCTTGCAGCAAAATGCACACAGCTTTTAATAAATGTGCTGAAATTAAGTACTGGTTTGTGGGCATTTCCCCAGAAAAATTACATGTGACACTTCATATTTGTTTACATGTTTCTTTTCTTCTGTAACCAGAGACAAAAGTTGCTCTTACATTTCCCAAGAACCAAGTCCATGATTTTGATCCTGCCAGATCACCTCTACTCTGGAGGAACAAAACTGTATGAAAACAGCTGTAGCATCAGCTTAGCTCTTCTATTTGTCTCCATGTAACCAGCCATTGCTTTCACAAAGACGACTTTTTCTTCACAGATGCCAATAAAAGCTTTCTGAAAACCTCATAACCTGATTTTCCTGATAGGTGTTGGTCCTTTTGGGCACATACATAAGGATACCATGAAGTGTTACATAAGTTTAGGAAACATATTAGCTACATCTTCCAAAAAACATGAGAAGCAGCAGTAGCTAGTCCAGACATCTTCCCCACCCACATTAAAGATATCCAGGCTGTGTTTTTCAATATTTGAGTAACTTCATTAAGTGATGAAAGCTGACTGATAAAGTAGCTCAGTTGCTCTAAATTAGCAGTGTGGGAAGTCACACAGCTTATGAGCTGAAACTCTCTCCAGCTTTTGCAGTCATATGTGCCTAGACTTTTATTAATTTAGGTAGTTTTGTAATTTGTGAAAAATGTCTGTGAAACAGAAAAACAGCTGTGGCTCTAAGCAGAGGACTGTGGGTAATAATTAATAGAGCTGTTATTTAGGCTTGAGAGTACTCAACAGCTGAATAGATCCAAATCTTTGAAACATGAATTAAATTAATTATTTTTGTCTTATGTTTTGGCCACACTCAAGTGGGTTGAGCAGAGCAAAAGGCATAGCAGATCTCTTTATTTTTCTAGTCCAAGCACTTCTTTTACTGGCAGCTGCCCTAATTAAGGATGTCTGAGTAAATGCAGTTTTCAAGCTTTGTTAATAGAAAATGTTTTCTTAATGCTACATTCTGACTCGTCATGCCTGCATACAGTGGTGCAGATGGGCAAGTCCTGGGGCACCAACATCCAAGGCTTTCTGCAGGGATTCAGCTGTCCAGATCTGTCAGTATCCAGCTGTGGAGGCACTGGATTTGGCTGCTGTTAGATAGAGGAAAGGGGTAGGGGGCTCCCAGCAGTCTCAGGGCTCTCACTTAGGCAGATGTTGCCTTCAGGAGGAGAGGGATGTGCTCCAGCAGCTACAGCTCCTCAAGCTGCTCCTCATTAGGAGTCACTGGCGGAGAATGACGAGAGGGAAAGTTTCTTTTATAACTTCTGCAGAAATGGGTTTTCAGCTGGGTTTCCAAGGGAAGCTGGGACTTTCAAGGGAATTTTTTCTCCATATTTTGAGTGCTTTCTCAGACTCTGGAAACAGAGGACAGCAAAGGTGGATTTTATATCAGTTTTGAGTAATGGATGCATGAGGCTAATTTGTGTTAGGCAGCAGTAGCTCACATCTAACACAGTAATCCCTGGCTAAATTTTTTAGCTGTCTCTGAGTTAGAAAAATTTCTTCTTTAGCTAAATCCCTGTCAGGTGGAAACAGAGAAATAAACACAGAATTCCACTTCTTTCAGCTTAAAGTCTTAAAGGCATTTTTTCAAATCTGAGATTCAGATCTATTGCTCTGATAGTATATAATCATTGGTTGTCTAGGAGTTTTCTTTTTCCTAATCTTCTTTATTTTCAGACTTAGTCTTAACCACTTTCACAAGATAAGCTTGTCTGTAATTGTCTCAGCTCTATCACAGATGAAACTTAATCCTTTTTTTCCTTCCACAGCTGCAGTTTTCTTTCAGAACAGATTATATGTTTATGGAACACCAAGGACTGCAATTTTCTTGTGTATTTTGTTGTTGTTGTTTCTGTTGTAGTTGTTGTTTTTCTCCCTGCCTTTTTAATCAGGTTTTCTACTTCTACTCTTACTCATCATGTTCTTCACTCTACACTCAGGAATAAATCCAGGTAAGGTTAGGGATAGTTCTTGGTAATAAATCTGCAGAGGAAACCCCATATGGCAAAAGGTGTCTTTAAAGTGGTGAGAAGATGACTGTAAGCACTAGAGCTAAATAAACATTTAGGTTCTTAGTTTCCCACTGAAATATTCTAATGATCTAATAGCCCAATTAAATTGCTATGGGACCTTAGAATTCTCATTAGTTGCACCTGATTAAAATAAAGATTTATTTTTATGGTTTTTTTAATCTCTAAAGACGTTTGGACTGAAAAGGAGTACAACTCACATGCCTGATACCTCTAATAAACAGAGCACTAAGCATCTCAGACCTATTGAAAGCCAGCTGCCCCTAAGCTCTCCTGCTTAACTAGCTCAGCATGGGATTTATCTGCCCATTTATTTTCTGAAGAACCAGTTGCTAATATAAAGAGGAGGATATTGAAGCACAATGATTCTGGAGAATGAGAAGAGGTGAAGTATAAGTGTGACTAACTGTTAAACTATTTGAGTTAGTTCCAGTTTAGATATTTTGAGGTTTTCATCTCAATTTATACCAGTCCATTAACCTACAGGTCACATTCTTTCTGACCTGATCATCCTGAGTTCAAGTCTTGTAGGCAGGAGATATTAGCATGCCTAATGGCACTTATCTCTTCTGTCAGGCATCAAAAGTGATGAAGTAAATATTTTTTTAATATAAATTCAGAAAATACAGAATTTTATAAAGGTATTGTGGGTTATTGATTAAAGAAATATAATTTTCTTTAAATAAACTGTGCTTGCATGAACGAGGACAAAGTATCTCCAGTATTACATGTCATGGTCATTAAGCTGTGCTTGCAGCTTCTAGGTGATATATAAAACAGGTCTTCTCAGTTAGGAAAAAACCTAGAAAACAAAATGACTGCTTAAAGAAATGGAAGGAGCATATAAAGGGCTAAAATATACATGGAAGTATGCAAAATTCTTCCTGTTTTTGGTAAATACTAGAAATCTCATATCTTATATAACTGAGAAAGGGACTTTGCATGCAAAATCATACACACAATAGATAGCTTGAAGATAAAAGTCCCTGCTGGAGTCAATTCTTAGAGAGATACTTTTTATTGTTGTCATGAATAGACTGCTCCAGGTGGGTGAAATCATCCTTTCTGAAAGTTGGATATGTTCCCACATCAAAGACTTTTGTTTAACCATGATGGAATGCAGATACATAAAGAAAAATTTTAGCCTTTAAAACAATATGTCATTTCATTCTCCCTTTTTCCTTGGCTAAAACTTTATCAAGATCAATCTGTTGTGCACCATAAAATTTCTGGATTGTGACTAATCTTAAAGATAGATTTAAACAGTGTTGTTATGGTTGACTTGTGAAATTGCGTGAGAGCATAAGAAATGATCATGAGCAACATTTCATTTGGGTAAAGAATGAAATGCCATTGAATAGATAAGTAATATACTGTATATATTGTAAAGAATGACAAAATTAATTCATATTGATGATGTAGAAAATGCAGTTTGGCATGTGTAAAGAAGTGACCTCTCTAAAACCAAATGTGTTAAAAATTCACAGTCTTAGAGCTTCATGTGTCCCTGGTAGACAAAAAAAAGCAGTGCTCTGAGTCAGCCAGTTTCACATGTGCTTGACCTTGATGTTTATTCAAATATTTTCAGGTTTACAGCTTTATTTCAGTTGCTCTCTATATGATTTCACTTGCAGTTACAGAGCAGTTTGCTGAAGTATTCTCGTGGACTTTTCCTAAACAATTGTCATTCTGAATAGCTCATGGCATGGCACTCCAGAGTAATAGCCTTCTATTCAGAAGAGATGCTTAAGGAGAAGAGAAGAATCCCCAAAGTGCTGTACACCCCCTATTGAGATTGAAAGGTGGTGGCAGAATCCCTCTGAAATTGATGTTTTATCTTAAGACCCTTCATGATAAAAGTGGTTCTTTTCTTATTGTTATTTTTTATTGTCTGATCAGATTTCAAATGTACATGGCCATTGTTCTCAAAGAATGCTTTATTTCGCAGTTACTGTTCCATTTACTTCCTCCCACATATTTCTATAGCACCAAACAAAAGAATTATAACTATACTCATGCAATCTTTTTCTGTAAGAAAAGACAGATAGAGTTCAATGCATAGAGGTAAAATCAAAACCGTAGAACCACCTCGTTATGACTTTAAAATTGTTTTAGGGAGTGTAACTCAAATTTCCTGTGTTTTTTACCACATATTCATATTGACTGAGATGTGTTAGGATGAACAGTCTTTTTTTATTATTTGCCCTGTTGTAAAGGATTATTTATCAAGGAGAAAACTGGACTTCTCTAAAGATTGGAACTGAATATTTATTATTAAAATTGTACAAACTCATAGTAGACAGTAATTTAGCAGAAATTCAAGAAGGTAATACTGCACTGTGCTATAAATAAACTTACCTCTGTCTGGCTTAAGAATATGTGTAATTAAGAAAAAATTGCAGCCACATCTCAGTAATTGATTTTAATCAGCCACTCAGGCCCTGTGCCAGCAGTCAGCAGACAGATGTATATTTGTTACCTCTGTGGTTATTATCTTGGTTTCTAGATTTGCAACAGGGTTTTGTTGGTTGGGACTGTATATATGGAAAAGGAATGCAAGAACAGTGGTTGTCTACAACCCAGGGGCTTGCATCTGCTGAGGTATTAGATTTGTTGACAAGGAGCTGAAAACCAAAATATTTTGGTGCTATCAGCTGTGGAGATAATCCCCCCCCCGTAGGACAGGCTCTCAGCAATGTGCTCAGGGAAATGTAATCAGGCTTTGTGAATTTACACTACACAAACCAAATTTCTAACCAACACGCCCTAGAGGATGGTTACATACAACAAGAATCATTCCTCCATCCTGTTCTCCTGGTGGATTATGGCAGCATCCATTTCCACTCATTCCTCATTGTCCTGCTGTGATGTGCTTTGTCATATGGAATATTGGTACCCCGGTTATTGTGGTGCTTCACAGTGAAGATCATTCATAAAGCATCCAGTTCACTGTTAAGACTTTAGGTAAAGCTGTGTAGACACTGAGATCAGGAGGCAGAGGTATGGACTTGGTGCTGCTAAGAATAAAGGAGTTGTTAATTCATTTATTAAAAAAAGATATTTTTGCAATTTGATCCCTATTTTGCAGTTTCCTGCCCATAATGACCTATCCAGATTTCTTTAACCTTTGATTATCTGACAGTTGGCTGACTATTGCTTGTGGCAGACCAAACTCCAAAGAGAGAAAGCTATGAATCCCTCACATTTTTGGTTTCCTCTCTCCAAAAGCAATATTTCAGAGAACATATAGGATCTGCAGACCAGATTCATACTTCTCTGATCTTTAGTCATTCTTCCCGATGAAGCAGGGGCACATCAACAAAACCATCAAAAAAAGGAGTAATGCTGTGCTTTGAAGTGCCAGTTCTGTGATGTGTCACTGATACTCAGGTGTAATTAAAAAGAAGAGAGTGAGGATATACTCTGCTTAGATTTGGTTTTACCTAGTTACAAAGCTTTAATGAATTTCAGCTTGATTTACCTCCAGGTGTAGAAGAAGTGAAGCAGGTCTAGCCCTTGGCAGAAAAGAAGGAGGCTTGTGAGCAAAGCTGGATCCAATCTTCATGGTAGCTTAATGAAAACTGAGTTAAGGCACCCCAGAAATGAGAAGAAAATAAGAGATATTCACCATACAGGCCTCCTCCTTCCTGGTGAAGGCAGGAGCTCCCCATGCATCCTGGCAGGGCTGCCAGGCTCCTGTATAGCACAGGCACTGCCAAGATGATGCAGCTGGATTGCCTCAGCCCTCCCTCTCCTATCCTGCTGCTGAGTCTTGTCAGCACCTGTGTTCTGTGAAAAGGGTGTGGTGGATGCAGGTTTGAAAGATCAGCACCTCTGGTAGTCCTGCTCCCCCTTTCCCCTTGGGAAATGCTCCATCATATTTAACCTTTGCAATTTAGAACAATACTAAATATTAAAATAAATATTATATTGTCATATTATAAAGTATTAAGAACAGCCTCATGCATCCTGAAAATTAATCAAATTATTTTATTTTAATTTAGTATTTCCTGATCAAAAATTCCTCAGTTCTTTTACTTGGGGTGGGCTTTAGGAGATAGATAAAGCACAGTTTCTGAAGACATCTGTGATTAGCTGTGAGCTACTATATATTAGTTTCCTAATGCTGTTCCATCACTGTACAATAACTTACAAGTCCAGGTGTAATAATCTCTAAAATAAGCTCCTGTGTGTGTCAGGAATGCCTTAGCAACAGCTGTAGCACTCTTGGTGTACTGCAGAGTTGTAGTGACACCCAACTTTTAGAAAATTCTCAGTTAAAATTACTGTCATCTTAGAGCCCCTCAGTTCCTGGTAGTTCCTGGAAAGAGGTCACTTGGTCTGTTCAGCCTGGAGAAGAGGAAACTGAGGGGAGACCTCATTGCAGTTACAACTTCCTCACAAGGGAAGCAGAGGGGCAGACACTGATGTGTTCTCTGTCGAGACAGTGACAGGTCCTGAGAGAATGGCCTGAAGTTGTGTCAGGAGTGGCTTAGGTTGGACATCAGGAGAAGGTTCTTTATCCAGAGAGTGGCTGGGCACTGGAACAGGCTCCCCAGGAATGTGGGCACAGCACCAGTCTGACAGGGCTCAAGAAGTACTTGGACAATGCTCCCAGGCACATGATGTGACTCTTGGGGATGGTGCTGAGCAGGGCCAGCACATGGATGCAGTGATCCTCGTGAGTCCCTTCCAACTCAGCATATTCTGTGATTCTGTGAAAATGATCTCTCTTCTGTACTGGCCTTTGTGGCTGCATTGCAGATGCAAATTATGCATGCAGAAAACTGATATCCCCATCCAGATATTTCCTTCATGTGACAGTATCTTCCAGTTGGGCTGGAAGAATTTTGATGGATCTTATTCCTAGTCCAGACAAGAGCCTGAAGGAGCAGTAGTGGAAGTTCTGCCATTGTGCAGGAGTCATTAGCAGACAGAGGTCTCTTCAGGTGCAATCTGCAATCCTCCATCTCCTCCTGAAGCTCACAGGCTACCTGCATGCATGGCATGAAATCATTTGTACTAAAGAAGCTCTCTTAATCTCAAAAGATCTGGGGCAAAATTATCTACCAGAATAGTGAATAGTGATGCATACATTGGTAAAAGCCATGAAATCCTGTGTTCACTGGAGACCAGTCAATTATGGAGTCACTGCAATTGGATGAAACAACTTCCACATTATTATGGATTTATTTTCTGCAAGACAGAGAAGGAAGGCTCCATATGAATAGACAGCTGAGGGATAGGTTTTTAACTAATGGAATAGTTAAAATTGCTCCAGATACCCCAGCAGATCTCTGCTCAGTTTCTGAAGTCGTTAATCAGCTGAAGATTTCAGGATTTATTTGGAATAAAATGATACCCTAGTAACAGCAAGAAGCTGTGGTAGGGTGAACTATTCAAAAAAGCAGCCTGTGAGCTGAATGATGACAATAAAAACCACCTGGTACAACACTCGTGGAAGGAATCCCCAGAATGCTTAAGGGCAGAATTTGTATGAAAAAGCTGTCTGGTGACATCAGGTAAATATTTGTAGTATAACACAAAATGTTTCCAAAATTGCTGTAATGGCACAAAAGACTTAATTGTTTTCCAAGCTTTATGTGTGCCACTTAGTTTTATTGGTGCCAACAGACCTAAAGAATTGTTTCAGAAACCTGAAAAATAAGGTCTCTTCCACAAATGACCCAAAAATAAGAGAAAAGCTCCTTTGATAGAGTGCCAGTCCTGAGTGTGAATTCTCTTTTCTTTTAAAACCGAAAATGATTTGTACCAAACTTCCCTTTTTGATTTCCCTCATGAAACATTAGGAGGAACACTAGTACCCAGGGGGAAAGATAAAGACAGCTGTGCTGGCATTTAAGCTGGCAAAACACTGCAGTGGGAATACACTGCCCTGGAGAAATTTATGAAATATGTGTATCCAGATTAAGTGTATCCCTTTTATTGTTATGGACTGTCTCTGAAGCTGTTTGAAATGTTTAACTGCTTACTATTAAATGAATGTGCTTGCCTTTGGGGAAGGCTTCACATGAAACTGTGGAGATAATAAATAAGAATTCAAAATAAAACTCAAGAAAAGTATTAGCAATTAGTTGATATGTATAATAATTTATTTCAGTTTTCCTAGTAAGTCATGGGAATAGCAGATGCATGTACTAATATCTTATATTCCTACTGCTTTTTGTACTCACTGGGAACATTTTATGAATATTGTCTATTTTCTTTACTAGTTATTATATACATATGGAATTGGAATTCCTTTCCAGGGAGTATCCATCCATGCTAAGAGCAGATATTCATGTAAAGATCTTGAAAGTGGTTTTAAAATTGAGAATTAAAAGATGTGATAAAGAGTTGTATGTTGTGGTGCCACTGAGTTGCGGGCTGGCAGGACAAGCCAAAAGAAACTAGAAATGTGGGGAAAATATAGAAGAAATAGATATTTAATTTTGATTAGCTGAGAGTTACAGAAGGATGCTGTAACCTCTGCTAGGCAGTGTTCACTTTTGGGTCACAAAATGGGAGTGTGTGGGATGATTGCAGTGGCAGGAATCAAATCTACCATGATTAGAATTGCTTAAAAACCTATCAGGCTTCTGTAAATAAATACTGTGACATCACTGGGCATTCATTAACATGATTATGAAAGGCATTCAAGTTGGTCAAATCAATCAGAAAAGAGCCTTTATTTCAGCATGTCCACAGAGTTGGAGTTGACCCTGATCAGCTCCTGGAACATCAACTTTTGATTGCTGCTGTTTCCTTTTTCCTCCAGCTGTGATTTCTTTTTCTCTATTTTGCTTGTCTTTCTCTTCTTTGTGCATTTGCAAGGGATTTGATTGATTTTTCTCTCCACCCAACCACCCAGCAGCACTGTATCATTGTATCTCTGCATGTAGAGGCGGTTAAAATAGGTATTTTAACTACATTTCAGCTGCTGGTTTGGTCCCACCACCCAGTATGTGTGCCTCCAACTGGAAGGATACAAAAGACAATGAGCACTAGAGAGAGAAAGAGATTTTCCCCATCTTTCCTCTTTTGGTGGNTGTGTGTGTGTGTGTTTTTGTTTTGTTTTGTTTTCTTTTTGGTTTGGTTGGTTGGTTGGTTTTATGGTTTTTATTTTATTTTTCTTGTGAACACTGAGCTTGTTCTGTCTTCTGGGAAGCATATGGCACTCCACTAACAGGAGCAACAGCTCCAGACTGGATGTTTTCAATCTGTGCCCTGTGGGATGCTGGAGGTTGATGGAGTATTTTCAAGAGGTCTGGGAAAGTGCCTTAAGTGAGATCATCATCTCCAAACATCAGTTTCACTGTCAGTGCATCCACACCTTCTCTGGAAAGCTCTGGCCCTGCTGGTGTAAAAGTGGTGCAGCAGCAGGGCTTCAGGCCTTGACTCCATCTGGTGCCAGTGGAGGATGATAAACCCTTATGTTAAGGCATTACCATTTAACCTTGAAAGATGCAGTGCAAGTCTATCTGGTCTTCTTTCTCAGGAACTTCTCCAAATCTGAATGGATGTCTATTCATATCACAGTCTTTTAGTTTTATACATGTAGGAGATGGCCTTGGCCTAGGGTGAATGCAGCATAGACAAGACCCTGCAATGCTAGAGCAGTTATTTTGCATTATTTGCAAAGAAGGTTGTTTGTTGTGGAATCAATTAAAGCATCCCTGCATAAGCAGTAAGTGGGATTGTGTTTCCTCAGGTCAGTCTGATTTGCATGATTCTAAATACAATTTTTCTTCTGAATATGAGAAATCTTCCCACTATAAAGAAGCTGGGGAAAGAGAAGTGTGTCATCATTGTGCTTTCTTTTCCTCTCTCAAGTACTTCAAATGCTCCTATATCCAGGTGAGGTGCCTTTGTCTCATCCATCTTAAATACCTAGGTGGACTATGTTCTGGTCTGGCAGACTCAACAGTCTAGAGGATCCACCTAATTGGGAAGAAATTTCAATACTCTAAAGCAAAATACTGTCACAATTAAGGCAAACACTTCCTGCCACTGAATCTCAATTTTCTATATAGGGGTTATCTTGTGTTTCATCTGGTTTTCTGTACATACTCACTTGTTCATAAAAATGTGTTCACAGTGAGACCACTCCCATTTATTTAAGACAAAGATATCTGCATTCTTTCTGTAACATCATGAGTAAAAATGTGTACAATATAAATGCACTGTTTTAATTTCTGTGATAACATGGGTGGTTTGTTTTAAGAATAGGCAGAAAGAAACAGAATGGTAATTTAAATTACATGAACTTTCACATGAACCTTTTTCTAAAACACATTAAATGTTATTGTCTAATTTTCTTTTAGATGGCTAGTTCTTTAGATCTTGTGCAATAGTATCAATAATGTATTTAGTTTCTTGGATAAGATAATGTTCTGTAAAATTAAAAATTCAGAATTGTATATTTGAGAATTGAGATTTTACAGCTGGCTTTTTGGCAAAAAGGCACTAGGGTTTTTTGTAACAGCTCAGCAATATAATCATAAAATTAAGGGATTTCATAACTGTTCATTTTCTTGAGCTATTTCTCATACATTAAAACTTTATCTACACTGTGAAAGCAGATGTGAAAATGATTGTCTATAGTATTCTCAAAAATGGCACACCCTATTCAGTCTCCAAAAGTTGTTGTACACACACAAAGCATAAGAAGTACAAAGCAAGGAAGCATTTCCTTAGGAAGTGATGATGTTTCCTTTTGCCTTATTTTCACCTGCCAGAGGGAGGGCTAGAAGCTGTCCACTGGTGAGACAGTTGAAAGATTTTGGCATGAAGACAATTTAAACAAGCTCTCATCAGGAGCCAGGCAGTGTCAGGAGAGACTGAAAGGGAGATGAGAGGTGACAAGTTATGCTTGGTCCTGACCTAGTGCAAAATCTTCAAGGTCCATGTTTCTGTGATACAAGTACTGATCCGTGAAATAGCTCAGAAAATGTCATTGAAAACATGGGAAAAATTGTTATTTAGCTTACCAACTATATCATCTGGCAGGCACAGGGTGAAGAGAAAAATTAACTGGAAATGGTGATTTTAAAATCATTCTTCTATACTATTCTTCCTCCCTTTGGGAACTCTTTTGTTTGAAATCTTGTGCAATCAAGATTTGGTACTGATGTTTCCCCTGATTTGATAAGATTATCAAGGCACACCTGGATACATAACAGAGAATGTTCTCCCAGTTTTATGTTTTCATAAAGTCCAAAGGAATTCTCAGCTAAGTTCAACAGCAGGTGGATTGGCTTCCATGGTTTTCTGTTTCTTTATTGGATTTAAGCACCATGTTCTTCTTTCCTTTTTTTTCCTAGCCCTTGGGCTCACTTGTTGAGTCTTACCTTGTTTCACTTCCAGCCCTGTGATTTAACCATTCTGAACTGACTCCTTGGCTCATGCAGAGCTGGGCTGCCCTCAGTGGCACTTGGCTGTGCCTGGCAGACGATCAGTATTTTTGATCAGGTGCTGCTTGGAGCAGGAATTGTCCCCTCTGGTATTGCTGGGCTCCCTCCTGAGGCAGAATTCCCCCTAATCCAGGCTGACACCAGTGGAGCCACTTGCCCAGGCACACAGCAGGTGACAGAGGCTCTCAGAGCATGGCCCTGCCACCCCTGCCCTGGCAGCAGGGCAGCCCAGCAGCAGACCCTTGGGTGGGCAGTGGGAATGAAGCCCAGAGCACTCCCTGACAGGCTTCATGTGCAGGCACAGAAGTTCTGCAGAGACTCATAGCACAGCTCCTGGCTGCAGCCCAGAGAGAGCAGCCACCACAACTTGATGGGTTTTGGCTGCTCCTGAACACATGAGTCGGCTGAAGTGATCAGAAAATGCTTGGGTGACCAAGAAGTCTTCTGGAAATGTGTCTGTAGGAAGGAATGCTAAATATTTCAGATATGAGTTTTATCTAGCTCCAGAAAACCATCAGTTTGGGAATTCTCTTTTTGCTTACTTTCCTTGTTTCAGTTTTTATTCCCAAGAGCTACCAGAGGCAGTTAAAGCAGGAATTATTTTCAAATGTGAATCACCACTCACCATATGGCTTGAAGTTGGAAATAAGCTTTTAATCATATTCCTATGCAAAAACACTATTCAGAAAATTCAGAATATTTTTCTTGTATAGAATATAACTCTTAACCCAAACTAGAGATTACAGAACAACAAAACACACATGCAAAACACTTTTTCTTGTCCTACATTTAATATCCTGTTCCTGAAAACTTGAATTCTTTGGGAAATAGTCTTCAAGAACATAAGTATGCACTGTTTAATCACACATTTCATTCAGTCAAAAGAAGATGAGTTGGTTGTTTTTTTTATTAGTCTTGCAGAATGTCTTTGTTAAGACTAAAGAAATTTATGATCTTGTAAAGGAAGGTAAATGTTTCCACAGATCACTTTCTACATTATGCAAACATGCAGAATATATATTTGGAAAGCATTGTCTGTTTTACCACGCTTTTCCCCCCAGCACACTTCAGCCATGGTCCAGGTGAATATGGACCAGGTGGTGAGTACAGGCATGCAGGGCTGCCTCTGTCACCTGTGATCTGTGCCCCTGTGGACACTGCTGGGCAGACCACGTCAAAGCTCAGGCCCCTGCAGAGCCTGTGCAGCTGGTCCATGCCCTGCTGCTAGGAGGGAATGGGATGAATGTTTACAAGTGATCTGCCAGTAGGTGTCATGTAAGAAAATGTGGAATATGTAGCAGAAAGCTTTACTCAGCCCATCCAGAGACAAGCTGGCAAGAGCTCAGGTGTTGCCATACCCTGTGCTCTGGGGCCTGTCTGGCCTGTGGCATGAGGATCTCGGGGAGTAAATGGTGGAGGAAATGATCAAACTTCTCTGACTGGGTTTAAATTACCTCAGTGATCCTGTAATATTACCTAATACTAACAAAAGATAGTATCAGTAAAGATTAAAAGGATCTTGTTAAAAGAAAACATGGAGAGATTGAAAAGATACTCAAGCAAATTTGCTTAAGCATTTGAAAAAATATTGAGGAAATTCAATACTATGGTTTTTTTTTTTTTTTCTTTTTAGCTCCCAGAATGAGAGGCAAATCTCACAGACCTGCAGGACCATTGAGTTTATAGTCACGGAATAAATTGTGTTTAGCCTGTTTGAGAAAAAAAAATGTTCTTTTTAAAAGGAATCATATAGACCAGATAATCTAATAATTCAATGCTTACTGATATAATTCTCTGAATTGGTTTTTTAACTTTTTTTGTAATATTTTTTTATTTGCCAGAGCATACTTCAGTCCTTAGATTAAATAGCCAGGATAATTTGACTGCAAAATAGAATTATAGTCCTCTGAAGAAAAATCCATGTGGAGTTTACTATTAAAAGGGAAACAAGTTCTCAAAATTAGAGTCTGACCTATCCCAGTCTTAAAAGTATTCAAGTACTGGCAGTAGAAAGCATATCAATAGAAAAGAGATACACCATTGTTATGTGAAAGCCTGTATGTTTTGGTAAGGCACATGCTTTACTGTACCTCCTTTTATGCCAGCACCAGCTTTACAACTTTGCCAGCTGGCAACTTTCACTTTTCATATTAGCAGTTATTCATTAGAATCATAAAATCATCTAATGATTTGGGTTGGAGGGGACATTAAAGATCATCTAGTTCCAGACTCTCTGCCACAGGTAGGGACATCTTCCACTAGACCAGGTTGCTCAGAGCTCCATCCAGTCTGTCCTTAAACACTTCCAGGGATGTGGCATCCACAGCTTCTCTGGGCAGCCTACGAAAACTGATATTAATAGCTCATGGATTAGTGAGTAGTTATGCTTTAGTGTCCTTATGTGACTACTTAAAGAAAGCAGTGACAAGTGAAGAAACTTCATAACTTTTTGTTCAAAATTCTCATGTTGAAGAAGTCAAGTGAGAGAGAAGAAAAAGAGGAAAGAAAACAGAAGAAATGTTCCATGTTCCTCTGAAAGTTCAGTTTTGCCTGGGCTGTTGATACTGTTTTCTTATACTCTGCAACACTAAAATCTGTTTAAAGTCCAGAGGACTTAGGGGGTATTTTTCATTATGAAGTGGGGTATGAAGCATTAAATGGATCATGCAGGAAAATCTATGCTTCCTACCCGAGGCTTACATACACACTCAAATTGTCAGACATATGTCAGCGAAGAAGATGCAGCACAAAGTTGTTTTTTCTTCCCTTGGTATTGAACTGATGAGCTTACTTTTTGCTTTTGATACGTTCCCACAGCTTTACAGAGCTATGCCTTAAAGTTAAAGGAAATAGTGTCTGGAGGTGGCAGAGTTCCCTTGGACTATTCCAAGGCTGAAGTCAGTAATAAAGTGTTACTAGGTAAAGATGATTGACCCAAAATAGCCACCTACACTTGCATCTGTTGTAAGGGCCACTCTACTTTTTTAATTTCTCCCACCTGGAAGTTGCCTATATCTGTCTCCTTTCTCTAAGGATGAAAAATTGCCTGACTGGGGTCCTGCTTTCATCTGGGAGGAGATGGAAAAAATACATTTCCCATCCATGTGTGAGATGTTTTACAGTGCTTAACTGCAGTGATAAGCAGTGGCCTGACAGATCTGTTCGGCACAAAGAAACAGAGAATGGCAGTGAAATTGTGCTATAACTTTTGCAAAAGCAGAAGCCTTTGGAATCTGTGTTTTTTGGCAGCAGAGACTCCTGTGAAGATGGAGGGAAAACATTGAGTTGCTGTGCTGAAAAGCTCTCTGTCAGTACAATCAACATCTTGCTCAAGTGTTTTCACTATAACTGAGTATCTACACTCCTGCTCATTTTGAAAAGTTTTGTGATGATTCCTTTCATGTATGAAAATATTTTTTATATATGAAATAGGGCTAAAATTCTTTCAATATCTCCAGTAACAATATTATCTAATTCATCCTCCATCTGCAGACCTGAATTTTTCTTTCAGATCTGTTCTCAGGATGACCGAAGGTTGCACTACTAAGCTTTTGTATGATTCATCAGAAAAGCCTGCACACAGTAATGATGATTACTAGATTTGCATGTGCCTAATAATTTTTCAGTAATAAGATTGCTGCTTCAAGGGAGTAGAAGAAAACTTGCACTGAGTTTTCCATCGCAGGCTTCTCTTTGGTTCACCACTTGTAAGGGACATTCCATGTCAGGCTGCAAATCTCCCCAGTAACTAGGTGCCCTGAGTTAGGTAATTGTCTGCTGAAAACTCCATTAACACTGTCTTTCTATACTTTCCTAATTCTTTTCAAATGCTCAAAACATTTCATTCTAAGTTCAAGTACAAGTCAGTCACAATTGGAGCAAATTTCAGTACTGAAGTTTCTGAACATGAGAAAGTCCAAGGAGGAAACCCTTCACTGACCTCACTGATCATTCTCTTTCATTGCAGGCAGGATGAATTAATCTTTTTCCAAAAATTACTTGCCTGCCCAGCTTTTGTTAGAGTCAGAACTACAAACCGTAGCAAACCCAGCAGAGGAAGACCTGGCATGTTCCTGGAGTCAGACTGCACGAGGTCTCCATGAGTAGTCAGGTATACCCAAGGCACATCAGCCTCTGTTTTGCATCCACAACTGATGCTGATTCGTACTCTGGCTGTTTGTCCAGGACTTGACTTATGACAGCTGTGTCTAGCAAGTACCCAGAAAACAGAGCCATTTCATGGAGTTTTAGAAGGGGCCTTGCAGCTACAGGAGAGGGACAATTGCTGAATTTGTCTGTACCTCAGATTTTAATTTTTTTTTTTTTTTACTCTTCTTCTGGAAGAAGCAAACCTTGATTTTAAAGTTTCATCATTAATATTAAATACTGCCCATCTATCTATTTGGTTTTCACACAGTGCTCTCTGCTGTTATTATAATCCTATCTCATCACGGCATCCAATTTCTCTTCCTCCCATATAATTATATCATCTTTCTCAATAGTATTGCATATATTTTTATAAACCCTGAAGGCAGTGTTAGAAACAGTATAAACTTGACCAGAAATGCTAAGCAATATTTTACACTGGCAGGAAAGAAGCCCTAGAGAATAAAAAATAGTGCAAAGATACAAAAGTGGTCTATAGGGAGAAGTTTTTATCAGCATGTGGGGGAAGGATCATAAAGAGAAAAACCTTTCCTAAAAATCTTTAATACATCTTGAGCATTACAGCACTCTGAAATTTAACTTTTCCAGAATGCCATAAAGCTTTTTATAAGACAGATAAATCTAATTCTGCAAACTTCTGGCTGATTCCTGGTTCAGCGCATGGGAGCAGATGTCAAGGTAACCTCATGCATCTTTGCCTTGCATCTCTCTGAGGTGGAAGACCTCACTGTGGTGTGCCCCAGCACACCAGGAGGCCAGTGTTGGAGCAGAATTTCAGTGATGCAGAGACCATGAGCTCTCTCTGCACCTGAAAGGGTTAAACACCTACAAAAACATGCTCAGGGTTGAAGAGTTTTAGATTAAATCACACTGCAGAGTGTTTCTCTCTCTGGGCATGAGAGCAGCAAGAACATTATGATGTCCTCTTAGATAAGAAGTGCTTTTTACTTTGAAAGTGACATTATGTATTAGCTGGTCCTTTCAAGGATAGGATTTTTAGTATGAATTTAAATATCTATCGAACACAAACAACTTGCCTGGCGTGAGACCTGGGTTACACAATCATACTGCACAGCACTTCCTTGCAGCTTTTCAAAGCAGAATTTTTGAACTACAGTGGTAACAAATGCTGTAATGAAGACTTAAAGGGAATTATCTACTCTCAAGTCAAGGATAAAAGTCTGAAAAAACAGGCAGCGTTCAAAAAAAAAAGGAGTAGATGGCTAAAAATGAAGTTTTAAACAGCTTTTCTGACTGCTGGTCAAAGAATGAGAAGCTGAATCAAAATGTGCCATGAGAAATAATATTAGCCTTTCTATGTACCACTTTCTATTCTCTGGGCATTTGAAAAGAAATTATGCATCATATCTCACATTATCCATTTTATGCAGATAAATGCCTTTGTGTTATTAGCATAATTTGAAGCAGACTTATTCAGCTCTTTCTCTATTTCCCAGGTGGCATGTTTTGGGAGGAGTAGGAAAAAGAAAGGGGACAAACATAGTTAGAGAAAAAAGTAATGCAAAAAACCATGGTCTCTTCTCTCAGACTTACTTGTCATGTTAAAGTGTGTCCAAAGGTTAGATTAAATAATCTCTTTCACCTAACAGAAAAATTGTTATAAACCCCCAAAAGCTAAGCTTAGAAAGCTAAAACAGTAGCATTTTTGCCATATTAAGAAAAACCAAAGAATCTATTTTTCTGGCAGTGTGCTGCTGGAACCAAATTCAGGTCTGAAAAGTCAAAGAATTACAGAAAGATATATTTATAGAAGTGTGGGTAGTGGACATTCCTCAAGCTTTTCAGTACTTGAAATATTTTACGCGGTGGCATCACTTTCTCAGAATTCAGGATTCAAAATTAGACACAGCTAAGATGTAAAGTATCAGTTAAATCCAGCCTCCTATCTCAGTTCCTATTTTAACACAGTAATCTTACCTATTCTAAACATGGAGGGTAAGTGTGATGGCTATGACACTTTAAAAATACTTATATACAGAAAATCTGAAGATCCTTACTTGTCCAATGATCCCTGATGACTCAATGTAAAACCTGTATTCAAAACCAAACCAGAAACTAAACAAACAAACAGCAACAAAATATAAAAAAGTTTGACCAATCACTATGTATGTGAGCACATACATTCACCAGTCCACTGTTTGCTTGAATCATTATTGTCTAAATGAAATTTCAAGCTATTAAAATATCATGCACAGATGCCCATAATACAGGGATCAAACTTTGTCTAGGAACAGTTTAGAAAACTGTGCTCCAAAGTTATATCTATTTATACCTTTATTTTGGGAGAACACTAACATGATTCACTGGATACCTTGAATGATGAGTCATCAGAACACAATGACAGAAGAATTACGTTTCAAAGAAAGCACAAATGTTAAGCTCTGACAATTTTAAAGAAATAATAGTATGGTAAGAATGATATGTGTTACATGTGCAGGTAGTTACTTTCCTGAAGTCTCATTTAGGATCAGGTTTTGCTGTTTCCTGCACTGAATATCACCACAATTAAGGAGACTGCTTGCAGAGTTACTTTCTATCAGAGTCTCCAAATCAGAGTTTTAAAAAGATATTTCCCCATGGGCCATGATCAGTGTTATCCTTGATTATTTCATGGTGTTTGGAGATATGATAGTGATAAAATCCCAAATATTGCATTAGTTAATACTAATTCAAGTGGGAGTTCACTGCTTCCTATTGCCTTAATTTCTTTTCCATAGCCATGACTTTCTCAGATGGAAAATGTGGAAGTAGACAGGTAATAAGCTCCTAAGCATATGAGTTAGGGAGAGGAGATAAGAGAAAAGGAACAGAACAGTCTTGTGTGTTCAATAAGGTTTGCCCTTAAGGTTAATTTCGAACCTTTGAATTCCATGGAAGAGGAAGGTCACATTCTCCATTATGCAGGATGCAGAACCTATCCCTGCTTTTAAGTGCACCCCTATCCCCCAATATGGTCAGAAATACATATTTCTCCCACTCACATGTGTTCAGGCCACAAGCTTGGTCAGAGCTTCATAAGCTCTGAAGATGCATCTTCAGAAAAAAGAAAACATGAAATCAAAATATGCTGTTTCCTCAGATACATTGGTCAAGTTGCAATAGTATTGGAGGAGTTTTGTTAGAAGGGAAATTAGGTTTATCAAACTAAAATGATTTTTTTTTTTTGTTCTATTCTTTCCTCATGGAAAAGGAAAAATGGGAGACTTAGGTTATTAGGGTTAGGACTGACAGATGAGGCTAAGGTGAAGCCTGAGCTACATTCACAGCTTGTTTCTGAAAAAGCACACACATTACTATGGTAGGCACCAAGATCCCAGACCCAGAAAAGCCTAGGCTGCTGGAGGAGATGCACAGTGGCTGCAGTGTGCACAGCAGTAGCCCATGTCCTGGCCTCAGCAGAGGACAGCAGCAGGTGACTGCAGGAAGAGGTTCAGCCTCTGGTGATCCTCCCCTGCAATACTGCCTCCCAGACCTCTGTGCTTTTTGTCTGTGTAAAAGAGCCTGGCACAGAGCTCAGAAAAAGCCATTTAACTCTGCACTCCTGGGACTGCTTTTGTAGTTCACTGTGAGTTCACAGCTGCACAACAAACAGCCTGGAAGTGAAATGGTCTGAAGCTGCTGGGGATGTTCCCTGCAGCAGTCTGAAGACCAGAATGAACATATTTGCAGTGTGGGAAAGGAGAAAAGGAGAAGACAGAAGATATCAATCCCCAAGTAATCATCCCTGGAATTTGTTAGATAAAATGCTCAGCTAGCCGTGGGAAGTAAGATATGATTTGTTCTCCAGAAAAGTGTGAAATCCTGAAGGAAAGCCCCTTCCAGTCTGGTCAGTGGGTTAATCACAAACAAGAGACAGAACTTTCCCAGTACCAATGAGTGGCCCACACTGTGGGCTATTCCTGCTTCTTCAAAGGAGGGCAAGTGAAGAAAACTCAAGAGCTTTGTTATTCCTCAGGAGTGCAAACAGACCTTCCTAGGCTTGCAGCTGAGCAGCAGAGCACTGAAGCATGGAATTAATTATATACAGTAATTATTTGTTTTGACAGTGCAACAAAAACCTGATAGGAAAGGCTTTATTCACTCAGTTGAACTATTCAAAAGGTGCTACTGAATTCACTGAGCTCTATCTTGAAACAAAATAGGTTTGTTACTATTACCCCAATTAAAAAACTGCTCCAGAGCCTTCACTACTGAGATAATTTGAACTTCCTGATACCAGCAGAATTTCACTCATGCTTGTCACATAGTCATGTGATGTTGCAGAAAAACTGTCCTTTAATTGAAATAAAATCTTTTCTTTCCATAAAACTGTTTCACTGGAATATGTTTAGAGAATTGTCTCTGTTAATTTGGCTTTGCAAATGGCAGATATCTTCACAGCCAAGCATCCTACCAACCCTTTCTCTTTGGGTTTGTTTGAATTGATATTTTCTGAGCACAAATATCTCTCACAACCTGATTTCTCTCCCAAAGAAACAGAAATCCAGCCAGTTTCTTTGTCTGTTTCTTTTCAGTCCTACTTTCACCTATGGGGAGTGCTTCTATAGCAGAACAGGAGTGGCTGATGCCCTTTTTATGTAAAAGCTGCAAGAAAAGGGGAAAATGCACTGCACACATGAAAGAGACAATTTACAGCACCTTGTAGTGACAGGGCAAGGGGGAATGGCTGCAAACTGACAGAGGCTTAGACTAGATATTAGGGAGAAATTCTTCTCTGTGAGAGTGATGAGACCCTGGAACAGGTTGCCAAGAGAAGCTGTGGATGTCCTATCCCTGGCAGTGTTCAAGGCCAGGCTGGAGGGGGCTCTGAGCAATCTGGTCTAGTGGAAGGTGTCCCTGTGCTTGGAAGGGGGATAAGAACTAGATGATCTTTAAGGTCTCTTCCAACCCAAGCCATTCTATGACTCTATGGTACTGTACAGATTTACCTGCTATATTGCACTGATCATAGAAAGAGCTGGGGTTTTCTGCTGGTCTTTCCAATAAGCATTAAGTAATTCTCTTTTTTTTTGTTTGTGTTTGTTGTTGCTGTTATTGTTGTTGTCGTTATTTTAGAAAGCTAGCACAGAAGGCAAGTAACTAAAAGTAATCATGTTACTGTTGTTCATACTCCAGAAGAAAAGAATCAATTTTTAAAAAGTTTGAGTTGAAAGCAAAATACAGAAAAGGTGAGGCCTTGATTACACCAGTATAAACCCATTTCAGCTGTAACAGTGACTGTGCAGTTTATTGAAGGGTTATGTTCTGCTGACCCAGTATTTCACAGTGTATCCTTCTGTTCTGGCCTCTTTCTTTCTCCTGACATATTCTACCTTTCCATCTCTCACATTCTGGTCTCTTTCTCATCCCAGTGTGCCTTTCCCTATTTCTTCCTGACTGCAGCTTCTAAGAAAGCTAAGGAATTTTACTGAAAACCTGTAGAACACTTGCCCTGGTATTGAAGGTTAGTCTTACATATGTCCAAGGAAGAGTCTATAACATCCTAAGGTAATTAATCCCAGAATTTTTCCACCATAGCTCCACCCTCAGACTTCCTTGTTTTCTGAAATTTGGAAAATTTCTTTCTGTCAGTTGTCAAGAGTTTTGGGGGCCAGTACTGTTAACCAGTGTGTGCAACACCTTCTCACAGTGTATACAGTCAAGTAGAGTCAGATGGGTACATCTCAGCACGTGTTCAGCACTAGGTCCAGTGAACTCCTCTCTTGTATGACCACTTTCACACAAGCATCTGCTATCAAGAAAATCACCATCCATTCATTTCCTAGCTGGAATAAAGGTAAATTGGCCCATATCATCAGAAAAAACCAACCATCCTGCTCCCATGAGTTTTCACAGACCTGTGTGTTTGCTTATAGTCCACAGTTTTAATTCCCTCTTGATGTCAACATATTTGAAATCAATTATTACCACCAGGTCCTTCAGTAGTACATTAATGTTCATGAAGACATTCTCATAGACAGAACTACTTTTTCTGGTTTCTTTCACCTTTTGATTTTCTAGGAGACACTTATGTGCTCAGCTGCATGCCCTGGCATGAAATTTTCATGGAAGTTTCCAAAAGGATAAAGGAAGATCCTCCTATAAACCCATTGACACATCATAGCCTGTAGATAATTTTATGTTTTGTGTAGTGATAAAGAAGGAATTGTTGGTTTCATTTAGCCATGATGATGAGTCAGCAAGTATCTTTAATGTCACAATGCAAACATAAGTGGGACAGAAATGTCTATTCTGATTAAAGTATGAATACTCAGTTGTAGTATTTTCACCACTAAATGTAACACACATTAACAATTTCCCAGAAAAGCAAAACCAATGGGGTAAATTATTTTTGTGCTGAGAGGCTTTTCCTGGAGCTTAGTAGTATCTTGGCAGTACTCTGCTGATGGTTTGCATTGTAACTGGATGTTTTTTGTCTGATTCTTGTTCTTATATGATTTCTGATCATACAACCAGATTTGTTATAAAGTAGGACTTAAGAACTTGAGAATTGTTTGGGAGTCAAAAGCTCAGCTCAGGCAAACCTGGGACTTGCAAGCAAATGCTCTTCCTGATAATTCAAAAATTCTCACCCAGTAATGAGCTTCTCCATCTAGTCAATACATTAGTAAATGCATTATATATTTCTGTATTTATACTATTAAATACATTAATCCATTTATCCTATGTTTAAAATCTCCTGGATGTAGTGGGTTTGTCTGTGTAGCTGTGGCCCTACAAAAAATTTCACAGAGCTCCACTCTGCCTTTGTACTTTGCACAGGGTTTTTATCAGAATCTCCAAAAATTCTTGTCAGAGAAAGATGTATAGGAAGCACCATCAGGCTGGTGGTTATCTTTCAGCTGCAGTCAGAATTGAACTAATTTCTGCTGTGGCTATAAATATCCCTGAAAACTTGTTTTCACTGCAGTATTAACTGTCTGGAAAAGGACAAGGGTTATGCAGTTGGATTGTTTGCTCCAGTGGGAATACAACAGTTTAATGGGAATAAAACTGGCAAATTTAATTTTTTTATTACATTCAAATATTTTTTCCTTCCACATATTTCATCTAACATCTTTATCAGCTCAAACTCTTTGCCTCACTGTTGTTCAAATAAATCCCTAACTTTCAAAAGAAAAAAACTGACTCTTTGTAGTGGTTCTTTAAATTGGCTCCCTACCTGAGCTAAACATTTGGCAGCAAATGCAAAAAAAATACAATTATCCATATATAAATTCTTCCCATCAGCTCTCTACATCAAAATCCTACCTGCTGATGAACAGAAGTTCCTGCAGCCAGGCTCAGCCATGCCATGGATGATGGTTTCTGCTCCCACCAGAGGTTGGGGAACACAGTCCCAAAGTTCTCCCACACTGACAACAGGACAGTGGCTTTCTAGTGTCACTAGGTCAGGCTCTCAGCCAGGAGAGGCTCACCAGTACCCTGGTGTACTGCACAGCCCCTGCCAGCTTTTCATCCCTTCAGTCAAAGCATTTCCTTGGAAATTTTTTTTTGTAATTGAATTATGGCTTACACCCCATTTTATTTCTCTGTGTCTACAGAAATAGTGCTGCAATTGAATTTTCATGCTTTAGTATGCATGCCTAAATAGACTTAACCTGGTGAAAGTGCAGCAAATTCAAAAACTGTAAAAAATTGAGTAGTCAAATACAGCAATTACTTCAGATGTAGAAATTGCAGCATTGAGTAGATGACCTTGCAAGTTACATCTGTGTACAGCTCTGTGTGGTTGGGACCATGAGCTGAAGAGCAGAGATTGTAGCACAGAAAATGAATTTTTTTTTTTCAAAGTGCAGGAGAAAATCTCTGCAAGACACTTGTGACCTTTTTATTTACTGACAGCTTTTATTTAAATTTGCAAAGAGGAAAGGTGAATATTTACTGAACTTAGATGAAACAAGATATAAATTATCATCCAGGGAAGCTTGTCCACCGCCTCTCTCAAATTTACTAAATAAAAAATGTTTCTCCGTTGGGCTTTTGTTCTAAAACTATCTTTTCCTAAATTACAATCAACTCATCTGTATGTTTGTTTTAAAAGTACATATATTTGAAATGATTTATTTTCCACATTTTCAAACCCCAGTTATTGTTTAAAGCACTGAAAATATCTTTAATTAGTTAGCATATCATATATGTTTCAGTTCCATTTTCAAATTTCAGAGCTGATGTCTGCAACCTCAGAATACTGGGAAATGGATGGAATTGTGGAATAGAAAAACAAGGGCAACACAATAAGGAAAATATTGAATGTATCCATGTGTTTTAATCCTAGGTACTAGCCAATTAGTTTGTGCTACTCAAGTATCAAATTATGTAGCTGAAAATCTTACAAAACTCCCCATATTTTCATCTTCTTTCTTTCTCCAAAAATAAATTTAAGCAAATTTTTATAGCAACACTATTATCTCAAGAGATGGCTTCCTTTGAAAAATCGAAACTATTTAGCAGTCAAATGGTCACAACTTGCCACTACTGGGACTTAATAAGTTCAAGAGAATAATCAAATTTTTATGTATGAAAGACAATGCTGGTATCATGTTCTTTTAAGCTGATAGATTTTGGAATGCACTTTTCAAAAATGTGAAGATTATCTTGCTTTTTCCTTCATTTTCAGATCACTATATTAGGAAAAATGAAAGTCTTGATCAACCCTTTCATATTCATGACTTACATCTTGATAGCATTTAAAAGTAAAATTTCAGTTGCTATTTTTATTTTAAAATACTTTCCCCATTAACTCATTAGAAAATATTTAATTTCTGCCTAATGAAAACACACTTGAAGGTCGAAGCACAAATAAGCCCAGTCGGGGTTGAAATCCCTCCATCACTCTCTCATCTCTCCTGACAGCATTAAGCCAGGGACAAAAGGCAAATGTTAATAATGGAGTGTCAGCATGGATGTTTGTCACTAATGTTGAATGTCCTTGCTCTTCTGTGTACTTTTATCAGTGCCCTGACACTCTTCTAAAACATTCTCCAGGAGAAAAACCTATAAGAGGAAAACAGCACAATGTGTAATTATTTTGAGTTCATTATGAGGATCCTGAGGATCTCTTCAGATGTTGAATCAAGCTCCAAAGTTGCATTCATCTGTCCTTGATGAACTCCCTGGTTTTGGACTGCTCCTTGAGGGAGATGACACAAAAAAGGACATCACCAAAGGAAACACTCTAGGGAATTAATGGCATATATATTTTCCTAGAAACCATCAGAGGTACTGGATCTCTGGATGTTTTCATAGGAAAGGCCCTACCAATTTTCCTGCAGGTCAGAAGAGCTGGTCCAACAGCATTCACTGCACTCCCACTGATGGCTTATTTTCATTGGCTGTTTGAAATGTCACCACTAAGTTACCAAAAATAAAACATGACTAACAAGCAGTAGTGGGGATGAGTTAGTCACATCGTTAGCGACCTGGTCATGGCACTAACCTAGTCATGTCACTTAACTGGTCACCCCAACTGCAGCCGTCATCAGATCTCAGGTTCTGGCTGCCAGAGGTGTCCCAGGAGTGCCAAGAGCAGAGAGAAGGTTGTCTTTTCTCTGAGCTGCTGCTTCAGGTCTGCTCCTTGCCCCATCTATGATGAGCCAGTTGTCTCAGGCCAGTCTCACTTCCACATCTTTCTCACTCCAGATGAAATCCATTGCCCAGAGAGGGTGGGAAGCTGAGCTGGTACATTTTGCTGCTCAATGGGATCCTCCTAGGAAATGTTCTGGCCTGGATTGGGCCTTCAGAGACTTTGGCATCTGGGATAGGGGCCGAGATGACACTGTCCCTATTCAGTGCCAAACCAGGAGACAAGTAAGTTAGTCCCTTCTGAGCCTTTTAGGGATGGTCCAAGAGAAAGGATGCTACTGAAAGAGGGTATCCAGACATGCCCAGCATTCCCTCCATGCTATGAGCTGCCTCTAAAGCATTCATATTACAATGTAAGCAACCTCAGCCAAATGTTTTATGCAAAGATAAACTGTCCTCATGGGAGTGGTAGAGCTAATGGAGGCAAACTTAAGTTTCAAAGTGTGACAAAAAACTACCATACACTGTATCATTGTCCTACCTATAAGGGTATGGTAGAGACACAGCGTTTTCTGCTACTGCCACTGCAGCTTTGATGAGCTGAGCACAGTTGTTGTTTGCTGGTCTGTTTGTTTCATTGTGCTTACCATAGCAGATTACTTCAATTTATTGTTTATAATGTACTTCTTCAATCTGTCTTCATAAGGTTAATAGAAATAAATTGACCTGTGAGTAACACACAATAGAAGGAAGGAAAAACATTTTCCTTAAAATTCAAAACACAGCAGTTTGTTTCCTAACCTGCAACAGACTTCTGAAGTGTGAAATGATCAGTGCAGTCTATAGAACATTACAGTCTAATATGACTGATATAAAACTCTGGGAGATGAAATGAACTTGTGGGAGAAGAATGAGTGCACAGTGGTGGAACAAGCCTGTGCAGTCTGGATGTAAATGGGCCAGAGATAAACACAGGCATGGACTCTGCTTCAAACAAGGATCAGAACACCCCAGTCCATGCTCTGCCCCTATCCTGACATGATGGTTCTCTCAGGATAATTTCAGACAGGAATTTGTCTGTCACTGGGAATCCCTGGGAGGCACTTGTGGGGCTCTCCCACCACAAGCACCAGTTGTGTTTGTTGGGGGACACAGAAGGAGCTGGGGAGCTCACACACACGAAGGAGGGCTCACCATGGGCCTCAGCTTTGTCCTCTGAGAGCAGCACCAGTCTGTGCAGCTGAGGTTCTCATGAGAGTACTGATCTCTTCTTTAATTCGAGGTAGTAAAACTAAAGGAGAACTGAAAAGTTGTTAAAAAGAATGAAAGTAGAAAAAAAAAAAATCCGTCCTTGTCCCTTATTATTGGTAGAGATGAATCCTGATCACTGCTATGATTTTGGAGTCAGAGACAGAAAGAGATGAACGGGGCCATTAGTGTTTTCAAAAGAACTTTCAGTCCCTGCAGCTAAATGGCTGAGTAAGATAAATTTACTCAAAGATTTTGGTAATTTTTACACAGGTATTTAGTCTTCTGAACCAGTAATTGAAGTACTTCTGTTCAGGAATTTCTACAAATAAAAAAGGCAAGTGGAATAAAATTGAACTGGCAGAACTTTTAATTTGGTTAATAATTTTAAACTCTCAAGCTTCAGGCCCCAAATCTATTGTCATCCTGCTAGTGTTTTGTGATCTCAAACCTTTGCTCAAGAGGATACATTTTTCTTGTTTCATCTTACAGTAACATTCACACTTACAGCAAACCAATTTTCACATCAAAGACATATTAACCACCTCAGGCTTCATTCTCCTCCACGTGGCAATCACAGGTGTTTTAAGTTGTCCTGACCTGGACACAAATTTATTTAACATTTGATTGTGAAGCATTATTCTAACTTTTAATGCTGTTTATTTGTTTTTGCTTCAGCAGCATATTTATGGCAGGAAATCCTTCTGGCTGTTTTCCTTCATGACCAGTTACAGGCAGCACCACTGAGCATCCACACCACACATTATCTGAATAGCTTGTGGAGGACAGCCTAGTTCACCACTTATGATTTTACTGTGATTTTCTGCTCTTTAGATCTCTCTTTCTCATTTTATACCCTAGCATTTTGTTTTCAAAAACGATATCTGTTAAAAATGCCTTAAAACATACAAGCACTTAGTTAATTTCAAAGTCCTAAAGTAATTTTAAAAATATTAAAAATCAGAGGCTTTTTTTTATGTGCCTTCCTGGAAGTCCACTGAAATGGTAGATGACTAATGACTCCAACAACCTCCTGGTAATGTCATACCTCTAGAACAAAATTGATGGCAATGGAATAGGCAAGCACCACTGTTCTGAGAGGACCTTGTAAAACTCACACTGATTACTGTGTAAGTGTCTGTCAGCCTGTCAAAACTCAGGAACCAAGAAAGTTTGTACAACCACATCTGATTAAAAACAGAGGGGGGAAAGGTGAAAACTCTGACAGAACTAGTTAGAGATAGCACTGAGATATCTCTGAGTATGAATAATTTATTTTTACAGGTGTGGGGATTTTAAAGAACATAGTTTAGAGGTTCGCCATCTCTTTGCTTCCATGGAAACATCAAGTGATTAGTGTTCAACTAAAGTCATCATCAAAACAATAATGTTCAGCAGATTTCACCTCAGAAAAATGTTGATTGTGCATGCACTGTAAATATAAACAACCTGTGGGTGAGGTATATATTACATTTTTATTAGATACAGAACAGGTTTCTGTCTCAAAGTCATGACTCCTGAAACCCAGAAGAGCAAAATTCAGATCTGTATGGGAAGAGATCTTCTGTTTAGCTGATTTATTTTATTCAATAAGTTTACTCACCAGAAAGTATGCTTGTGGATGATCAGAAGTATTCATGATGAATACATTTAAGAAATTCCCAAACAATGTTAAAAAAATATGCTACAAAGAGGGAGCAAAGTGATGTCAGAGAAGTTAGCACATCTCTTTTCTGACATAAATATTTTGAGATTTCATTTTAAAGTTTTCATTGTATAAGTTAGTGTTTAAAAATAATGTGTTAGATTTATGAGAGCTAAAAAATTACAAATAAATATTTGATTTAGTTTTCTAAAATTGGGTTTGCTGTCTCAAATTTTTACAGAGAAATCTCTATGATTTTTATTTTATATTAGTTAACCACTGGCTCTGTTTTCTGTAATTCTAATAACTAAGTTAAAATCTTATAATGTCACAACCACATATGCCTGGAAATGTAAAAACTGGAAAGATTTAAAATTTCCTATTTTACCCGTACTGCATTGTACAGAAGTGATTTTTTCATAATCTCAACAAAATTAACAAATTGTTTTTCAATAACTGATAGACAGATTTATTCTTTCTGAGGATTATACTCATAGGCATTTTACTAAGGCTCAGAAGATACAGATGGCATTTTAAAAAGTTCTGAAGGGTTTTAAAAATGCTTTCTTTCTGACTGTTTGGCACAGAGTTACATCAGAATTACTTTCTTGATTTCAGCTGACATTAATGAACCAGCCAAATCAGTATTGGATGGTACAACTATAGCATAGTATGAGATAATAAACCCATTTGGGCTGTCATACATGTGGTATTCAGCAAAATGTCCAAAAATTGCCCAGAATATATTTCTGGATGACATGCCCTTTCACTACCCTGTATATCATTAGTAATTTCTGCAAAGTAAATAAGGACTGTCTCAAATGGACTTTATTGCTATTTTTCATGACAAGTAATACTATGTGTGACATTACTATAAATCAAATTTAACATTAGGTATGTGCTGTTCAACCTAAAATATCACAAAATTAATTTACAAATATAACTTCTATTAATTTAAAATATTAGAAATAGCCCTTCAAACAGGGTTAAAATGTTTCTAAAGAGGTTTTTGTAGAGGAGATCATACACGCCAAAACATATCATGCAAAATTACATCAACATAATAATTATAATACAACTACACAAAAGATAGATAAAATCCATTTTTATAAGAACTTGATAAAAACAACTTTTGAAACATTTCCATTAAACATTTTCAATTTCTTTTACCTCCAAAATAGGTGACTTATTAAAATTACTCCACAATATTTCTAGAAGCATTTCTAGGCCAGAGTTATTCAACTGTCCACATATCTGGATATTGAATGGAGGTAAAGCCTAGTAACCCTTCTCCCACTTGTTTGCTACTAATAATGTGGGAGGAATACTTCTGACTTTCCCATCTGGAGAGCAGATACAAAAGCAACTGCACTGTAAATCTATGGGATTATAACCAAATGGAGAAAATTTGTTTAAAAGCTAATATCTTCACAGAACTCTTCATGACTTTCTTCTATTCACAAACAATCTTCACCTTCCAAGAGCTGCCAGCAAAACCAGTTACTGGGCTACTCCTGAGTCCATACTGAAGGATATAATACCTTGTGAAGATTTCTATAATTTGCAACTATGCCAAGAAGCTTTTTTAGTTCTTCTTTTTATTGTTTAGTTGAAACCACATCAAGTCTCAACATACTGTGGTGGGTTGACTCTCACTGGATGCCAGGTGCCTATCAAAGCCAATTTATCACTCCCACAAGTGGACAAAGGAGAGAAAAAATAGCAAGAGGTGCATGGGCTGAGATAAGGATGGGTAGAGATCACTCAGCAATTACCATCATGGGCTAAACTGACTGCACTTGGGGAAATTAATTTAATTTGTTATCAATAAAATCAGAGTAGGAAGAATGAGAATTCAAATGTAAATAATAAATTACCTTATCCCCACCCCTCCCTTCTTCCCAGGCTCAACTTCACCCTCCTTTTTCTCTACCTCCTCTCCCTGGTGGCACAGGGGGGTGGGGAATGGGAGCTACAAGTCAGTTCATTGCACATTGTCTCCTCCTCTCCTTCCTACTCAGGGGGAGGACTCCTCACAAGTTTCCCTGCTCCAGTGTGGGATCCCTCCATGGACTTCTCCAGTGTGAGTCCTGCCCATGGGATACAGTTCTTCAGTGACTTTCCAGCTTTGTTTCTGAACAATCCAGACCATTTCATCCCAAGTAAAATTTTCTGAGCAGAAGCCTAACACGTGCCTCATATTCATAGCCTTAGATAAAAGGACTGCTTCTTTTTAAAGATGTCCTGAGACATTAGATCTTCCCAGAAAAGTTTAGATTTTTTCTATATCATAACAGAACTTCATGCTACATTGTTGTTTATAATATATGCTTTGAGTTCAACAAGACAAACACTACTAAAAATTACACACTTGCCCAGCCTCATTGGGTTAATAATTCACAGAAAAGAATTTCATTAATGCTACATGAGCAATATTTTTTACAAAGCACTTAGAGGATGAAACATAAAGCCTTATAGGTGAGGATTTTCTTGTATCAGTAAAGCAGCATTAGAGCTTCATTGGGAGATTTATCTTGAATTTTTAGCATTTTGTGAGCCATGTACAAAACAGACTGAATAATTTTATAAGGGTTGGTAATAATGATGACAGATTTTTATGCATGTCTTGCAGCAGGATAATGATGAGGTTTCTGCAGCCACATGAAAAGTTTAACTACTTGAGAAACTTAAGTGCGGAAATTGAAACGAAAGAGGATTAATAAACAGATAAAAAACACAGGTCTATTCTTGTGCTAGAAAGTATTAGGAACTTCAGAACACTCAGAAGGCCTTGCCTAACACAGGACCTATAACTCAGCAATCTTGTAATTTCTCTCCTCCCAGTAAAGAATATTTCTTTTGGGAGCCACAGAGAAATTTTAAAGCAAGAACATGATATTTTCTTTTTGAAGACCTTTTTTTTTTTCCCTGAATAACTATTTTTTGAACATATTAGTGGAAATATAATGTTGAACTCTTAATGTTAAAACATTTGAAAATGATGAAGACTGTCTTAATGAAAACAGAGTTTCTGTTCAACCTACTATCTAGAACCAAAACAATTTCTTAGGAATATTGTGTGAAAACTGCATGCAAAATAACTATTCCCCACAGTTGTGGGGCATTTTGAAAACAGCAGGACACAATTCTCAAAAAATCTCGTGGTCTTTTTTTTTCTCTAAAAAGGGGAAGAGATGAAAATGCACTCCCTTCTTTGAGCAGCAATTAAAGGTTGGGGCAAGGTGCCTGGATTCTCTTTTTGAACAAAGGGCTGTTCAGGTCTGTGCACATAATACCTGGCATAAGAAACCGTTTATCCTTCAAACAATACAAGGTATTAAAAGAAATAACTGTGTGGGCTGAAGGTAAAGAAAGGTTTCTGAGTGATATGTAACTTACTGATGAGAGGGCTCTCTCTGCACCCCCTGGAGTCCCTCCTTGCCAGCCACTGGCCACCCCTGACACATGTAATTGTCCTTACCTATACCACAGAGGCACAGCTTCAGGGTGTGGACATTAAGGTGTCTGGTGGTATCCTGACTGTGTTCACACTGTAAAGTGCACAAGCACCACCTGCTTTGCAGTGACACAAGGTGATCCTACCTGAATGTCAGGGCCACAAAACCACCAGTGTGCTGGAATGGAAAATAGAGGAAATGGGTGTGGTTTCACCTATGAATAATGTAGATATATGTCTTTACACCCATTACTCAATATCTGTTTTAACAGGAAACACTTTACATATTCCAGTATGTTGCAATATTGTACCTCTAGTTTTCCAAGGTTCCCATTACTACTACAAACTAAATAAAGAGAAGTTTAAAACAACAGCAACAGAATTCTGAGTGGAATGGAATTCCCTGTCCTATTGAAGAGAAAAAGAAGAAAATAAGCAAATTGAAGATAAAATTATCCTGTAGTGAGACATTATGTTTTCTCCTGCACAATCATGAAGTCCACGTCGTGTATTTGTCTCCTAACAACGTCTGTGGACTGGGCTCACATGTGGAAGCTGGAAGGCAAAAGCAGTTCATGTCTATGATTTCTACTTCTCTGGGATAGCTGTTCCTGTAGGAGGCTGTCTAAAGTAAACTGGCAATAGTTTTGGTTTGTTTTGCTTCACTGACTATGAACTGGACAGCTCTGGAGCTGACAGAGCTTCTGGTGAGCCATGATAGTGCTCAGAGAGGAGCTGGATAGGCAGGCTGAAAAAGTCACCTNTAAACTGGCAATAGTTTTGGTTTGTTTTGCTTCACTGACTATGAACTGGACAGCTCTGGAGCTGACAGAGCTTCTGGTGAGCCATGATAGTGCTCAGAGAGGAGCTGGATAGGCAGGCTGAAAAAGGCCCAGTTTAATCCCCTCTGCATTTAAGAAGATAAAACAGTGTATCACTCAGTGCTGCTTCCTCAGTTGCACAAAGTCATGTTGACTTTAGCAAAACTTTTATGGGCAAGGCCCCTCTCGTGTTCATCTGGAACAGGTCAAATGTGCACACTGGAGCTTAAGGATGTTTGAAAAAATGAATATTATCACTGGCAGAGAGCAAAGAACAATTGAGGGCTGAAATAGTGTGCTGTCTGACAGGCAGCAACTAGCTGAAAATGGAACTTCTTTGCTTCGCTTCTCTTCATTTATTCTCACAATACAGATCATACATTTTTCATGAGAAGCAAGTGCCTATGCAGATAAATGTCTGCCAGGAGTGCAATTGGGATGCAAGAACCCATTTTGAACTCATATATGAGTAACCTTTGGAAACTGCTAACTATAATACAATACTGCAGCAGTTTGGAAGTTATATATGTATTTTCTATTGCATCCTGCTTCTCTAAAGATACACCAACCTCTTGACTCAAATGGAAAAACAGATCAAGAACAGAGCAAGACATTCCTCACTTAATACGATCCCTTGACCAATATGTTCAAAATTACATCAAACTTCACTTCTTAGCATATTTTACTTGTACTGTTATTTGCATTTCATATTTCTACAACAGAAAACGAAGAGTAAAGCAAGTGGCTTTGAAAGTCAAGGTTGAGCAGTAAAGTTTTATTCACTTCTGTTCATCACATCAACCGTCTGCCCGTTACTTTGATATTATCCATTTTCACACAGAAATCTTTGCAGTTTGCAGTGTAGTACAGAGTGTTCAAATCACTTGGATTTGTGTATGAATGCAAACACAGGTGACAGAAACTGTCAACCCCCATACACAGAAAACAACAAAAACTCTTCTCACCTGAAATAATTTAATAAGCTTACCTTAAGTTTAAAACAATGTTCATAAACTTTCCATTGTATCTTGACAGCTGTTTCTCAAAAGGAAGGAATAAAGCTTGTTTTCAAAATACTCCCACAATTCTGAGAAAAATTGCCAGCTCCTGCTGTGCCCCTCACTGTAGAAACAGACCCTTGACTGCAACTGTGGACTTAAAGTGCATGATTTTCCAGGTTTGAACACATAAAGTCCATTCCCAAGATGACCCAATTTGTTGTTGGCAAATTCAGTTGGGGAAAGAGGAAAGGAATGAGGATTAAAAATTTATTTTCCTGATCCTGGTATTGATCAGAGTGATTGTCAGCATAACTTAGGGAAGCCTATTTGAATCTTCTCTTATGTTCAATCACATTCAGTCTTGCAAATATTCCTTCTAACTGTGCTTATATTGGTGATCAAGATGGGCCTAAAAATCAGCCCATGCAGAAGGTCTCTGAATACAGTGGATGAATTTCAATGCAGTAATAGGCTGGACACCAAAAAAATTCCCTTATCCTTCCCCAGCTTCTCAGATTTTTCCTCTTATCATGCCTTTTCTCATTATAAAGATGGCATAAATGCAGGACAGTGTGAGTTCCAGTTTCCCAGCCTGTTTTAGTCAGATGTTTTCCACAAAGATTTAATAAAATCAGTGACAAAGAAGAGAAACAAGTAATGTCATTAAGTCTAATAAGTCTAATAAGAACACTGTTCTTAACTAATCCTATTTTAAGGCTGTGTAAGGACACACAGAGGGAAAAATAAGATAAGCCAGGATTGTTAGTTATTACAGCAGGCTGAACTAGGGTCTTCTTTCCCCCAACCTGAACAACCTCAGCTCTCAGCTTTTCCTCAAAGGAGAGGCTCATTCTAGCAAACCAAATTTGTTATTTGAAGGGTATCATCATGATTATTGCTCTTGGACAAACTTTTCTCTTCACTTTATTCTTTGATCATAAAAGGAGCCAAAGTGCATTGCATTGGTATTTATCTGCTGCTGCTCATGACTTTCTCTGTTGGAAACTTTTGTGGGGAATATGAAAAATTAGCACTCCAAGATGATATGTACTTATTCAATGCAAAGTAAGATCAAGAAAAGGAAAGGATTTCTAGACTAGTTTTGTCTCTTTCTGATTTGAGAGCTTCAAATTCTGCTCCCTGAAATAATAATAGAGAGCAATATTTTATTTTCCACCTCCCAAATGATGAGAATTATGCTACTTCTTCCAAGAAATGTAGTGTCCATAGGAATACTCTCAGCCCCCAGGACCCCTGTGGAATATCATGGTACATTTACTTTGGCAAGATTCAGTGAAGGTTTTAGTTTAGTGCTGCAACAGCTCTGATAAATGTAAGCTGGTGGGATGCAAAATAACTCCAGCCATGCCCTGAATGTGGGTATTGTGAAGCCACAGCAGGGAATCCTGACATGCCAGGTAACCCAGGGGGGTCAGTAGAGACCTTTCTGAGCCATAAAGTAACATGATGGCAGCTAAAAAGTGCCCTGGTAGTAGAGACAGCAGCTGGGTCAGCTTGCCTTGGATACAGCCACCTTTATTTCCCTTCATTTTTCACATTTAAGTTCCTAATTTGTACATCTTCAAGTTTAGGATTATATATGTGCCTGTATGTGTATATATATGTGTGTGTACATATATATATGCACATACATGTATATATATATGCACATATATATATATATATATACACACACACATATGCCTCTGAGCACACTGATCCTCTAACAAGCTGAATAATGTCACCCAGGGAAGGAGGGTTGTAATACAGCTAAAGATAATGCAGGAGAAATAGCATTAACCTAAACTCAGCCTTCATGTCCAAGCAATTCTTTGGACCACTTGTGAATCAAGATTTCACTGAGATCTGATTATTTCTAAAGTCTCAGCTAGACCTGACTGAGTCCTAAATTGTGCTGTTTCTTCAGCTGAAATTGACGTGCTATGGTCTACTTTATTTGTGTCATTTTTTGTAATTAAACCACTCTACCTGAGGTCTCTATGCCCTGTGAAGCCTTTTGTGTCTGGGCCTCACTAATTCTTTTTCTAGCACCTCTTAATGCATATTTCCTGCCAGGGTGCTTAACTGCAAGATATCTGGGAATAATTGGGTACAAAATAATATGAGTTCCATAGAAAAGTCTGTGCAAAAGCAAAAGACATGTGTTGTAGTATTTAAATGACCAAAATTATTGACCTAATAAATCACTAATGACGTAGAGGGGGAGAACAAAAAAAAGACTGTGAACCACTTGAAAGGTCTCTTTTTTCCACCCACTGTTTTGAGATGTACATCTTTCCACACTTCTGAGCTGTTCTTTCAGTCAGGACTGACTAAACATAGTATGATTAGCTCCTTTCAGCTCAGATGATACGGATTTAGCATCCTTTCACAGGAAAGAAAATAATAAGCAACTTGGACTTTCCAATATTAGCCAGAGAGCACAGAGCACGGTACCGAGAGTGAAAGAGAGTGTAATTTCCAAATGCTCATTTTGGCTTTGCAATTGATGGAAGATTTTTTTTTGTTATGCTTTTTAGTGACATGGGGGTTGTTTATGGAGTTTTATTCCAAGAACCTCTTTTGTTTTAACATATTGGTTTAAAAAGACACGTGACTTTCTTCATCCTACTGAAGCGTTGTCTTTCTCAGAGTATTTTAAAATAAAATAAATGTGTATTATAGTCAAGATATTTCCAAATTAATGATGAAATTCTACATTTACCCATTTTTACTTGTTTTCTGTCAATGTTTCTATAGAAAATATCAGTGACTGAGATTTAATAACACATTTGATCCCCTCATTTTTATTAAAACCAAAAATACTATGACTCTTGTATCAGACACGGAGTTGATACTGAAGTATTATCTTCAAATTGAGTTTTTTGTGCTTTCTGGTTTCTTATTTGATTGCTAAATAGCAGAATCAAAGCATGAGCCTTTATTCCAGTTCAAAGTACTTAAACAGAAACTTTCTTTAAAGGAACAGATCTAAATAAAACAGAAGTAATGGGGGCATACAAATGTTCTTTCTCAATGTTAACTGAGAGTAATTAATCAGCAGTTAATCAAGATCAAGACTAATTGCAGTGGCTCAGGTTGGAAACACAAGCTAGATTTATTCTAGGGGATTAATTTTTTACCCTTTTCTTCTTATATATATTTTTTCATTTTTTCAAGTGACTTCCTAATCTGGGTCCTAATGTGAGTCTTTGACCATTTTTGGTAGAGCAGGGTGGTGCTTTTCAGGAAATAATACTTCAAGGTAGACCTCACATTACTGATATATGTGAATCACTATTTTCTCCCACTGAACATATCCCCTTCTGGGCTGGAAATCATCAGTAAAAGTATAATGGCCAGATCTGAAGACTCTGGTTCAATCTCCCACCCTGAGATTAGAGAGGTTAAAGGCATAATAGAATCACCTGCTGTTCCCATGGAAACTTTTTTTTTTTGCATAGATTCTTCCAGGCAAATGACAATACTGGTGATTGTTTAAAGAGCAGAATTTCAAATGTCTGTTTGAAATACTTCCTGAATCCTGTTGTTGCCTCAGGGAGAAAAATAACAATAATAGAATACCGATATGATGATGATGATGATGATGATGATGATGACGAATAAAGTTCTGAATAATGCACATGGTCTTTAGTTCAATTTATAAGTGACTTGACATTGGTTTAACTGAATATCTGGATTAAGTTTGGACCAGGTGCCATAGATGTACCTGATCTGGAAAAGGCTAGACTATTTTTTGGGGAGCAGTTTTGGTTGATTTTCTTTCTCTTTTGGTATTTATTTGAAAGTCACTGAACTGATGCTTCATATCTGGGGACTGAAGCTTGCCATAGGTTATTCTGCTAGCCTTCATCAGCCTGAGGAAAAGAAAAGGGGTTGTTATATCCTCCTGAGGTGTATGTTCCAACATGTGGCAGTAGACACCCCCCCTTGTGTATGTCCTCAGCAGTGTTCAGCCCTGCCTGGTCTGATTTATACAGCAGTGGTCTCCCTGGGAAAGCTGGAATATTCTTCAAGGTACTGAGGCTGGAGATGGAGGGAGCAGAGCTTTCTCTGGCCCTGAAGCAGCATCTATTCACCTACAGGTCAGCAGGTGAAAATCCCTGAAGAGCAGACTCAGGTCTTTGCAAGAGGTGTAAGAAGAAGCGTTTCTACCCAAATTTTTAGAAATCCTGCACAGTCAGACAAAGATCCCACACCCTTAGAAGTCAGCAGAAAAAACTTGCTCCTTCCTCATGCTTTGGTGCAGTCCTGCTGCACAGCCTGGGATGAGCACCCAGTGCAGAGGTCTTCCTGCAGCTCCTGATGGCAGGTATGAGGGGCATTACAGCAGGAGCATTTTTCCTTGGCCTGTTCTTTACTGAATTAATCAGTTGGATCTTTTGCACTGCTTACTGGTTAGTCTTATTAGAGAGACTTCACTGATGTGTTACCTTGAATGTCTGATGTCTTCCTCAAGTACCAAAAATTACTTTTCAGTTCAGAAGTTACTTTCCTCCAAAAGTGTAAAAAAACACTTTTCTCCAATAATGCTGAACGCTGCAAAAAAAGCCCCCAAACTCCTATAGCTTTACCTCTTCTAAAAATACCTCAAAATACAGAAAGATAAGCAAATAAAATAGAGGACAACTTAAAAAAATTAAAATGTTTATTAAAGCAAGGGCAGAATGTGTAACTCTGTGTTTCCTAAAAAAAAAAGATGAGCTAAATTTTAGGAAACAGGGAGTTATACAATTCTGGGACTCCTACAGTAAAAGCTTTGTCACCTGTGGACTTGGAGCCGATGTCAAAATCGTCATGACCAGCCAAAAGGTGACAGATAAGGTCTCAAAAATAAGCAATGCTAATTCTCCCTGAAAATTTGTAGCAGCAATGAAAATTACAGAGGCAATTTTTTACCCTTTTTCCAAGAAATGAAAATATGTAGTTGAATATGCCCATTTTTTTCTCCCAGTGCTCTTCTGCACTGGTCACTCTAAGTGGCAGAGAAATGAGCATTTCCAGCTGGAATGCTATCTGTGAATCAGAATCTTAATCAAGCACACATACAAATGTGTCTGTTTGAAATCACTGCATTAATGCAGCCCCTGGGCAAAGGTGACATGCAGTAGTGAAACAAACATACTAATTAGTAATATTTCTATGCAGTAAACAAATACAGATAAAACATCGTTATTTTTTCCAACCTCAGAGCTATTCTCTTGCCTTCTAACAATGGTGAAGTCACCTTTCTGGGTGTCTAACTCAAAGACAGATAATTTATGTCAAGGATGTTGTTTTCCAACAGAGATCCCACAGTCTGGCATGCCTCACAGTATGGCATTTCTGTTTCAAGGCACCTTGTCACCCCTGACTATGGACAAATCCATTTGACATCTGGATATTCTGTCACCTGCTCTGCTAAAAATGGGTGTTGAGCAGGAGAAACAAAATCTCAGACACACAGTTTTCTCTGAATTAGAATCATAATGAAGCTAAGAAGATTCAAAACAAATATTGTCACCTGAATTTTAACACTTTCATAAAGTACTTAATAAACAGTGATATATATTATTTTGGATCACATTATTTAAAATTCTTGCCTTTGTAGTAATTTTACTTTAGGAAGTGCACAGGATTTCGAATACTGTACAAAGAGTTGATTTTACATTCTATTTTTATGCCAATGTTCTTCTAATAGCTTGCCTGCACTAGGAAAAAATTTTAAAAATTGACTGAAGTAGTGAAGTTAAAGAATTTAGTACCATTGAATAAAATCTCTCCTTTTTAAACAAAGACCACCACTACCACTCAAAAAACCCCCACAAAATAAAAACTTTCCCATGCTGTGACTAAATGATTCCATTCCATAATTTATTCCATTAAAATAATCTTCACTGTTTTCTGAGAAAAATGAAACCCAAGTTTCTATTTCTGAAGATTTGTGGGATTTTGTCATCCCTTTTCAAATTCTTGCTAAGTTCTGCATTAGAGTTTGGGCAGGAAGCAATCAAGGGCAATAGTGGAAACAGGGCGAGCTGAAGGGAACTAAAAAGGTTAACTTAATATCCCTGAGGCCTGCAGGTCAGCAACTAAGGTGGTTTTCACTGAATGCTACAGTGGCAATTCACTCTTCAGTACTCTGGGCATTACAGGAACAGACCTTATGTCTTGGGGTGGTTCTGTGACAATCCTGTATTCCCCATTGCCTGCTGGAAGTTTTTTTGTACCTTTAAACTGCAGCCAGGAGGACTCTTCAAAGCAGCTCATTGACTTTGCAGCCAGAATGTTTACAGATTTTAGCCCGGCTGGAGACTTTTTTTCCCCTCTGCTGGTAGCGGAGGAAGGGGGGTGACTCTCAACCTTTCAGCTTTCAGCTGGAGAGGGACTGAGATCTGCCTCAGCAGCTCCTATTCCTTTGTGGACTGTTTTTGGCTTGCTTCTTCATCTGAGACCAGCTCAGCATCTCTGCGACACTCAGTGGGACTCTGCACCCCGCCCCTCAAACCAGCAGGGCCTGGCTCTGCTGCTTAGGCCTTGGGGTTGGGACACATGAGAGAACTGGGGGAAACCCACTGACCTCCACCTCTAGGACAGTGTCCTTTTCTGCCCTGTGCCTGCAGGACAGGGAACTCTGTTATATAAATAGTTTTTTTCACTTTCATTTGAGGAATTCTTATCCTGAACCCAGGAGGGAGGGGCTGCCAGGACCTGCTTGCCTGGCAGACAGGAGGGAGAGATGCCCTTTTTGGATTGTTTCCTCCTGGATTTGTGTCCAAACCGGCACATCCAAATTCTTGCATCTGAAATGAAGGGCCTCAATCCTGACTGGTGCTCAGATCTGCCACCAGACCCTGTCCTGTCTCCTGCCTGGGAAGACAATGCAGCTCAAATCAAGCACCTGGCTGGTACAGTCCTGCCAGGCTCCAGGTTGGAGTACAGTCCATCTGCTGTCTCACTATTGCAGGTGCTGTGTTCTAACTCCTGTCTTTCTGCTGGGATGATATTTTTTCTCCTTGGACTCTGAAAGCACTTCACAATTTGATATCAGTCAGGAAAAAGAAACAAAGCAATTAATGCCTTACCCAGATCAACATTTGGGCTTTTCTCATTAGCACATTAAAACCCAGAAGTTTCAGAACATGCTTTTGATGCCTACCAGCAAACCCCTCAGCAGCATGTCTGAATCAGAGGACAGTGTCCTGCCATGTTAACATCTGTGCAAAACCAATCCTTTCCACTCGCTTCAGTGGGGACAGTTTTACACATGAGATTTTCTTTGGGCTGCAGCACTGGATTTGTTGTATTTATCTGAGAGCACATAACAGTTCCTGAAGAGGTAGCAGGGCTCTTATTAGCTTTCTGTGTCGATACACATGTAATTCCAAAAGAATAATAACATTAATCTGATGACGTCAGTAAATCTGGTGGCGTTAGTAGGACCTAATTTCCAAATTCAGCTTCCTCCTCCAAAATATCACTCGAAATAACTTACACAGTTTTTATCTTTTCTATTCATCCCTCTTGCCATGTATGTATTTTTTGTCTTGTCTTCTTTGGAAAAGGCAAATTAGCTCCATGCATTCACTTTTTAACCTTCCAGGCTGTTGACAACCCTGACGGTTTTCAATCTCTCTGAAGCAACAAGCTCACACGTACCTGGGATTCAATGTGTTACAATCCCTTTGCTCATCACCCAAGCTCAAGGAACTTTCAGGTTCGTCCACTGCTTCAAAGATTTTTTTAAAAGAAGCTCTGCATGAGGAGAGCTTGGTCTAGGTCACGTTCACCTCTGTAGATGACTGTTCTAGCAAATACTCACCCAAAGGTCTGCCTAGAAAAAATATGAAGCAATAATGCAGTCACAATTTTCAGCCTGTTTGTGTGACATTAATCACGCTTCTATTCCACTGACATTAAACTTCTGTGTTCCTTGTCAGCCATTTCAGAAAAGAAACCTGTTTAAGAATTAATCAGTACCTTCTAAAACAACTCTTTTCATTTTAAGCCACAATACTGATACCCCAGCACAAGGCTAAGGAAGTTTTCCTGAAGCCAAACAGTCCAAAAGGGAGAATCAACATGTGAGCATCCTGTTTCCAGGTAGTTTGTCATCATTCATAACAAATACTTAGGAGAGGGAAACACTGCAAAAAAGTTCATGCAGGAAAAGCTTCAAAGTTTTGTCTTTTACTAACACAGCTTCAGCTCCATCAGAAAGCTGGAGCTGCTGCTTACACCAGCTTGGATTTACAATGATACTCTGCTTCCCCTCTGTGGCAGAGTTTGGTAGCCCACCAGTCATGCAGCAACATAAAAAGGAATGGAGGGGGTTTGTACTTCTTATTAAAGAACTTGAATGAGACAAAAAAAAAGGGAGATTAGGAATTATAATGAGAAACATTTTCAATGGTGTTCATCCTTTCATTACAGTCATTCTTTTTTATTTCCATCTTCTATGTCTTTCAAGACTATTTTTGTCACCACAGATTGCAATGCAAGGTATTCTTGTTAAAATCTCCCAGCTACTGTACTTGCAGACTTGAGGCTCGCAGCTGTGGGGAAGAGGAGCAGTGGGGTGGAGGGTTTTCACTGCGGGAGGGGTTCTTCAGCACGTCCCATCTTGCCTCAGGCAGGGCACACCCGAGCAACATCGGCTTCCCATCGGCCGTGCCGCAGGAGGGGAGAGCCGGACCCGAAGCCGGACGGGGCTCGCTGCTCCCTGCCCTGGGCAGCTGGGGCGGCACAGCCGCTCCTCGCTCCTCTGCCAGAGCCAGGAGCAGAGGGAAGAGGAGGCAGCCCCGAGGATGCTTTGCTGTGTCTCTGCTGAGGTGCTTAATGGAAGGTCCATCCAGGTGTGCAGCGGCCTTTTTGCACAAGGAAATTGCATCCCAGGAATACGAGTCAAGGTTTTCCAGGGCATGTTAAATCTTTCAAAGAACCAACTCTTCTTTATGAGGAAATCTCCAACAACCCACAGACAGAAGGCACTGATGACTGAAAATACTGTAATTAAGCAGGACTCCAAACAAACACATTGGCAACAACTCTCTGCTTATTTTATGTTGTTTCTGGAAGACAGTGTTAAACTTTAAGCAAACAAATGGTGCATTTCTGTAACCTCTATTTCTTTCTTTTAAATGTGAAAAATGGTATTTTAATTTCCTTGCTATCTTCCGTCTCTGACTCTGCAACTTTTTTGGGGGAAGGGACCAGATTCTCTATAATTCATTAAATCAAATTTCTCTGATTAATCTGAAAGCATTCTATGTCTCCAGACAATGCATATGACCATATCTTAAAAGCTAATTGTTATACTATTTTAAGAAAGATAATATATTGGTATTTCTAATAATGCAAGTACAATATTAAAAATTAAGTTTTCAAAATATTGACCAGTGAATCTCTGAAATTTTATTATCTTTATTATCGTGATTTATAGAATGGTTTCTGTTGCTCTACAGATAATTTCTTAATTCCTTAGTCATCTGTATTGTCTGTTTTCACCTCTTTTTTTCTTTTTTTTTTTCTGTCTTATAATTGAGCACTGGGCTCAATATTTCCAAAATAAGATGTGTTGTTTCATCTGTTATTTCTCACAACATTCATTTCTTGCTTAAATCCCCATGTGGACACACATCTGAACAGGTGGAATGATAGCCTGAGAACCCAGAATAGAACAGTCAGGCCATGGACCAGTCAGACCAGAATGGACCACTTTTGCTTTGCCATTGCAACAGGAGAGGCAGCTGTCATCCTTGGCTAAGGAAATCACTAACTGATGTGAAAGGAGAGGAGAAGGGGCTTGATTTTTATTGCTGCATGGTGGGAAATGAGACCGAGAAAGTACAGTGGACATGTTTGTACAGCCTAGCCAGAAATTAGCACATCTGGGACATCAGAAATACTCTGGCTTAGTGGTCTCTTAACTAAAAGGTGACATTTTGGGAGATTCCTGACTACTTTCCTATGGTAAAATTCCTTTTTGGACTGACCTGTGTCAGTCCAAAGGAGCTGGTCAGGGTGGTACTCTGCATACTTAATATATGGATCCTTTTAAAACTAGCACTCAAAATTGGCTGTCATAGGGCAGAGGAATAAAGATCTGAACTCATCAGCAGTAGTAAAATGTAGGAAATATTCTGACAAAACTGGGCACCCTCGATGTTGCCGAGTTGGGAGAGGTGAACAGGAAAACATTACTGCTTGTATTGGGTAGCAAACTTGCACAAAATCACAAAGTAGCGGCATGAAGTTGAATCTCTATAATTGTAGCCCATCATGTTTTGATTTCTCTGTGAAAATCAGAATTTCTGTCATTACCCAGCATCATTCCAGTGTCACAGCTGAAGCTGAGGGAGAGGCTCAGTCCAAGCTTCTTTCTCTGATCCTTCTGACACCGATGCTGCCAGAGCACAATACAAAATTTGGAACAACAGAACAACATGTTCAAGGAGCAGCCAACCAGCCTGGGATTTTTCCAAAGCACCACTGTGTGCAGGTTGCAGAAGCCTCCTCACACAATCTTCCATAAGTCTTTTTATGAGGCTAGTTATGAAGCTATAAAAATGATCCATGGTCCTTCCCAAATTTTAGTATATTGAACTCTGCTGTCAAGCAATATGAAGGCTAAATATCTTCCAAGTCTGACACAACATAGGTGCCAGAAGTGCATTGCTTCTTCACTTCACTGGAAATAGAAAAATAATACGATTGTACAATTGCATTTCAGGAGCTATGAGCACAAAGTGGCAGTGGGTCAGAGGCATGTAGGCAGTTTTGTGTCAAGCAAGTTCAATTCAGCTGCTGCCTCCTGCATCCTCCTTCTGAGTTACTGCCTAGCTCAGATCTGAAAGGTTTCCCTATCTTTTTTTTGAGTTGTTGTGTTGCCTTAGAGAGAATCAACAGCTCTGCACAAGGTCAGGAGAGTGCTCGAGGCAGCAAGAAGCCAGAGAAGGGCAGCAGCAGCAGCAGCAGATGTTGTCAGATGGGTTTGTTCTGCTGTGACAATAACAGTGGAATCCACAGCAGAGCTCTGCCTGATACCAGGGTTAGAGTGAGGAGTGGAGGGGAGGAGAGGTAATGAGTGAAAAGAAAAGAGGGGGCCTGAAACCATCTTTTCCTCTATGTGACTAGGAGCTGACCTGAAGCATTTGGAGACATCTCTGAGGACACTTTCCTGAAGGTTTTCTCTGTTACATATCCCTGATAGAAATGGAGAAAGAAAAAATGGAGCAAATATTCCTATGAGCCTGTGTCAGCCTTGCAGCCTCTCAGCTGCAGGGACATTTTCCTTCTCAAGCCTATGCCTGAAGAACTGGGGCTATTCTGCCCAGGATGTATTTTCTACACAGCACAAAAAGGTCTACTAAATGTCATTCTTTTCCATTAAGAAACAGCTGGATTTGGAAAGAGTCCCAGTTTTGTCTGTTCTCCTTTCTCACTGATTTGTTTGCCCTGCCTGACTTGGCTTAGCTGCCGTTTATGGAAGCAACTCAGTGCTGCAGAGACTCTCACTAGAGGGTTTATCTCTGAAAGAGGCTGGAGTTCATGCATACTGATCCTAGTCATGTTCTTAGGAACAGTTTAAATAACTGATGAGAAGCTCGTGATAAAAAATATCAGCAAACAAGGCAAATAACAATCCAGTTAAAAATCACTCAAAATCCTAGAATTCAGTTTTGTTTCAGAGCTCTTTTTGCCTTGCATTAAATGAGAGCTGCCTATTTCCACAGCCATCCTCTGATGAACTGACCAGGATTTGCAGAAATGCTGAGTGCTCAGAGCTTGAGGAGCTTAAAGGAGGCAGTGAAACCCATGTGCTAACCATGTGAAATCTGCAATACTAGGGGACCCAAAAGTCCTGCCAGAGGGCTTTCCCCACAACTATTCAGAACATTTTAATCTTAATCTCACATGCTTAAGAAATGTTGAGAGGAAGGGATTTCTAAAGGTCAGTTGGACTACCTACCATCCCAGAGGTTGCTCAAGCATGATTGTCTCCAGCTCTAATTCTAGTTGTTTGTAGTTTTGTCCAGCCTGACATTGAAACCTCCAAGTCTGGAAACTCCACAACCACATCCTACTCTCACAAAGAAGAAGTTTTTGCAAAAGTTTTTCTTACACCATCTGCAACTGCCAAGAAGGGTGTAACCCTGATATCTCTGTAGCTGTGCTTCAAGCTGCTATTAAATTGACTCTTAGCTTTCTCTTCTCCCTGCTATAAGCCCAAGTAACAGTAATAATAACAAGGACAGTCATAACTTTTTAATTTCTCTTGATCTACTGGCCATGATATACCTTGCATGTGTTTTACCTTTTTTTGCAATGAGACAATGATCCTGGCCCATACTATGGTGTCCACCACAAGCTTACTTTTCTATAAAAAGGTTCATTTTTTCACCTCACAAGAAAAAAAGAAAAGCCTTGGAACATCAATTTTTTGACACTTCTCCTTACCACTTATTAAGTGACTGTGTGATACCTTAGCACTCCCAAAAAGAGTAAATTGCAATAGGAAAAATGTAGGTGAACCTTAACCTCATTGCCAGGCCAAGACAATGAGCTTAGGAAGATTGACATAGGTATAAATTCATGCTCACTTTTAAAGTTGCCACTATTCTGCATTCTAAAAGAAATTTTCTAGATGTAATTGAAAATTTTCTCAATTAAAATGGAGGCAGGGGAGAGCAAATTGCTTTATGAGCTTACAAGCCAAGCCTGTCCCAGATTCCAGACATATAACCCAGAGAGGAAAAGCTGCTAATTCCCTACAATTTAGCCCTTTCAGTGCAAGTGGAAGACACTCTGTACCTCTAGATAAATGCACTCCTGCCTCTGCTTCTACTGTCCATAGCACAGAGGAGCTGAAAATTCCTTGAACTGCTCAATTCACCTAACATTAGCTCAATCCTTTCCCTGTTAATCTCTCAGCACAAATTTCTGCTTAGTAGGATGCAGTCATGTACCAGGAACTGAGAAGGAAAGAAAGGAAGTGGCAATTTGGAAAGGTTTTGATTTTTAGATCAGATATAAGTCATTTAATGCCTTATAACAAGACAGAAATTGAAAACAGATTTTGTCTTCAAATCTGCTTCCACCATCACAGAAGTTGTTCTGCAGACTTTTTTTCCTTTTTCTGCACAAAGTATTTGGAGCCAACCAAGGGCTCTAAAAGAAAACAGAAAAGCAGCATTGTCTCTGAAGTTTCAGATGTCTAACAGCTTTATTGGTAAAAACTGCACAGAAATATACCTATGCTAACATCCACACAAAGAAGGGAAATTCAAAAATTACTCCTGCCAAAAATAAATCTGAGACAAAAACTAGAACTTCATGATTCAGTTTTCCTTTAAATTCCTATTCTGAGTTTTCTTATGGGGGAGTCGTGTGGGAATTCACCCTGGAAGGATTTTGAAAGCACTCAAGTATTTGCAGTTCTGATTAAGGACTCACAAACCCCTCCATTCAGCAATCAGCTGAATAATGCAGTTTAGATTTAAGTCAAACCCCATCACAAAGTGCTTTGTAGAGTCTTCAAGATCTGAAACACTCCTGATACAAACTACTGTCACCTGCATAAATATCAAGGGTTTCCTCTCAGGGTTACAAGGAGGAAACAGAGTCTGAGTCCACCTCATGTCCTTATAGAGAGGATGATCTGAATTTCTACCTAAAGTAGAAAATTTAGGGGGAAATGGCTGTACTGAAGCAGAAGGAAATGGATGTAATTCATCATCTGAGGAGCCTCAGATGTTCTGTCCACTCTGTAACTAAGGGCACATAATAGTGACATAGGAGTAAAGAATTACTACCATGAACCACCTAAAACAAGAAGCATATGACCATACTGATCTGAGGTAGTCCCTTGCCATTTTTATTCCACACTTGTGAAAGTAGAAGTGTTAACAAAAGGCACAGAATATTGCTCAAATCTGTGCCTTTGAAAAAGTAAAGAAACCCTCAAATCCCTTGATGGCTTAAAAAGGGAGGACACAGGAACACTCTTTTACTGTCAAGAATTTTAATATTTGGTATAGCAAAATAAAAGTTTCTTCCATTAAGAGAAAAATATTTTTAGAGATGTTGAAAAGACTGCACTATTGATCCTGAAAATACTTATTTACATTATTTGTCCCCTTTTTTATTAGTGTCATCCACAAGCTAGGGCATGGCAGACAAATAGAGATGAGTGGGTTCTTTAACAGAGAAAACATTTTTGAAGCATTAATTGTTCATTACCATTTCAAGCAAACTCCCTGTGCTTTGTCTGTTAGGCATTTACAATATATTACTGAAATACTGAAGCAACAAAGAGTGAACTTTGTATTTTTAATTAATTCTGCTCTTAATGGATGTTAGTTCAAGTGGGAAAAAAATCTACAAACAAAAGAACAAAAAACCACAAACCAAACCAAAACCTAAGTAATTCATCTATACAATTTTTCTGTTTTGGCTTAAAAGCAAGTTTTATTAAATACCAGTGTTGGATATTTTCTTCTTAGCTGTCAATATGTCATTGTCATGATTTTTCATGTCATTTTGATATGAAATTTTCAGACTAAGTATTTTATTTGAGTGACCTTTGACACGATCCCCACATCATCCTTCTCTCTAAGTTGGAGAAGTATGGAGTTGATGGTTGGAGTGTTCAGTGGATTAGGAGTTGGCTGTATGGTCCCATCCAGAAGCAGAGGTCAGAAGGAGCTCAGTGGTGAGTGATGTCCCTCGGGGGCCCACACTGAGACCAGTGCTGTTCAATACCTTCCTCAGTGGCACAGGGGGTTGAGTGCAGCCTCAGCAAGTTTGCAGGTGACCTTGCCTCTGATGACCCCAGTCAATGTGTAGGACAATGAACCACCACCCTCAGCCCACCCCCACAGACACAGAGCAAAGCTCAGCCAAGTCCTGATGCAGAGACTGCACTGCACAGAGTGCCTGTGATGAACACAGACCCAGAAAGACTCAGTGATTCAAAACGTTTCAATTTATAGTGAGGACAACTCAAAGGAACAGACAATGTTTTCTTTTCTCTTTTCTCTTTTTCTTTTCTTAGAAAATCCTAACACTAGATTTCTTTCCTTAATTCTCTTTCATCTCCCAAAGCAGCTAAAGGAAGTTCATTTTCACATTTTAAGTATTGCACTTAAATATGCAGCTATATATAATTAGAGAAGGAATTACTTGCACACATAAATGACAATTCCCAAATTAGCTCTCTGTTTAAAATTAGGATGCCTGTCTTTCCCCAGCTCCTCTTTCTGCTGTTTGTACCATCCCTCTGGCAGACAAGGACACATTTACATTGGCTTTCACTAGGGGAGCAGCAATCCCTGCAGGAGAGCAAAGTCTGGGTGGGAGCAAATGGATGCTCTTCAGAACTACTGTTCTCTCTCACCTGGCCTCAGTTTGACTAAATGAGAGTCTGTGGAGAACAATGCCCACCTACTTTAGCTGGTCAGCCAGAGCATGGGGCACATGGACCTTTCCTTTTTTTATCTGTTCCACAGGCCTGGAGGTGACAGTCACTAGAAATCCATGTGGTACAAATTAAAGGCAATTCAAAGAAAGCAGTAATTTTTAATTTTTAATTAATTATTTAATAAGCATTTTTAATACAGTACTGGAAGGCAGTTGTGGATGAAAGCACAGCAAGCTTCCTGTGTAAGGCTGAAAGAGAAAAATCCTTCTTTTTTTTCCTGCATGTGAGAAGTGAACACAAAGGACAACAAATGCCAATGACAAGAGATAAGAAAAATGAACTCCAAACAACTTCAGTAGCAAGAAGCTGATGAAATTTTAGTGTGCTCACTGTTCTTGCCGACAGAGTGGCCTGAATGATCCTGAAAATGTGTGATGGAGTTTCTTCAACACATAACATTTCCAGATAAGGATGGGTACAATTGCTCTCATGTGCAAGAAAGGCCAAAAAGAAACCTGTTCTTTGCTATCTTGAAGGAAGATCTAATTGTATCAATTGTGCCCACTTAGCTGAAAAAAAAGTCACAACTGAGGAAAAAAAGAATGGTGACCTTTCTTTGTGAAAAATGAAACAGGAATGTAAATTCATAGTCACCAAGATCTTTTTGGCTCTTCAGGGGATTCATGAAAAGACAGAGCCCTCTACTGGCCTCTGCTCCTCCCTGTTCCAAGCCCTTTAGAGATCCCAGTCAACAATAAAAGCTTTTCTGCCCTTGGTATAAATCTATTAGGATAGAGTACAATTTAGGTTCCAAAAGCCATTGTTACACCTGCATAAAACAATTTTTGTAAGAGAAGATTAGTATCTTATCATAATAGCAAGGAGATCTGGGTTAGTTCAGTTCAGTTTCAGTAGAAAATATTACATACAAGAAGTACTGTACTTTTGCTAAAATAAACTAAAATCTTTACTGCTGATACAAATATTTCCAACGGGACCAGGTATTAAGATTCCAGAATATTATGAGAAGCAGGTTAAAGCACTTGCCTTTCCCCTAGTACCAATCTCATATATAATTTATCCCCTTTATTTATTTTAGTTGAACACTGTCCCCTTGCAGAAATAGAATGCACCAATGCTATTGGCCCTCTGCAATACAAACACACCATACCCACCCAGCCCAGGGGAGTTCAGATGAGAGGACTGCAGACTTGACACATCCTTAATTCTATAATGAGTACACCCCTTTGGAAGAAAAATGAGCAGTTTTCAAATGAAAAAGCCAAATCTGTCTAGTTTCACCTCTGTGCATACTCTAACAGAATTATTACCTATTAGCACAACGCTTGTTGTGCTTTTCATTTAGATCACAGCACTTGGAAGAACTCCTGTAATTTGGAGCCATTTTACTGAAGATTTTAGGATCACCAGGATTAGGCCTACAGCAGAGATGATGGGCAGCCACTCCATTTCATCTGCCCTAATTGCAAAGCCCCCACAGCCCCTTCCCAGCTGCCTGACTGTACAATCTCCAATTCTGTACCCACTGCTGGTGCCAGGTCAAACTTCCATCCCCTGCAGCGGAAATTCAGCCCTTTGCCTGGGGATCAGAAATTCTCTTCGACTGACAGACTCCTAGAATACCCTTAAGCAACTGAGTTAGGACCCAGACCAGGTTAAAACAGTACTGTGCAGCATTATCCTGGAAAATAATTTCATTATTGTAGCAGGACAAATAAACTGACATTAGAAGTAGGAGGGCTTTTAGTGACTGAAAAGCCTTCAGCTCACACGGTTAGAGCACAGTTCTGCAAATGATGCCAGGCTTGTGGGTTTGATCCCTGTATGGGCTGTCCACTTATGAGTTGGACTCTTTGTGGGTCCCTTCCAGCTCAAAAATATTCTGTGACTACACTTAATGTGCAGGATGCCCGTGTGCCACGAGATGATAAGTCTACTCAGGACAGCCTTCTTACTGTACAAAGAAAGAAACATAAAAGTGGCTCTAAGGCATGCACAACATAAACTAAACTTATGGCACTTTTAACAAGCTTAGCTTACATTTATGAATTTCATATGGATTGTCTGAAGAGAATGAACAAAACCAAGAAGTTTTGGAACACAATATATGCAAGCCGACCCAACAGACAAATGGGAGACATAAATTTGGTTTATGTTGTTGAGGAGCAGGATACAACCATGGGCTGTACAAGCTTTTTTGCAGTGTTACATGTTACCTTTCACACAGCTCTGAATTATGAAACCTGCAAAATGCTGGCCCTGGGGCAGGACATGATAGTTCAGGTGTGAGAAAGGTGTGTTGGAGAGCCTCATGTAAATGGCTGACAGCACAGAGCACACATTTGCCTCTAACTGGACCCTCCAGGCTTCCTAGAGCACACAGTTGTTTTCAACAAGCCATGTACCACATGCACACAGACATGCACTTACTTGCTTTACAAGGTGGGAAGAATCCCTCCTCCTCTGGGTTGCATCTTCTCCAAAGATGCATTTTGGAGCATCCAACACACTCCAAGTTCCTTGTCTTGTCAGATCACATATGATCTAGGGTTTTCAAAAATCTGTGTACAGGTCTGTGGCATAGGTTGCCTAAATCCAGGATGACAGGCAATTTCATTTCACATCCAGTCTTGCACATATTGGTAGGGGTGAGAAGAAACATATTTGAAGTTGCATCCAAGGACTGCCCAAAATGCCATATCAATGTGGGACACTAAAGGATCTTTCAACTTGCTCCGTGGTTTCACTTATGAAGAGTGGGGCATTAATAGAATAAGGGCTAATAATGGCACAGTTACTACCCTGCTCCTACTATTCTCATGGAAACAAGAGACTCAGAGCAGAATGGCAAACATATTTAGGAAGACATGTGGAAATGATGGTGGAAGGAAAACTTCTTCAGATCCAAAGAGCAGTACTACCTGGGGGATTTCTAAGCACTCACTTTCACAAACTGACCAGCTTTCACAGGTATGAAAACAAAACAGTGGAGATCTTGAATTATGTTTATCATAAACTTGGCTGGAGTTATCAGTAACTCCTCAGGCAGGAAGTCTCACACACATGATGGATACAGCACAATTTAAGCAACATGACATGCATTACTGGAAAAAAAAATCTGGAGCACAGAGAAACAATAAATACCCTCTAGAAAGACAAAATATAGAAAAACACCCTTACAGGCCAGGATTTTCAGAAAATTTATTTATAGAATTGTTATTTCAGTTTGGCACACAATTGGAAAATGCTAATACAATTTGGTGGGACAACAGTAAAGATGCTGGAGTGTTGCTGATCTTTTGGAGAGAAAAAATGAAATGTGAATTACAAATAAGGAACAATTGGGGTAGAAAACAATATTACCTGAAAGTGGGCTCTATCAGCTGTAGACCATAAAAAAACCTGAATTACTTAGAACCTTGAAACACTGCGATGACATTTCCAAATGTAGACTGAAGCTGTAAAGAGGCAACTTTAACACAACCCAGGTTGTTTGCTCTATTGACAGAGGCTGAGCTTTTCAGAATTTAGCTTAATTTACTGTTCCTGTTTTATCTGGCTTGGTTCTGCTCACATTGAGTTCAGTGGGAATACTGCTATTGAGTTCAACAAAATCAGGCCTTTCACAGAGGGCCAATGCAGCCTCTTTCATAAGCAAGGAAGCCCTGCACTCAGGGGGGCCACAAATGCCAAATGCTTGGAATATTATACTGAAAAACTATTTTCTCTTTCTTTTTGGCTGTTTAGCTTCTCCTTAGTCCATCTGCATCTCTTCTGCATGTTCAGTACCCCTAATTGCATGAACCACTCCACTTTCCCATTATTTTGTTGGCAATTATTGCATTTCTGGTAGAATCAGTCAGCACCTTAGACCTCAGCCCCAAACATTAACAGCTTCAAGAGAAATTAGATAGTTGACTGCTGGGGTCCTCTCACTCTGGGACTGTCTTCACCTCTGATCTCTCATTTTTCTTGTCCACATCGACTAAGAAAGGATCAAGGATCAGAAGGGAACAGAGAGAAAAAACAAAGAGGGAAAAGTGGCCACTCATTACTGGCTCCAGAGAGAGCCTCAGAAGGAAACTGGATGAGCACTTGTCACAGCAGAGCTGAAAGAGCTGGTGTGACATCTGAAAACCATGTGTAAGGCTTCAACAACTTCTCAGTATGAATTGTGGGTGCATCACCTGCTTGTGGGGTGGGTGGGACACCATTGCAAGAGCTGCCATAAAGAAGTTTTGGTTCACAAGTCAGGCAATTGAGTCCTCAGTTATCACATTCTTGTCTCAGTGAGTTACATTACAGTGAAGTGGATATAGTGTAGTTTTGTCACTGAGGACAGCAGGTGAGAAGACAAGACTATCAGTGATATTTTGGCAATTGTCTGTATGAAAGGGCCTAAACCACTAAAGCACTGAAGAAGGGCTCAGTGTCAGCAGCCTGACTGAAAACCATCCATTCAGGTTTGCCTTGGTTAGAGGCATCTCTTCCTGTCCTCCTCCTGCTTGGGCTTGGCATCCCAAGCATTTATTTGTGGTCTTTGAATCTTATCTGTATCATTATCTAACCCCTGAAAGACGAGAGAAATGAAACAATCAATGCAATTTAAAAATAAGCAAACAAAGCTAATTATCCTCTGTTGCAACTTCTTCAGGGCAGCCATCTGCTTCTTTCTGATGCTCTAGTGCACTTCAGGAAACAGATCTACAAAAGGCTGGGCATAGCTGGTGAGACAGGAGCCTAGAAAAGCAGCTTTCTGTGAGAGAAATTGCTACTGCAATGACATCCATGAGGGAACAAAGCAGCCATTCTCTGCTGGCATAACACAGCAGAGGCCCGGAATGACACTCGGTCACTCCTCACTGCACAGTTCTTGGGAGATGTGGGCTCCTTGTTTTACACATTAGATCAGGAGTATACAATACTGCACTACTGTTGTGCAAACTCAACAGATAACAGGAGGCTACAAAGACATTGGAATACACTTATTTACGAACAAAAAAAGCATAGATGAACTCCAGTACTGACTCCTCTACCCACCCCTGGTCTCCAGCCACTGGCCATCCAAAAAAAAAAAAAAAGAAAAAAAAAAAAAAATCAAAACTTTTCTCACACCTGAAGCCAAACAGAAAATCTGCCCCCTCTAACAACCATGAATTAAATGTATGAAACAATATCACTAGATGACTTTGCAGCTTCACCTATATGGTTAACTCACTACCCAAGGAGATCATATGTGCTATGTATTTTCATTATCATTACATGCTCTGTAGATCAGAACAAACAGCTCTTGAATCCACCTGTAAAAGTCTGGCAAATAGATTAATCTCAAAACCAGTTAAATACAATATTCAAACAATTTATTTCTGTGTCCATTTATTTAGAAAACATTCATTCAAGGAATGAAAGCTAGGACTCTTGGTACAGTACCAGGAATTATCTATGCTATCATACACTCTTTTTAGAAGAATGAAAAAGAGAAAATACATACAGCTTTAGAATAATTTCACTTGCAACTCCCTTAATCACAATAGCCATTCAAAAAAATCCACCATTGGAAAACCAATGCTAAAATAATACATTCTCTTACTTTCCTTACATGGAGCTAGAATGCTACTATGATTCTTTTTTAATTAGGGTTTTTTAAAAATATATACTTCTGTAGGACCCACCTACAACATGCAATTCTTTTAAGTAGCATCCCTAAAAATGGTGTGTAACAGCTTTATGTGGAAAAGTCTAAGATGTAAAGAACACTGTTGTAATCCAGCAGTGAGATGTGGGTATGACATGATTTCCTACCTCTCTGGGCATAAGGTTAAGTCCACACTGATGAGACCAAACAAATGTTTAAGCCAGAATTTAAGCAGAACATTCTAGAATGGAGTGTAAACACAAAGAAATGACACACTGAGTGTGAACACCATACAAAGTGCACTGGGACGCGTGCACTAAGCAAGCACTTGTGAATACTTGCTGGTCTGCATAAGAATTACATTTATTGCAAAATGACATCTGAAACTGATATTCACCAGCTGCTCACCTATTCTCACACCAAAGCAGCTACTCTTTAAATTACACTGGGAGACCACAAGCACTACCTTAGCCCTCAACTGTGGGAAAGCTCTATGAGCTCAGGCTCTACAAGTAATTAACTGGGCAGCACATTCTCACCTCTTCCTCAATTTCACCAGGAGTGAGATTAGGCCAATAATGACCTCCTGTGAAAGGAACTGAACACTGTGATCCACTGCAACAAAGCAATTTAGGATATTAACATGTCCAAACAAGCACAAGTCTTCCTAAGGGGAGGCTAGGCCTTTTAGCCAGCATGTGGGAGGAAGGAAAGGAGAGCCTTTCCTAAGGTACCTTGTTTTCCTAAGAAAAAATAACTTAGGCAAATACTTTGTTCACTGGTCTATGCCTTCAATCAGGATACAAGTAAGCCCTTGTACATTACATAACATTTTTCATTTCACATACAGGAAGTCTGATCAGAGCTTATGCAAGGAAGTGATAGAAGCATTCCCCAAAATAAAAGCAGTCTCATTTTCATGAAGTATGTTTACATAGGATTTCAAGCTGATTCTAAAACCACAACTTGCCACAGATTTTATCTTAACTGCCTACTTAAATATTGTGCATTCAATTTCTGTGACATAATCAGGTTTCTGTACTAGGCTAACTATGGCTATTTCTCATATTTAAATTTTAATCCATGTTCTTTAACAAATAAACATACAAACTTTTTTTTAAAATTAGGCTTTAAGACATTTAAATCAGCCTTAAAAAGCTGCAATCTCCTTGTAAAATGTTAAAACTTTGATAAATATGGTTTTTTAAAATTTTTTAGTGACGTTTGGAAGCTCAACAACTTTTTGAAATAGATCAGATACTTTTAAAAAGAGCATGATCAATTATTTGTCATTGCATATAGCAGTTTACTGAATTTAAGAACTGAAAGTTAAATTGCTTTGTGTATTATCTACATGTGTAAAAGTTTTTTTCAAAGAGCAGCAATAGTGTCCGTGTTGGAAAAGAAGCTCTCCAAAAACTACCTGTACCAAAAGGCTCATAGGACTAAGCTTCAGTCTCCTTTGCCAGTAAGTTTAAGAAATAAAAGTCTGTATCTGTAGTTATGCAACATCAGGGATGGCTCTTGGAAATGTGAATTTCAGCTGGAAGCTGAAAGCAGCATCTAAACATTCTCCACTACTGACCTAAGGAGAAAAACCTCTTTTTAATCAGAACAACAGTTCTCACTGACAGTATGAAAGAAGCAAAAATTAAAGAATTAAGGGTTTGGATCAAGCAGCCTGTACTGAACAAACTTTGAACAGAAAACACCTACATTAACTAAGACTTTTAGCATTCTTGAGGAGAGATGGGCAACTTATTTTCTGACAATTGAAATAACAGGTACATTTTAACCTTCTGAAACCTTTCAGGGGGATGCAGAGAACAACAATGCAGATGGTTACATGTCTGGAGATAGAAGTCCACATATTTAAGAGGTACAACAAACTGTCATTTGATATCAAAGGACCCGTGTACTGTTCTGTATGTACTGGATTGCAAAGAACATTTTTCAGTTAAGTTTTGCAGACCTTGCTTCAAGTGCCACATGTTCTTCAAACTTGCTTAAGCAGATTCAAGTCCAAATGGTCTCTCCTCTCTCTGTAAATTACCACAAACCAAATAAGCACAAGCTGGTTGGAATGGCTGAAGAGCTTTCTGCAGAAAAGAGTGTGCTGCAAGCTACAAAGATAAAGCTGTTCCTGGAGTTGTAGAAAAATTGCTGGTTTACATCTTGTGTAGGAAATGGAAACAAACAGTCAACCTCCTATTTCTGTTAAACTCATTCCCTATGACCCTGCCCAATGGAAAGAAAACCCAAACAAAAATAACAGGTACTGAAGGAAGAGGCTGCTTCTATAGGCACAAACACCACATGATGAACAAGCCCTACATTAGAGAAAAAAATCTAGCATGCATCTTCAACACTGTTTGCAGAAATCAAGGACAAGAAGTAACTGCTAAAAACTATACAAGGAAACGCTGCCTTCTTTTAAAAAGGTATAAGGAAATAATTACACTGATTAATAAAACACCGATATTCACAATCCACCTGAACTAAAACTGCTTTACATCTTCAGGAAAGAAGTCAAAATAGTACAGAACATTTCTTTTTTTTCTCTTAAAAAGCAGAGTGCCACACTGTCAAAGATAAACTGTTGCTGCATATAGATTTGAATCAACCTTCTTGTGCTTTCCAGTCAGGGGATACGAAACACGAGGTCATAATTCCTGATAAACCTGATAATTTACAGTTATCAGATGCCTATACAAATCAAGCTTTTTTTCCTACCTAATTCGTTATGGAATTGCTAAAACTACAGTAAGATGTAAAAGGTTTCAAGAAATTCCTGTGAGAAATACTTAGGTTATTTTATGAAAAAAAAATTGATTTTTCTTTAGATCACCTATGTTCACCAATATATATGGTAAATGCACGTTGAGTATAAGAACTGCAGGAAAACAGTCTGAAAAAAACAAAACATGGAAACTGATGTGTGAGACCATCGGTCCCCTTCCTACTTCCAATTATTATTATTATTTTATTATTTTTAAATACCACCACTGACAAAACCCAATGCAAGATATAGTCCCCAAACCCACACCAAACTGCTTTGCTGTGCATCTTTTCCAGCAGGTTTTCATGCCTGCTTCTTCAGACAGAGCATGTGGAGGCCACAAAAGCACAACTTGTACTTCTCCATCAGTCATGCTTATTTGTGTGATGTTTTTTCCAGATCTGGAAGTTTTTCAATTAGTGCTTTATGGTTCATGTTGATACTGGCTATAAGTCCTCCTTCATTGCCATCTGAGCCAGTGTAAGTAATTTCTTCACCAGTCAGGGTAGTCATATGGCCACCCAATGCTCTCAACACTGCATTTCCAGCACATATGTCCCACTTCTTAATGTAGGTGACATGGATATATACATCAGCTTCTTCTTGATTCTTTTCAGGCACATCAAGGAGGGCCAACACTTTATAACCTACAAGAAATGGGCAGAGGTAAAAAAAAAAAAGAAAATGAAGCCAAGCTTTCCTGTCGAAACACATTAAAAGAACAAGATTAGAAAACTCAAATATAGTTCTGCTCTTATGTTTACTCACTCATTTCTCAATCCCTGTGTCATGCTCAAGTCTGTCTTTTTCTCCCTGGTTTTTTATTACAATAGAAGGAAGACGTATACACCACTCTTCAATAAAGCAAATCAGCCCAGGGTATTCCCCTTTATTATTCATTATGCAGTACAAAATAACTGCTCAAACCAGTATTCATTCTTTTATGGAAATTTTTTGGTTTTTCAACCCTTTGACCAATATTCTTACTTCATTAGTCTGTTCATTTCTTTATCTTCTTAAACAGAGTCAAGCTCTGGACAAGACCTGCTATAATCAGTTACACTTTCTTTGTCATTTAGATTCATTATTAAGATGCAATGCAAGACCTTCTTAATCTGTAAGGGAGCTCTGGCTTTTCATATTAAAGGCACAGAAAGACACATTTTTGTAAAAATAACATTTTGAATGGCTTTTCTGAGACTTTAAAACTGGTCTTGCTTCACTCTAGTGCCTCCCATTCACGTTCTGTCAGTAACATTTACAAGGACATAACACAAGTAAAAAGTATTCTAAAACTTCTTTCAATTGAGTGTGAGGCTGATAAAAATGCACTTTAGTGATCCTAATTTTCTCTTTTGACATAAATGCAATAAACAGTATTGAACTTTAATGGCTTTTTTCTTAATTTTTTTTTATCAACCATAGTAACAGTAAACTAACAACCAACAGATTCTCTTCCATGACTCTGCCTGTGGTCACACAAGCCTTTTTCTCCCACTGAGACATCAGTGCTTTCCATGAACATACATTAGTATGTTTTAATGAAAGGACCACAGCAACACTCCTGGCCCAGGCTTAGATTCAGTAACATACTGACTTGTGAACAGCCTGAAGTCTGAACCAAGTTTGCATGTAGGTTCCTAAACACAGGAAAAACTTTGTCCCTAGGGTCAAGTGCTTGTTTCCAGTGATATGAAGATCAAAAGGCAAGAGGAAAAAGAGGAGACACACATCCTTTTGTCTAGTAACAGCTACACCATGAAAACCTTCAGAAGCACTAAAATGGATAGGATGCTTAAAGAACCAAACCTGCTCCACCAGCGGGGATTATCACAGTTTTATTTCCAAATGTCTGCCGTGCAACCTGCTCGACTTTTCCAGCATGGGAGCGGGACACAATAATCCTTGGAGTCTTCTCATTGTAGGAGGAACGAGCTTTTACATTTGACCCACCATCCACCATTGCCCAAGCTACAAAAGGAACAAAAATTCTGCTAAGATTTACAAAAGACAATCTCTGTGAAGTGTGAGGATATAAGGGTACTTATCTAAGAATATGTAATTGATACCTCTGATTTAATATCTCTCAATACTGTAAAAGAGAAAGATAAGGCTGACAGGATGGGGTGCACACAAGGGAGGAGAAACAGGCCACATGCACATTGGTGCATATGGCATTATCCCAAGCCTGACTCTTCTTGTGTGGTACTTCCAAAAAACAGATTAAGAGGGAAAAATCCCAAGTAGTTAATATTTAGAACTTGCAATTGGAAAGCCACCAAAGTGAAAAGGATGGTTCCTAGTCAGAAATACATCCAATATTTCCTCAAATGATGCTTTTATGTAAGAACAAAAAGCCCCACTACCCTTGAAAGCAGATACCAAAAATGCTATGGAATGAAATAGCTCTGGAGGATAGTGCTACAAAGAAAAATATTTGATGTTGTGAATTTAGAATCCACAACTTCCCACTTGTTTCATCATGAAGTTCAAAGCCAAGCTTGGTAGGTGGCATCCCTAACCATTAATCTGACATTTACTTAGTAAACTACCCAGCAATTTCAGCTCAGTAGAGAGCCAGATTGTTTGGCAACAGACTGAGCTCTGTGTAATAACAATGCTGACCGCCCTTTATTGCTTTGTATTTGTGTGGTAGTATTAGGAACACTCTGACTCAAAACATATCAGTATTTCCAGCTGGAAAATGAATACTTGTCACACAGAACGACAGAATTCATTGCATCTCATCTGATTCCATGTCTGAACACTGCACACTTCACTATTATTAAAGGAGATAAATTCTCAACATTACAATGCTAAAAACTCATTTCTTTAGATAGGTATTGATACCTAAAAATATGTTCCAAAATCTGCAACTCTTGAAGCATATTAAATTTAGCACATACTTAAATGACTGGTAATTAAATTCATATTTATAGACAGCAAAATATTTAGCACAAAATGTTGAGTATGCTCTGTGTTCAGTGGGCCAAAAAAGGAGAACAAATACAAAATGCATTTATTCAGGCTTAGTTTTTGTGCCAGAGCTTCAGAACTCTAGAGGTCAGTATTGCCTAAGGGAAAATGTAAACAGAAATTCTTGTTTTAAATACACAGTAAGACATGAATACTTAAACTACTCTGAAGCTTTCAGAAGTGCATGCAAATTGCAAAACTTGCAGCAATGCTCCCTGATACATCATTAGTACTAGAGAATTAATTACTTCACAGTTGTAGCATTAAAAGCATGCAGATAATCAATAAGGCTATGCTACATAGACTTGCCTGTTACATACAAACAGTGGCCACTAAGATCTTTATTCAATCTTTTATATTCATGCTGAATAAACAGCAGCTCCTAAGGTATACTATCACAGATCCAAGTTATTCTGTTAAATGAGCAAAGCATTTTTTTCTAAAGAGTAAATGCACACATGAAACTGGTCAGTATTTGTATGTTTAACTTTTCTTTGTTTACTATAAGCTCTCTAATCAAAAGGATCTTAAGCTCTTAAACATATTTTCAATTAGTTTGTTCTGAATGCATAATTTTTATGTTAAACAAGGGCAGCATTTTCCTCTGTGGTTTTATAACACAGAACACATCTACAGCTCTAATTGTGTGGTCTGCTGCAGTGCCCTTTTGCCCCTGGTACTATTTGCTCATTTATACCTACAGATGTTCTCTCAAACATCAAATTTTAATTAACACTATGACTGATTCTGATGGAAATACATGAAGGCATGAGGTACCTGTGTATGATGAGAAGGGCTTGTGTATCACTCCTATTACTGGTTTACCATTCACAGCCACACAAACCATTGTTGTGACATACTGTCGAAGATCCTCTGTGGGCAAAACAAGAAAGTGAGCAAGTTTACAATCAGAACAAAGAACACAAAAGGAAAATAGACAAGAGATTATTCAGATTGTTCTCTGAAGACTAGTTTACATTCTACCTCTTGCAGTTATATAACTTTGATGTATCTTCAAATAACCTTTCAGTTTTCAAAAGACTTTAAAGACTTTTCAGCTTTCCAGCAATTTTTCCTGTTCAGTAGGCGCAACCTATAGTCCTACCAGATCTAATGCTAATAGCTGTGTCTTATGCAACATGTGTTTTCATGGAAATCTGTGCCCCTGCATTCCCCCTTCTCTGCCTCACCTCCTATCCTCTATTGGTTCAAAAATGGTAATTCAAAAACTAAACAACATCCACTGGAAAGCATAATTGTATCAATGAAATAGTCACAAAAAAAAAAAAAATCCCATTTTTCTAGTTGTTCCTTCCTAGAATTTTAGCTGGATTGCCTTGAACTGCTTATGTGACATCCTAAAACATTTGAAAAGGGCAAGACTGAATTATACATGCTTTTTTAAAAAATTACAACAAAAATTTTCTTATATCAAGTTAAATAGCACATTTACTTAGTATTCCCTTTAAAAAAACCCAAAAATCTAAGATACTTAGAGTTGCCACAGTAATGACTGAAATAAAGAAATGTGTAATTCCAGCACAATCCATAATTGACAGTTACCATTTATTATAGCAATTACTTAGTTGCAAGGATACCAAGGTAATTTCAGAGTTGGAATATATAAAAGTAAATGCTGTAATTTGAGAACTACAGAGATTTCCTTATGCAATTTGTTCAATTAAATCACACCAGCGTTGACATAAGACACTTTAACAAGAGATGTCCTTCTAAATACCATTTTGTCTCCAGTGTAAAAGGCAAACATCAGAATTACACACATGATTTGTCAACAGGAATCAGCTACCTGTGTATTCTTGTGTAGCATCTAAGGGATCGATCCAGACAGTGACACTTTCTGCTGGCACCTCTTTAGGCTGTATTTTTTGCTTTATGTCTTCAGGAATACTGCGATCCCAGGAGACTGTCTCCTGCTCAGCTGTATCAACACGCTCCTCAGAATTGATCTGTGGCGAGACAACAAAAGGAGATGCATTAACATTTCAAACAGAGTAACTGCAGCGCCTGGGAAAATTACAGGTTTGCTCACATCTTCCTTTTCTTCCTTCACCTCAAATGAAGGAATTAATAACCTTTTCAGCAACTCACAGGCTATTACAGTCATGTGACAAGCAATGCAAAACCTCAATCCAGAATTTTACTGTGAACAGCACCACTTGCTTTGTAGCTCTCCCTGATTCATTTCCACAGGATTAATTGTGTTTTTTAAAATCAATATTTAAATTCAGTTGCTTCAAGTACTACAGGCAGAACATTGGACTCAGGAGAATCATACAGTACACAGACAGTAGGGGGTCGAAAATTCAATTTATACACACCAGCAGAAGCACACGGAAATGTACAGATATACTATCACTGGATATTGTGCAGACCGTACATGACTTGGACAAGAAGATACCTTAGATATTCCTGCTGCAGGCATTGAGTTACAACTAGAAATTTAAGCAGCTTAATTGAATTTAACCACTACACAACTGTCAGATGAATTTATTTCGCAAACATTAAGTAACATCCTATGCCCCTTTTTAGGGTAGGTTGGGGTAAGGTCCTAAGATGGCCCATGAAGAACATTTATAAACAGCAGTCAAAAGTCACATTTAAACCTGTTGCCACCTGCTGCCCAGCCTAATGAACCTTACTTCACACCAGAGAGCATTTCAGTATACCAAGCAGAGTTTGGCCCAGGAGCAGAGCACACAGCACTCATCTGTTGAATGCAGTAACAGTCTGCAAAACCCAACACAACATCCTTATGACTGCAGTAGTACAATGTTTTTGGATGATCAGAGATGCAGTTGTTCTAAAAGTTGTAGGCAAGTGACTTGGACAGACAATGAAAATGAAGGCGCTATCAGACTACATCTGAATGTGACAGACCTTACATGAGCAGGATTTCTGCACAATTCACATCATGACAAGCAAAGGCATCACACACACCTCAATACAATAGGTTAACTGCCAAGAGTGAAGGGCCATTTTCTCCAAGAGAATTCAAAAGGAAAAAGGAAGGAGAACTGCAGCAACCCCAGCCATACATCACAGCTGTCTCCTCACGTAAAACCAGTATTTGAAGCATTACATGCCAAACACGGAGCTCTTGAAGTTGCCGTGACATTTACAAATTAAACATCTGTCACTGTACAATAAACCTGATGATTGTGCTTTCCCTTAGGGAAAACAGTCCTGCAAAGTCAAGATGAGTAGTTGCACAGACTTGGCAGTCTCAACACAGCCCCTGGGCAGTCTAAGTTCCACTACAGCACATGACATAGCATCATAAAAAAATCCATTTCCTCAACAGAAGAAAGGGGCCTCCAGAAAGTTAAAGGGTTGGAACCAGTGCTCAAAAGGAAGAATATCTTGTTAAACCTGTTGTTACAGTACATTAGAATTTAAAGTCTGAAACTATCTGAAAGGTACTGTTTTCAGAGAAAGACCACCTACTAGTTCAGATTTTGTAGCAGTGGCTGCGACATTGCAGCATTTACAATGCTTGTGAGGAGTCTCTCTCAACAGACATGATTATTCCACTAAAAAAAAAACCTGGGGAAAGAGTGATAAGGTTACATGGCCATCTGGAGAAAGTAAAAAAACCCCAAACCAAAACTCTAAGTGGGTCACTTGTTCTTCCATTCATTTAGTCTGTAGTGTTGGCTGAATACTTGCCTGAGAGGGGCTCACCAACCCTTAATGCCTCTTATGCCTCTTTCATTCCTCCTTTTTTCTTTTTTTTTTTTTTTAAAGAAGGAGAATATACCTGGAAAACATGCCTCTGTGTTAATTCCCTGTTCCTATTTCTCATTCTCATTTGCTGGCAGCCTCCAGAGGCCACAACCTTGCATTTTAAACTTTTCTCAAGCAACATGGATATGTAGTTCACTGCAATCCCAAATCCTCACTCGTAAATTAGGAGTAGCTATGGTAGAAAGACAATCACAAGGCCAAATATTTTAGACACTAGACCTTATTTCAGCAAGATGCTGGGGTTAATTGCCTAACAGCTGTAAGGTGTAAAAGCCCATCTGGGGAAGCTCTGGAAGCACTGACATGAAGATTAACTACATTTTGGCAATCATCCCCAGTAATGCTTGAAGCAAAAGCCCTCCTTACAAAGAACTGCATCAAACACAGAGGTTTAATAAAATATATGTAAATCAGTGCGCTGAATACTGCTGAAAAGTAAGAAAAAAACCAAACCAAAAGCTATTATTTCATAAACAAGGCAGGCTGACTGCATCTCACCAGTAGAGAGCTTCCTCAAAACCAGCCTGTAAGGTGCAGGAATTCCGTAACAAACGAGGGATGCTGCTCATGGGAGCCAGCAGCAGAGGTCCAACACCAATTCCAGGATCAGTCCATGATGCACCTTCCAAAACACCCAGGTGTTTCCAGCCTTTGGAAGCCTCTGCACAGAGAACACTCCCCTTCAGCACACTGGTGATTGGAACACAGATCTGCTCAGGAACACAGGAAGCAACTCCAGTGTACCACAAACTTGTCTGGGTAAATGCAGTGCTCTGAACAAACAGCCAACAGTCCTGACCACGTAAAGACTTCAGGGAACCTCACAGTGGCTCTTTGTCCTGTGCTGGTTTAGTCCCTACCAGCACTTCATGCTGTCTTTGTGGCAGCTCATCACCCAAAAAACTTACTTGGATACTAGCTAGCTGTGCCTGGCCTGGGACACAACTTTGGGCATTTTCCTGGTCTGAAAGAGTGGGACACAGCTGTAGTTTTGCCTTTGAACTCACCCACTGAAGGTAAATTAAAGTGAAAAAATATATGCAAACACACCTCCCCCCCCTCCATAGGAGAAGCTTCTGTTCAAATACTCTAGATCATTTTTTAAACCCAGTACATGAAAATGTAATGCTTTTCTTACAAAGTGTTTGGTGGCATGTGATTTTTTTTTAAATTTAGGACTCCCTTGCCTTCTCCACATACTTCTCCAGCTCAATACTCATTTTATATTTTAATATGTAAATAATCCAGTATCTTGAAAAATATGATGTAGCACAGCACTTTATTCCTGAGAGCATCAATATCCCCATCAGATAATTATGTCCTCTGAAATCCAAATCTTAGTACTGTTTTGTTAGAAAATGAAACAAGAACAACACAAATACTATCACATCTGTATTACAAAAAATACTAATCAAGCTATTCAAATTGAAAAAAAACCCCAAACAAATAAAACAACAACAACAAACCAAAACTGCAAAACACCCCCCCCCCCAAGAGTACAGGTAACAAGAAAAGTTAACATTCACCAGTCAGAATATGAACATAAGAGTATTCCAGGTACTACCTTTGAAAAACAGAGACTGGAACAGGTTGCCCAGAGAAGTAGTAGATGCCCTGGCTCATTGCAAGGAGGTTGGGCTAGATGGCCTGAAAAGATCTCTTCCAACCCAAATTATTCTATGATTCTATGATTCAATGGATAATTCTATTGATTTGAATGGGACCAAGGAAATGAAAGGCCTGGAGGCCTGCAAGCCTGGAGTGTGCAGAGGGGAACATTAGTAAAACATTAATAGGTTTGTTTTTCTGTTTTGTTGGTGCACTGATGCTGCACGACCTACACAGCACCACTGTGATTACATGGTGTAAGCATTCTGCATGCCTAAGACTCAGCTTTGCAATCTGTATTCACCTGACATGAGATGGAGGAAAGATGTGGAGAGACAAAAGTAAATGCAAACATTTGCAAACAATAAACCAATAGTGATTCCATCACCTTTTTTTCTGAGTGATTGAGATACATCCTCTGTGGATAGTGGAAGTTACTTTATAAATTACATATACCTTGAATGAATGTCCAGAGCAACCAGTAAGAGTTCATGTTTGTGTCTGTCTGATCAGGTGGCCTTCTGGATGGAGTGACTGCAACAGCTGACAAGGGTGCCAAGACCAACTGGTGTCACCTACCTAGACTTCTGTAAGGCCTTTGACAGAATCTCACATGACATCATTATCTCCAAATTGGAGAGACATGGATTTAAAGATTATTCAGTGGATAAGGAATTGGATGGATGGACACAGCCAGGAAGCTGGGGGTCAACAACTTGTATGTCCACATAGAGGCCAGTGATGGTGTCCCTCAAGGCTCCATTTTGGGACTGCTGCTTTTTTATATCTTCATCAACGACAACTGTAAGATCAAATGGACCCTCAGCAAGTTTGCAGATGATGAAGCCAAGCAGTGCACTTGACACAACAGCAGGAAGGGATATCAACCTGAGGAACCTGGACAAACTTGAGTAGCTGGCTCATGAGAACCTCATGAAGTTCAACAAGTCTTAAGTGCAAGATGCTGCACCTGGTTTGGGGCAATCCCAGGCATGAGTACAGATTGGGAGAACTCACTGACAGCAGCATAATGGAGATGGACTTGGGGTTTATCATGGATAGTGCTCGCAAACCAGACAGCCAACTATCTCCTGAGATGCATCAAAAAAGCAGCATGGCCAACAGGTGGAGGGAAGCAATTCTCCCCCTCTACTCTGCCCTGCTGAGACCCCACCTGGAGTGCTGCAACCAGGTATGGAGTCCTCAGCACAATAATGATCTAGACCTGTTACAGTGAGTCCAGAGAAGGGCCACTAAGATGATGAGAGGGATGAACACCTCTCCTACAAAGACAGACAGGCTGACAGCTGGGCTTATTCAGCCTGGAAAAGAGAAGGCTCCTGGGAGGCCTTAAGGCAGCCTTCCAGTGCTTAAACGGTGCTTATAAAAAAAGAAGGAGAATAACCTTTAACATGGGCAGATAGGGATAGGACTAGGGGGAATGTTTTTAAACTAAAAGAGGCCTAGATTTCAGGAAGAAATTCTTTACTGTGAGGCTGGTGAGGCACTGGAGCAGGTTGCCCAAAGAAGATGTGGATGCCTCATCTCAAAGTGTTCAAGACCAGGCTGGATGGGGCTTTAAGCAATCTGGTCTAGTGGACCAAGCAACTTAGTCTTTGGGATTTCCCCCACTCAGAGACCCCTTATACCCACTGCACTACAAGTCAGACTGCTTTACCTCCATTGGCTCTGCTTCTCTGTTTTTCTCCTGAAATATATCAGAGGTGAAAGCTGTCTCAGCTTCTCACAGCACCTGTACATACACAAATCGTGTGAAGGAATCAGATGCCAAAATCTCTGAATATAAACACCCACTTGACAAGTCAGGACATAAATATGCTCAACAGGAGAGCACTCTCCAGGAGAGCACAAAGCAGTCAAAGCACTGTATTTCCAGTATCTGAGAAAAATACCTACCCTGGTTACAAAACAAGGCTCCAGAATCTGTTACAAAGGGAAGGGTGTGCATTCACACCAAGACTTAGCTCACCTGCACCCAGGACCACTCATGATCCTTCCCTTCCAACTCTGAATTTGTGGGTGGTGAGTAGCAGTTTTCACTATGAATGAAAGCTGCTTCTTGAAAGCTTACGTTACTTAACTCCAAAAAGAATGCAAACTGGGAAATCAAAGTACCACTTCTTTTTGTAAATTTAAAATGCCTTTAAGCTTTAAAAATTTTGAATAATAGCCTTACCAGCATAGTAAAAAAAAAAACCCTGATTTTATTCAATACACTGACATTTTTAAAGCCAGCTGCTTGCTTTTGAAAAGGTTCTTCTCCTCCTTAGATTACCACAACATATTAGAAAGGAAAAATGAGCTTTTACAGGTGATCTTCATGCCTTTCAAAAATGTTCCTCTTGCCAAGGTTCAATTTACAAAGAGTTTTAGCAAGGCAGATTTTGTTATGAAAGGAAAGAAGACCTTGCTGAATCACATAGTTTTCTAAAAAGAAAAAGCTTATTAAAAGGTAATTAAGTTTAAAAACTTTAAGTTTAAAGTTCTAACTTTTAATTAAATTTTAAATTATCAAGTATATTTGTATATAAATATGTAAGGTATAAAATCATACAAATGTATAAAATAATAAGAGGTATGAAACCCACTGGTCTCATGTTGCCATTCATTTGATCAGAAACCAACAAGTATTTCTATAATTATACCACAACACTGAAAAAGGACACATGCCCTTTTTCAAGGCACCTAAGTCCAGACAGACAGAGGTTTGCCTCTACCATAAACTCCATCTTTGTTTATTTTAGCAACAAGAAGTCATTTAATGCAGGAACAAGATGACAGAAAATACAAAGAAGAATCTGAACAAGCCTAAATGTCAAGAAGTTCAATTAGTGCTTATCAAAACTCATTAGGTGACTTTGGCCATTAAGCCAGCAGGAAGCAGACTGAAACAAACAGGATTTAATAAATGATAAAGACATATCCAATGACAACTCTGCTTCTACAGACTGACAATGAATAGAGGTTGTTCAAAATAACAAAAGTGGAATTTAGGGGATCAGCACGGATCACAGGATTCACTGTTTCCACCAGTAATCTGCAGAAACCACTAGAATTTTAGACCAGGAAAATAAAGCCACTTGTTCATTAGTTCTCACAAGTGGTTTCAGTAGATGGCAAAATTCCCCATTACAGTTCTACACAGACCCAAGTCTAGCAAAGAGAAAGGGATGACTTATTTGTCACAAGAGTTGCAACATTTTTCATTTTAAGAAAACATCCAAATAAGGACAGATTAGAAATCTACCAATGAAAGGATAATACCCAGAAAACTTCCACTGTTTGTGAAATTCAACTACACTAAGAAATTCAACCCCCCAGATCCTCAGCTGATAGATTAAATACCCCCAGTGTACAAATAAGCCAAATGAACTACTTGTAATTACATTTGAAAAGATAATCACAGAACTCATTAGCATACAGTTAGTCTTTAACTTCATTTTTATGCAGAGAGAGTGGGCATAAGTCACCTGGCATCATTTGAAACCCATATTAGGAGATGCATCTCCAGACACCACCTATGACAAGATTTCAGATTAACATTCTCACTTCTCATTTTACTTAGAAACCCAACGGCAGCTGCAAAGATCATCTGGGTCAGAAGAACATTAATTTTATTAAAAGCCCCAAGACCTGAGGAAACCATTCTCACAAATGAAAAGACAAATTACTGAACTTATTCACTAAAGTACAATACTTCTGAAGTAGTATTTTCTTTTTTAAACCTACTTCTTTAACATATCAATCATTCACACAGAATCAGTATCAGTATTTTGTTTTTTAAACCTACTTCTTTAACATATCAATCTTTCACACAGAATCAGTATCAGCTGCAGAACTTGCCATCTCAGATAAAATTCCAGTTTTTTAGGTATGGTAGCTGGCACTGTGGGCAGAAGCCTGTAAACAGTAAATTTAAACCTAGACAGTATTTCAGATAGCCTGATAAAAAAGGAATGCTTGGAGTCATTAATCTTCAAAAGTCAGATTAATTTAGAAGAAAATCAAACTAAAAGTGACATGTTCTTAAAGTTTCATTTCAAACACTGATTGCAGCCTTATCGTGCATAAGCTTGAAATGTGGTATTTATCATCAGTCTTAACAGGGAAAGAGACAGAACATTTGGATTCAGAACAGTGGCAAGACTCATAAAAAGGTGCTCAAAGACTGGGACAGAAGAAGACTTGATTTCCACTACAGCCACAATTTAAAAAAACAAGGGAGCAAACAAGATGGAACTCTTTTCAGTATTTACCCTAGAACACAAGACATACAGCTGGTGCAACTCTAGAACAAAAATAAGCCAAATAGCTCAAAATGACAGTGTAGGGCAGAATACCAGCTGACCAGTAAGACTGAAGTCTGTGTGCATCCTGTGAAAATAACTCTAGAACAGCACAGCAGCAAAATAGCAGAATTGTGTGGGTCACTTTAAAATTGGCTTTTTCAGTCAGAGGACAGGAGGTAGTGTGGTCAAAGTGCAAGTGTAAGGAACACTCTGTCAATCATTCCTGCCTTTGTGACCAAGTAGGGCTGCTCCTTCAGATGTGCTGGAGATAGGCTGTAGTGGGAAGTGAACCAGGGTATTTCTAAATAACCATTTTTTAAAATAACTTTTATTTTAAATTTTTACTCAGGATACATTCAGTTATTAAGGTCCTGACATTGATCCCTGGACAGGCCACATAAAAAGATTAAGACCCTAAGGCATGATGCTGAGAAGGATCTTTTAGCAGGAAATGCTGCTGAAACCATGATATTATGAGATAATTTCTTCACAGAAGCTGTTCTGAGCAGAACATGCCAGTGTTTCTGGCTACTCTATCACTGAATTTGGAAAGAATGCCTCTCCAGTCCACTCCCACTGAAGCAGCAGGGCTAGGTCAAGCATCTCCTCACCTAATTCTCACCCCAGTCCCTATCACACCACCACTGTGCCAGCACAAGGAATAAATAAGGCTGCATGGAGAACCAACCAGGAAAGAAGTAACCCAGAAAAGATGAATGAAATAAATAAAAAATTAAAGAAGCAGAGGGGATGATTACAGCTTTAACCTGTTCTTAGCATGACAAATAAATGAGGACAACATACTGGTAATGCAGGAGCAGGAACACCTCAAGCCTGTAACTGCAGCTGAGAACTTCATCAAGAGAAAGTGATGCATATGTTTTAGCATTCAGTATATTTTAAAATCAACTGTACAAAGATGCTTCATGGAATACACATGCAAATATTCCCTGCTGGATGTTGAGTGCAATCAGACAACACTGGGTAATACTCAAGGTAGCAGTAAGTGCCTTGCCCCTTTGTCCCTTATCTTTCTCAGGCCTATTTCTGAGGGATATAAAAACACCACCACTAAATCTAAACAATGATAAAACACAGCTGAGCTGCACCTCTTTGGTCTTACCTAACACAGCCTTGAGAAGTCTGAACTGATGCAAATGCATCTATTTATATCAAACAGAGCAGCTGAAGTCAGCAGTGGAGCTCCTCTTCCTCTGTAGAGACAATACCTCTACTCAAGAGAACAAAGGCAAGCATTTTCTGTGGGTTTTTTTTCCCCCCTCAGATTTTAAAAGAGCTTTTTTTATAAATCCCAACTCTTAGTATTATAAGACTTTTTCCAGATTTATTTCAGCTTCTGCAAGTGAGAAGCCTAACTCTTCTATCTTCTCTTAATAATCACACTTCAAGAGACTTAGCATGCAAACAGTCTTTCTGAAGCAGATCTTTCTCTTTTTATGTCCAGCAGCACAAAACAGAGAATCCAATGCTGCCCACTGACTTAAGTTTGTTTCAGTTAAATGACTTTTCCCCTGAAACTTTGGAAAGCCATGGTTATTCTTAGAGAAGCATAGAGTAACAGAACAGTTTGGGCTGGAAGGGATCTTCCAGATCATCTCACTCCAAACCCTCTGCCATGGGTTGGGACACCTTGCACTCAACCAGGTTGCTCAAGGCCTTATCCCACCTGACCTTGAACACTTCCAGGGAGGGGTCATCCACAACTTCTCTGGGCAACCTGGTCCAGTGCCTCACCACTCCCATAGTAAAGAATTTTGTCCTAATGTCCAATCTAAACCTGTCCTCTTTCAGCTGAAAGCCATTCCCCCTTGTCCTGCAAATACACACCCTTGTACAAAGTTCCTCTCCAGCTCTCCTACAGCCCCCTTCAGGGACTGAAAGGCTGCTCTAATGTCTTGCAGGAGTCTTCTTTTCTCCAGACTGAACAACTCCATTTCCTTTGCTTTAAAGGCATATTTTAGCACCTAGTTTTTGTGCTGGTTCATCTCCTTCCTGGCTGCAGCATTTGGCAACAATTTAAATACTGAGGTATCCCTGTTAAGCTCAGAAACCTCACAATGTGAAAAAATCAGCATTTTGCATAAGCTTACCCTTGGAATTATTTCAGTTTTTGTTTGACAGCTTTTATTAGCATCCTCTTCTCTAGCAAGGAGAGGAGGTTTACTTGACTTCAGCAGCATCTTTTATTCTGGAGTGTCACTCTGTACAGAGGGATAAGACTACAGATATAAAGTAAGATATTTCTTACATTATGCAATTTTATACTGCCTCAGAAAATCCTCTATAATCCTTATATTCACACCAAAACTCAGCAGGTCTGTTCTATGAAAGAGCTGCAGTCTTAGATGGCTTGCTCTCAAGTTACACTTGAAGGATTAGTAGATTGAGATGATACCTTGTCTTCACACCTAAGAAGCACACATAGTATGTACACAGCAATAAAAGAAAGCTTTTATTTTAGTTTGAGCAGAAGTTTACATCTTCATCACAGACTTTAAGAGACAAAACGCCTTATCAGTGTATATACAGCTTAGTGAGTATTTTTTAAACACCACATGAGGTAAGCTGTTATTATCCCCATCATGTTCCTAGAATATTAAACATCCCACAGCAGATCTGTCAGACTGAATAACTCCAGATCACCTGAAAATTTTGTCAAGCACACTCATCCCAGACATCCTCAGTGCTCAAGCTAAGTTAGTCTAAGGAGGAGGGGGAAAATGAAAAGAGATGTGACTGGTATTTTCCAGTTCCACAGACCTATGCACACATTTTTGCTTTTATATTGCTTTTGAGAACTCATCTGCACTTTCAAAAATACCATCTGTTCTTAAAGACTAGCAGCACACATCACCTGTGAGAAAAATAAAAGGAGTACCAAAGCTTTTTAAAAGTAGATGTTCAAAGTTAACACCCTCTGCCAAAAAGACACAAGTCAGACTGCCAGTGCTAAGAATCCCAGGCTCCAAAGCAGAGTTTACACATGATCACAGTTTAGTGTGCTCCTCAAGCCCAGACAGAATCCCCAGCCTTGCTTAGAAGCACAGGTAACTCTTACATGTAGATTAATGAAGTCCCTCCACCTGTAAAAGCATAGAGGTTTCAAGCCAGCTAAGCTGTAAAGCCAAGCTCTGTGAGGACACTAAATAATGCAAGAGAACAGGGGTCAATACTTTTTCTTCCTTTAATGCTGGGCCTGTGAAGGTGGCTTGTCACTGAGAGACAATCCAGGACATCTTGGGAACAGAACCTGCATAATCTTTCTGTAGAGGAAGATTAGTCATATATCCACTTTATTTCCAACATTGAAAAATTTCTTGTTTCCTCTAGATTTCATATGCAATAAGTTCTTTACAACACTTTAAAATCTCACCAAAACAACAACAAAAAAACCCAACCCCAAAACAGCCAACAAACACTACACATTATCCTGTGGAACTTTCAAAACAGCTACTGAAAATTGAATAGTAACTCAACAATCAAAAACCAGACTTAGCTACTTTTTCTCTCAAGCCATCCAGCAGAAGCATGTGATCACCAACTCTAAGATCAAAATTTAGGGCTTTCTATCCATTTCAAATAGCCTGGAAAAGCTAAGAAGTTTAACAGCAAAAGGCAGAAGTTCCCATTTACTGAAGTGAAAGCAAAAACAATGCCAAGAAACCCCCAAAAGCCTCGAAGGTTCAAAGGTTAGGGTGTGCCCTTAAGAGTTAGACCCAGATTTCCGAAGTGAAGAGAGCATGAAGGGGTGTAGACCTCTGAAAGCAAACTCGTTTTGCCCATGTAGGCAGTGATCACAGTATTGACACAGCTGCGCTTATCTGCTGTCCCACAGCCAGGAGCGCTGACACTCGCTTATTGCAGCGCTATGTTCCCCAGCCTCCAATTCTCTCTCGCTGCTCCCGCTCCTGGCTCGCCCCAAAACCGACGGCGGGAAGGACACCTGGCAGGAAGGACAACTACGAAAACAACGGCATTCCTAATCTCTGCATCTTAACCGTGCGCGTTGTGCAATTACCTGGATCCTCAGCCACAGAGCTCACGCTCCACTACAGCGAGACTCGGTGTTTCCCCCACCTCTCCATGCCCGCATTATTTGATACTGTTTCACCTCCCGTGGCTTCGCTTGCAACACGCTCCAACTCCTTCCCCTGCAACCCAACACCCACGGCAAACAAGCGTGAGGTGGCACTGCCACAAACTAAGCGGGAGGGGAAGGAAAGGCGCAGGCGAGGGCAGCGCTT
>VZRX01004638.1:723286-793335 GCA_013398075.1 Notiomystis cincta | reverse complement strand
GGCTCCGCGCCGGCCCGGAGGAGGCCTGCGCCGGGAATGGTGCGCCGGGAACGGTGCTCCGGGAATGGGGCCGCTGCTGCCGTGCACAGCCCGGGCAGCACACGCCGCCCGGCCATCGCCCGCTGGCTCTCCCGAGCAAACAACATGACTTTTTCCTCATCTCCCTCTAGGCAGCAGAGGCGCCAGGGTCAGGCAGCGGCGGGGCCGAGGGAGCTGTTCCGCTTCCTCATCTCCCTCTAGAGCCGGGGCAGGAGCCCGAGCCGAAGCCCGCCCGGCACGCTGGGCTTCATCAGTTTTCTGATGGAAATCAGTGTTGGCATAAGTTGTCGCTAAATTTCTGAAGAGGTGCTGTTAGCGGTGCTGAGCATCATTGTTGAGCATCTCCTTTTTTTATCATACTGGTTCGGGAAGTTTGGGACTCTTTACCCCCCTGTTCCTCGAAGAGTTCCTCTCATTCACTAAAATGAAGCAAATCCAACTGTTTCCTCAGCCTAGTGGTGTGATACAGGCCTACCTGTCTTAATTTATACTTTTTCTTTGCACTTCATTTGTTTTGGGGGAGTGTGAAGCTTCATAGCCAGGGTGGACATATAGGGTGGGAAATGGCAAAAGTGTGATTTCTTTCTGTTCTCACCTCTGATTCTTTTTAGTAGTTTTCAGTAAGTTACAAACAAAAGAACTACATTAATTCAGCAGTGTTTGAATTAATTACATATTTTTTACTCAAGCAGTATTCTTGTCTGTTGATACACAGGTTGTGGAAACAAATTGGTAGTGACTCTGGGAAGAAGTAATTACTAGGGATCATACCTGATTCCTTGGGAAGCTGCATTTAGGGTTTTTTTAAGTGTTAAACTTACATAATCAAGAATGTGAAAACTGTAAAGACCAAAATTAAGACCAGTCTTGCAAACTGAAGTTGCCATATAGTCTCCTCTGCATTTCTGTTTTAATGGCAGCTACAATTACGTGGTTACGTATCCAGTGTCCTGCAGGATCACACCCTCTCTGAAGTCCATGTGTATGTGTAGGGAGTGCAAATTAAAGGATCATAGAGTGAAAAAGCATTCTATCTGAAATGAGGTTCAGGATCTGGGTTTTACTCCAGCTATGCTGAGTTTAAACTTTATGTGCCATTAGGCAAAAACGAGAATGTCCACGTTTTCCAGCTTCCCATTCATTTTGAGTTGTTTTTTTTATTATATGTTTTTTTTTCCCTCTGCAGTTGATCCTCTGTCAGAGTGGGGCTTGAAAGGATACACTGATCACTTTCCTTAACATTGATTTCACAGTTCAGCATTTTGTGTAATAATTAATGGTAAGAAGCTATGCAGCAATACAAGGTTCATGTTAGACAGAGTAGATTTGTGTCAGTAATGAGCAATGAGTGCAAGACTTTAGAAACATACACAGTTTAATATGTGCCCTTTACAAATACTGGACAGGATAGCCAGCAGCAGTGCTGCCTGATGCTATCAGTAACAGTTTGTGTGGGCTCAGTAAACAGGAACTTTAAACTCCACTCTGGGTGGGAGAAACCCAGAAGAAGGAAGAAAACCTGCAACTTTATGAACTGTTTTCTTAATGGAAAGAAAGTGAAATACTAGGCTTTTTGTCATACTGAAGTTTGCAAAGACCTTACAGAGGTGTAGAGTGCACAGAGAGCTCCTTATTTCTGTGATGCTGTACATACCAGCTGTGCCAGATTTTAGAAGAGACTGCTCATTACCCAATGCAATCACAAAACCAGTAGACAATATACTGTCAGCCTGTTTCTCTATAGCAAACTTATTCTGTAATTACCAGTATAATTTTAAAGGTTGCAGTCTGGAATCTTCCATGCTGTTTTCCCAAGACCCCTAAATCAGGTTCCGCATGTTTATCCAGGGTGCTATTGACTTCACCTGGGCTCCAGAACACCACAGAGATCTTTGCAAAGTGCTCTTGGCAGATGGTGTAAAGGTAGTTTAGGCAAGGTTTCTTTATTGCTTCAACCTGTAAGATGAGTTTCCAGAGACCATGGTGTAGGCATAAAATGAAATCAACTTGAGGGAAAATAAAGTACCTGTGTTCATTATTAGCAAAAGCAGATTTATCCCTTTACATGAGGGGGTGAGGAAAAATTCTAATGGAAGTGTTCCTTTTGAAAATGGGGAGCATGCCAGAGCACAGGGAGTTTGGTGTCTCTGACAAAGGTTTCCTCCCCATAGCAGTGTGCTCCTTTGTCATGGATGCTTTCTTCTCCTTTAGGGACAAAGAATGGCTCCAGATACACCTGAAGGCTGGGCTGCCATTCAGCAGAATCTTGACTGGCTGCAAAGTTAGAGAGGAACTATGGAAATTCAACAAGGGCAGGTGAAGGGTCTTGCACCTGAGGAGGAATAACCCAGGACAGGCTGGAGCTGACCTGCTGGACAGGAACTCTGCAGAGCACTGGGAGTCTTAGTGGATGGCAAGCTGACCACGAGCCAGCAATGCTCTTATGGCCAGGAGGGCAAATAATCTCCTGGGATGCACTGGGACAAGTGTGGCCAGCAGGTCAGTGGAGGTGATCCTTCCCCTCTACTGGGCCCTGGTGAGGCCACACCTGGAGTACTGTGTTCAGTTCTGGGCTCCAAAGTTCAGGAAAGACAAAGAGCTACTGGAGAGGGTACAGAGGAAGTCCACAAATATGATTATGGGTTTGGAACCTCTCTCAGGTGAGGAGAGACTTCAGGAGCTGGCCCTGTTTAGTCTAGAAAAGGACTAGACTGAGAAGGGATCTCATTAACATATATAAATATCCCAAAAGTGGGTGACAAGAGGATGGTGCCAGACTCTTTCCAGTGTGCCCAGTGACAGGACAAAGAGCAATGGCCATAAATTAAGACACACAAAGTTACACCTTGACTTTTTTTATTCTAGGAGTGGCAGAGCACTGGAATAGGCTGCCCAGGGAGGTTGCAGAATCTCCCTTTCTGGAGACATTCACTCATTTGGACTTGTGCCTGTGTCACCTGCTCTAGGTGACTCTGCCTTAGCAGAGAAGATTGGAATAAATGTTCTCCAGAGGTCCTTTCCAGCCCTAAGAAGTGATTCTGTAAAATATAAATATAAGGAAGGGCTATAATCTGCAGTCCATGTGGGAATTACATCTATATTCCTGACTAGGACAGGATCCAGGTCCTGGAGCTTGCAGGAGGTGACACTGCCAGAACTAGAGCTGTCACAGGCATATATGATCCCCTGGTTTGAGCTGTGCAGAGCCTGTCTCCTGCACTGCTCCAGGTCAGCTTAGTGTGGATCCTGAGATGTTCTGCCAGCAGCCATGCAGCAAAGCTCCTCAGTGTCTGATAGCCAGGAGAGGTTGCTTTGCCCTCCTGCCTACTCGCTCTCACGAGTTTCTCAGGGCACTAAGCTGGTTCCAGGGAATGCTGCTTACAGCAAGTCTGGCTCTGTGCCAGGCCTGGTTCTGGCTGCATGGCAATGCCAAGATTATAGAAAGCAGTGCCTGTGATTCAGGAGAAAGGCCTAAGGGAAAGCAGAAGAGCCCAATCCAAGAGAGGGCATCCAAGGTGAAAGCTGAAGCAAAGTGTGATGGAAAGAAAGCTGACTGTGGTGAGACTCTGGAAAGAAGGAGCGTGGTCCAAGCCTAGATCTGCTAAAAAGCAGCTGCAGCCAGGTTCTGTGAGCTCAGGAGTCAAGGAATGGGAAGACACCTAAAAGCATCTGTGGGGTGGTCTGGGGAATTCTGATACAGGCACCTTCTGCTTGATCTGATAGAAAAGTGGCTAGCCAAAAGGTTTGGAAGAAATTTTAATGAACATGGGGTTTATACATCACATCAGCACTTAGCTAACTGCAGATGTTTTAGTGTGCTCCTTCAGGACCTTATGCCATCTTATGGATAGAGTCAAACCTAGTTTAGGATAATGGGAAAGCCTGGAATTTAGCCCTTTTTTTGAGTCATAGATTTGTTAATAGGCCAGTTAGGTACAAAGCTTGATAGTTATTCTGAAAAAAATATTATATCTCCAAGTCTTTAAGGAGTCAAATGTAGAAATATCTTCTGAATAAGTAAGAAATTAAGAAGTTTAGAAGGGAAAAGGCTGAATTTATATGGAATCCTTAGAGGATTAGAAGAGTGAGCTTATCAGTAAAAGCTTATGTGATGCATAAAAAGAGGCTCTGTAGATACAAGCTAAGCTATATGGTATGCAGAAGACTGCAACCAAAGGAAATATGAGGAGGGAGATTTTTTTATATTTGATCTTTGTGCAAAAAGCTTAAGCACTTGTAACTCTGTCGGGTTTGGATGCTGTACAGAGAAATCCTTTTGTTTGAATTGTAAACAGCTTGGGAGTTAAATGTAATTTCGCTGGTAACTGAGCACCAAGGCTGTGGGGACTCTAAACCGCAGTGCATTTCAGCTTAGGAAATGCCCAGCACTTGTGAATTGCACTGAATTGTACAGAGCAACCTGAGAGAGCATTATAAAAATCAAGGAAAGCAGAAGAATCTGCTGGTGACAGCAAGGAAACTGCTGGGCTGAGAGTAAAGCAGTGGGGAAGACATCAAACTGCAGGAATATTGGGGGATTTTGTGGCAGCTGTCAAGTACAGCCTACACTTTGATCAAGTAAATTACTTAGTTTAGCATGGAGTAAGGTTTAAGAGTCCAAGATAAAGAGATTATAGTAAATGACCTGATAGTAATTTCTGGTCTTCTACGCAAAAGTTACAGTATGTAAAATAAGTAAAAATGCTATCAAATTGGAACAGCATTTACATATGAGTTGGAAATATCCATTAGTGTGAAATACCCATTCCATTTATAAAGGAATTGATGACATGTAAGTACCAACCAGTGAAAATCTGTATTTCAAAGCTTTGTGGAGAGTCTTCTTTAAAAGTCTCTTATTGCCTGAGGGGCTTAATTGCTGATGGAGTTTAATAAAGCCTTCCAGAAAGGGTTGTGATGGTAAGACTATCTCAGCTAGGCAGAAATTCATTTTAACACCATGCTGGTTAACAGAGGCACTCCCAGAGTGGTCACAGATTTTCTGTCCACCCAAAACAAGCCAGTATATTCTCTTGCTTCCAGCACTGCAGGAGGCTACAAAATTGACACTGAATGCTACCAGTTCCTCAGCAGCTGGGGGACAGGCACAGCTGAAGGGAGTTTTTGCTCCTCTGTTGCCACCCATGACTGCTTATATCTGGCCCTGCACACCTCTTCACCTACCAGGGGAAGCTAATCATGGAGCTCTTCTACAAACAGCCAGTTAAAGGAGGTTTATGTCTCTGTGTGGTGGTGCCCACCTTTAGCTCTTTAGCTTGGTGCAAGCCCAAACCTGCCTGATCTCTCTGCAGCATATCCCCAGCTGTGTTTCCACCTCCTCTCCTCCATGCAGACTTAGGGGAGCTCATCCATCTGAAAACTAACCCAGCAAAGCAAATGGAATGTGTTTGGCATAGCATGCAGGTTCAGTGTTAAACTGCTCTTTTGGATGGCAAATTTGGTATTTTTCCTGATTGAAGTTGCTGTGTCCTAAGGAACTGGATGTCATGTTGTGTCATGGGCTGGGAATGAGAGTCAAGAACACTTAAAGGCTCTGAACTGTTGTCACTGTCCTGTGTTGTGAAACTGCCTCCTGTGCTTCCTATTGCAGCTCCAGTATAGCTTCACTAAAGAGTGTGAATACCCTCAAGAAATATGCTCTTTGAATATCTGAGGATGGTTACCTCAAAAGGAAATAATAAACCCCAGGTCTTACCATAGACAATGCATTTGAAGAAGGAAATCTAAAAGTCGAGGGTGGTTCAGTGCTCCTGGCAAAAGGCCTCAAAATTTGCATTGGTGCAATGCCAGCCCCCTTGGCATGCCTTTTGCAGCCCCAGTGTCCCTGGAACTGTAGGCTTTAAGGTTTTCCAAACCCTAGCCTTTCTTGAAACCCATGGTAATTAGTTGCTTTTGGCTTTTCCCTTTCTGCCACACCCATATCTTGGGTTTTATCTTCCATACTCCTTAATTAATCTATCACTGGTTCACCTTGTTAATATTTATAACCCTAGTTTTCCTCTTGTGTGAAATATTTATAGAATTACAGAATCATAAAGTCACAGAGTTGTTCCAGTTGAAAAAGACCTCTAAGATCACTGACTATTTACCCAGCACCACCATATTCAGTAAACCATGTCCCCAAGAGCCACATCCACATTTTCTTTAAAGGCTTTGGGGTGGTAATTCCATCAGTTCCCTGGATAGCCTGTTTCAATGCTTGACAACTTTTTGGTTGTCAACTTTTCCCTAATATTCAGTCTGAATCTCCCCTGGTGAAACTGGAGACCGTTCTCTTGTCTGCTTGTTACCTGGTAGAGGAGACTGACACTCAAGTGGCTACAACCTCCTTTCAGGAAATTAAAGAAAGAAAGAAAGTCTCCCCTGAACCTCCTTCTCTCCAGGCTAAACAATCCCAGTCCTGTCAGCTGCTCCTCATAGGATTCTGCTCTAGATTCTTCCCCAGTTCTGTTGTCCTTCTCTGGACACATTCCAGCACCTCAATGTCTTTCTTTTAGAGAAAGGCCCAAAAGTGAACGCAGCAATCGAAGTGTGGCCTCAGCAGTGCTGAGTACAGGGGGACAATCACTGTCCTGTTCCTACTGGCCACACTATTTCTGTATGCCATTGGCCTTCTTGGCCACCTGGGCACACACTGGCTCATCTTGGCTGTTGACCAATACCCCCAGGTCCTTTTCTGCTGGGTTGCTTTGCAGCCACTCTGCCCCAGCGTGTAGTGCTGTGTAGTGCCCCTCATCCAAATCATGGATAAGCTATTAGACAGGACTGGCCCCCGTGCTGAGCCCTGGGGAACTCCAGTAGTGACCAGCCACCAGCTGGATTTAACTCCATTCACCACCACTCTCTGGGCCTGGCCATCCAGCCAGATTTTTATCCAGTGGACAGTGCACCCATCCAAGCCATGAGCAGCCATTTTCTCTAGGGGAATGCTGTGGGAGACAGCACCAAAGGCTCAAGGAGTCCAGGTAGACATCATCCATAGCCTTTCCCTATTCCACTGAACATAGAATAAAACATGGAGATACTCCTTAGCCCTCCTAGTATTTTTAATAACGTTTTTTTGCTTTTCTGTTGTCTTTTACTGATTTAATAGATTTCATTCTAGTGAGGCTTTGGCCTTTCTAATTTTCTCCCTGCATAAGTTCATGATATCCTTGTTGTCTTCCTGAGTGGCCTGCCCCTTCTTCAGTAGTGATAAAAAAAAATTGTGTCTCATAATTTTCTAATATAGTCCTGATTAGAATACTTAATTCTAAAAAATGGACTTTTAATAATAATTTTGAATTACTTTATTTAGAAAAATTAGGATATTACAAGTGAGATTTAAGGACTACCCAGGAAGATGTAATTGAAACAATAATTGCTGTTTTGTCCTTTTAGTACTTTTTCTAAATGTTAGACTAGGCAGATGAAAAGGGCCAGTGGGAAGAAAGGAGAATGTTAGTTGAAGAATCATGAGTGTAAAGTGGCAGTGTGTTCTGTTCTCAAGTATTTATGGGAAACTTTTTGTCCCTAGTTATCATTAGAATTCTCAACACACGTTTTACTAACATCCACTTTGCTAAAAATGCCATCCTTCTGCTTGTATAAAATTGTTATGCCTGTGTACTAGAATGCTGTTCTTTTGTTTTTTACTAGTATTGTGAAGGCTATACCTTGATCCCCATTTCTAAAAGAAAACTGTGCCCTATCTGCATGTATCTTCATATCAATTAAATATGTGTAAACAATGGGGTTTTTGTTTGTCTTTTCTTTGCCTCAGAAATAGTCAAACTGTGGGCTGCCTTCCTTTGTCTTTTTTTGAGTGTGAACACGTTGTTCCATGATAATTTTGAAAATAGTAGGCTAAGGATAGGAGCCATACAAAATCAAGGTCTCATTTCCCACAGAAGCAAAAAATGTGCTCTTAGACATGAGGCAATGTTCTCATGCTCATAAAAAATCAAATTTTTCTATTCAAAAGAAATGTTCTCTTAAGCAGAGTAGAACTGCATGCAGCAATTGCATCAGTCAAGTGGATGTTTTTCCCAAGTACCTTTAGATGTTAATCATAAAATTGTTCCAAAATAACTGTATTTTGTTTGAACATTGCAGATTGCTATTTTATCTTTACATGTAATTATGATCCTTACAAAATATTCTAGACCAAAAATATGGATTTCTATTATTAATATTTTCCTGAGCAGTAAGAGTAATGGTAATTTTTTAAAGAGACTAATATTTGATGCCTTAAACAATTTTCGTGGTTAGTCAAAGAAAATATTGTTGATTGATACATGTATTTTAACATTAAAGAGCTTGAAAAGTCTATTTAAAATTATTTTTGTCCTCATAAAAATGTGTTCCTTATTTTGCTATTGTCCTAGTTATTTTCTGCAATTGGCCCATGTTAATCTGACTGTTACTCCTAAGAATAATTGCAAACAAAATTTCACTGTTTTTCTCTTAATGACAGTGTTTCTCTGGAATAAAATGAAAGTCTTCCAAGACATTTAGAGAGCCTCAAGCACATTAAATCCAATGTAGTAAGGATTTTCCTTCCAAATCCCACCTCTTTCTTCCTGTTTTTCTGCAAGTGAACGAGCAAGACAGTTCTTTAAAAGTAGGAATTTTTATGGGAACACTTCTGTTAAAACTTTTTGCATTTTATGCTAAACCTTTCTTCAGTGTGTAGTCTCAGGATGACCATGAACACGTTTAATCCAGAATTCCAATTTTAAAATGTTGCCAGTTCACTATGAAGGCCTCTTTGCGATTGCTCTTCAATCACAGTGTGCAAATGTCGAGTTTTGAAACAAATTAGCAGCCAGGGAAGCATGAAATGTGTGTTGTAGTTTCAGAGGGAGGGAGACTAGTTTTCATGAAGCTGATGTGGCTCACATTCCCGTACAAGCTCACTGTGGCTGGTCAGCACATACTGGGCAGGTCTCCAGCCAGCCAGATTCTTGCATTAACATCAGAGACAAGTCCTGTTGTTGAACAGGAGTACAACCAAATGTGTGGGTCCAAGCTCTAGATGTAGCTGGACAACTTAAACAAGAAGAGAGGGAGTCAGATGGACACTGCTGTTCAGGTATTAAAAGTCCATTGTGAGCCATGTTCGTGCTTCAAAAAGAACCTATCAGCCTGGAATCAATATGTGTTTTGGTTTTATTTTTTCCTGTCATGTACATTAGACCAGTGCCAGTCACAGATCTTGTTCATCTTCCTTATGACTTGCAAGTAGGGGCTGCAGAACTGGCCTCTCAATGCATATCTTGCAGCATAGCCTTGAACATTTGGATACTGATGACAAAGAGGGAGGGGAAAAGCTATCTTTTAAATCAGGACCCTAAAGGAATAATTAGTTAAAAAAGGTCATGTTATTCTTTAATTTTATCAGTGTCTTTCCACACCATAAGAGATAACCTTAAAGGATAAGCTAGCAGTATCAGAAGGAAATGGAGTATATGCTTGGTTTCAATCTTTGCTTAAGCACAAAATACTTACAGATAAACATATGTGAATGCTGTCTTCCAAACAATTCACAGAATACCTTGCTGAACGTGACTGTGGTCCTGCTGCTGTAAAGATATGATCTCCCACAGAGTTTATGCCTCCTCCTCTGTAGTCTAAGTAATATATCATTTCCAGAAATTTAAATTGCTTGCTGATGCATTTTAAGATATTTCATGAAGTTGCAGGTTACCTTGTTATTGTTGGTCCCTAATTTCAGGACATTAAAACCCTTAGGTTGCAAACTTAACAGTCTGCCAAAGTATTTGTGTTACTGGTGCTATGTTTCTGGTATAATGATTGCTGTGTCCCAATCACAGCAACATTATTCAGACCCTTTCTGGGCTGATTGCTCCCAGAGCTGTTGCTTTGTAGTGCACAGCACTAAATAAACTGACATTCCATACCCCAAAAGGTGAATAGAAGGTTAAACTGGGATGTCATCACTGTATTAATTTCCCAGGGAGGAAACAGTGAACTTAGAATCAGACTGTCTGTTGCTAAGATACTGGCATATGAACAAAACCTCATGGTCAAAAAAATAAGGCTAACACATGTGAAAGAATCAGCCCTAGGCACTCAATCTCTTCCCTCGGTAGAAAGCTATCATCCATCAACATAATCACCAGAGGGCTACATGCAGTCTTAACAAGCACTTTAACATACTGGTGATGGAGCTCAACAGAGGCAAATTTGTCCAGAAAGTGTTTGAAGCAAATGTCCACATGTAAATTTGTCACACTACATTGCCTGAGCCAAAACTGGTTTAGCTGGTGCTCCAGGGATCTCTCTCTATGTATGTATGTATGTGTGTGTTACACAGACAATCATTGATGCTTCCATGTGTTGTGTATTTTAGATTTGTTCCACAGGGCAGGCAAGAGATGCTGGAACAAGTCAGAGTCCAAGGGCTGACTGAAAAGCCTTTACTTGTACCATTCAAATTTCTCCAAGAGTCTTAATAATTAAAATCTTGTAGTTATTAGGCTACAAAGAGCGCAGATCATCAAAAAAAGATTCAATAATCCATGAAGTGAGAAGCCCTACTAAGCTGTCTCTGCAATACAAGCAAAGACAATAATAGATCTTGTTCAAGCAAACACATGATTAAACCTGACAGTGCACATTAAATATTTGATGTGGGCAACAGTCAATACAAATGGAAATATCCTGTGAAGCATCTCATAGGTGAGGTGGATAGGAAACAGGGAAAAGATGGGTACATTATCAATCAGCTACTGTGGTGAATTCTAAAACCCTCCACAAGCAGCAGCAGATTTAGCAAAAATGAAAGAATCACAGTGTGTGCATTAGTAGGACTTCAGCAAAGACGTTGCTAAAATGACTGAAGATGTAAACTGTTTTGTTTTGGTTTTTTTTTGTTACCATCATCCAATAAATTTGCTTCTTTCCTCATGCAACGTATCTGTTCTTGCTAATGGTGTGTGTAAGAGCTCTGTTTAATGGGCAGTTGAATTTCCAGAAATCCAGTTGTAGAAATAAGTCTGTGTTGAATAACTGGAGGTCACATCAGAAAATAAACTTAAGGAAAAGAAGATAAAACATTCTAACATTCTTTGAAATATAGCCTGAGCATTCTAACATTTTGTGAAAGAAGGTCTGAACATTCTAATATTCCATAAATGAACATTGTGTGGTACATTTGACACACCTGAAAGACTACTGATAGGACAAGAGGTAATGGATGCAAACTAGGACACACAATATTCCAACTGCACAAAAGAAAACCTTTGTTTTTACAATAAGGGTGGTCAAATTCTGACAGAGGTTTCCCAAAGAACGGATTGAGTCTCCATCCTTGCATATGGAGTATACATTTAATGAAGTCTGGATGGCAGTATATAATCAGTGAGAGATATCATAGGTTATATCCATGAGGGGACATTATTTTTTCTGTTTTGTTATTGCTGATAATTCTAACTATTGGTGAAGTATCATTGAAACACAGATGTCTCTCTGCATATCCCTTGCCATGGGCACCTTGTAAATTTAGCATCACTCTAGAATGTTACTTAGATAATGTTGCCATCTGGACATTTTGGAGAGGCTTACTTCTGAGAAAAGAGTTATTCACTCCTGAGAAAACAATTCTTATTTGTGGATGCTCAGCTCAGCAACTTTGCTGAGATAAAGGAGGCTCTGAGCTCAGTAGCTGAGGTCTCAAAGCTGTAAATGCAGGCTGCAGAATCAGGCATATCTCAAAGCACTCACTATTCTCAGTCCTTGTCTACAAATTTTTTATTATTTAAACATTGCTGGGTTTTGGGGTTTTTTTCTTCAGATGTTAATGGAATTATGTGATCCCAGGGTTGATGGTCAAGCCTTAATCCAGCCTTCTGGAAATCTCTTTTGAATGGACTTGTCCTCATGGTTTCTCTTGGACTGGTTGTTCAATTACATTAAAATATCTATTTATATTTGCATTTTATTAGTGCTTAAATCATGCTTTGAGTGCTGCTCAGCTCCTTGGAGCCACTAGGTTTTTCCTGTTTTCAAAATAAATAAAAGGAAGTGGGAATAACATTTGTATTATACACTTTTTAATGATTATTTAAAATTAAATAACACTTATGTTCCAAATTATCCTAGCAAATATCTGGAATCATTTCTTTAGAGCTAATGAAATTAAAGTAATGAAAAACAAAATGTAAGTTATGTTAGAATCTAATACAGGAAGTATTTAGGAAATATTTAGAAATATTGGAATAATTAATCACAATAAAAAGGAATCAAGTGTTAATTCTCTTTCACTGTTACTAAAATGGCATTTAAATCAACATTAGCTAAAGTTAGAAAAATAACCTTATTGTGGATGAGTGGTTGCATTGCTTGCAAGCTGCTTCAGAGGAAACCATTATAAATGGCTTCTTTTGAAAGTGACTTGTTTCCACATTCTAGTTCCATCTTCCTCTTTCAATTGCATTAGTTAAAATTCTCCATGAAATTAAAATGTGGTGTTAAAGTGAGGATTAACAGTGCGTGCTAGAGTATATTTTATTCCCTATTACACTGCCTTAAACCTAGAATAATTATAGCAGTGAAATTACTTGAGATTTATGCCACCTTCAGTAAGAGCACACTCTGAGTTTAGAAAGTGATTTTGATGTCATGTATTATTACATGACACCTCATTCTTATTAGGAGATGCTAATGTGTCTCATGCAGATAAAACCCAACTCTGGCAGGGCTGTGCTGTTACAGAGAGCCATTTCTGTTTCATGTGGTTTTGAGACTTAGCACAGTCTTGTTGAAATATTTTCTACTTAGAGAATCTCAAACTGCTGTAATTCTTGGTGTGTATGGTTCAGCCAAGTCCCTATTTTTTGTCTTTCCAAAGCAACCAGGAAGTGGATCATTAGGAGGGGGGTCCCATATGCCAAGGGGAAGTTGTTTGGGACAGGGCTCTGCCAGCACTGCCCCTAACAGCAGATGAAAATTGTGGTGGGAGAGCTGTAGGATGAGAAGAGCACACACAAGAGCACAGTGGCATCTGGGTAGATATTCTAAAGGGAATGGGAAGAACTGAACTGAAAGCTGCTATTGGGTTATGTTGCTTGAAAGCATCATGACTGATTGCAGCTGCAAGGAGTGCTTTTCTTTGGTACTTACCACACATCTCCCCAGTTTCCTAGCATTAATCCATGTACCATCACTGCTTTTTGGGAATGCAAGACTGTTTCAGAGACAAATGATACTTATTTTCTTTATCCTAATGCCAAGCGTTTTGGGTATAGCAAGAGACAGGGCTGAGAGCTTCATATATTACCAGGGAAATTAAGCATATACATTTTATAACAGGCAAGAATCTTGCATTCAGTTTTCTAAGAAGTATGGCTGTGGATTTTTTTTTGAAAATGTAGGAACATGCCTGTATTCACCCTGCTGCCTGATTCAAGCACCTCGTGATGCATCTTACATTTTAAGGAGCTTTACAAAACCCATGTACATTTTTCATGTTGAGACAGCTTGTGTGGGATTCATCTCACCTACCTTTGTAAATCCCAGTAATTAGGCTCTATCATAGTCAGTGGAAGCAGAGTAAAACCACTGGATCGCATTTATCTGCTCATAAAATAAAGTGAATTGTTCTCCCAAGCAAATTGTTTTTCAGTATTGAGCAGACAGGCAACAGAGGACAAGCTAGCTCTTACGTAGCTAATGTCAGTTGCAAAGTACTCTGATCACATTATACCATATCCCTAAGGAAAAATGTACTCACCCACTGCCTCAGTATCTTTCCTTCACAATATTAAGCACAAAGTACTTAAACTGTGAGAAATCCTGCACCAGCCAGAAGTCTGTGGTAAAGCTGCACCACCTCTTTTATGAAGGAGTTGGCCAAAGGGTTCTTATTCCCCACAGGCTGGATTTTAGGACACAAAGTCTAAACTAGAGCAAATGCACTCCCATTTTCTTGATGAAGCATTCTAAGTGTAAAGATATAAAAATAAATTGTCCCTTCCTCAGTTGACTTTTGCAGATGGGGTCCATTTGCTTCAGTTTTGCTTTCTCTTTTGTACACTTCTAGCCCCCAAAGAAAGAGCAAAACTAAGCTAAACTCAGGCTAATTCAGGCTAACATGACTGGAAGCTCTTACTCCCCTGAAGCCCACAGAAGTCCCTGCTGAAGTGGCAGCCCCTGGCCATGCCCCTGACCCCAGCCTCCCCTCTTGCTGCCTCTCTTGCAGCAGACCTGCCTCCCCCTGCCCAGCAGCTGTGCCTGCTGCCTGCCCCACAGCCAAGGCAGCGACAGCACAGCAGCAAACAAGCGTCAGTCGCATCCCAGAGAATAAGAGAGTAAGATTTCTTGAGAGAGCTAGCACACACACCTGAGAATATTTTCCTATTAATTATGCTCACTTACATGCTACAGCAGCTGATCTTTCTGACTTGTGTCTAGTGGCCTGCATGTTTGGTAGCTGTGGAAAATGACATTATAACTGGCTTCAGTATAATATATTTGTTCCTGAGTTCAGCAGAGAAACTGAGGCCACAAGGGTTTTCCTCACAAAGTCTGTCAAGATTAAAAACTGAATACTCAGTCAAAATGGTGTAGCAAACTTATTTGTTTTTTAGGTGCTTGATGTCTGATTAAAGAGTATATATGAATCCTTTGTTTCAACAGCCACTAAATGTGAATACTTTTATTCTTTCTCAGATCAATATTCTCCTTTCTTGAAGACTGGAAGAACCTGCATAGATAAAGGGAATTTAAAAAATCCTGAGTCTGAGATTGCTGTTAAACTCATGTTGTCCTCATTATTCACTGTTTACATTTTCTGTCCTGTTGTATGTGAAACCTCTATCTCCCTGCAGAGGGAGTTCACAGTGTGAAAACAGCGAGCTCCAGTTTAGTGACTGAAAAAAGAATTGTCAGCAAATAGAACTCAGAGAATCATAAACAGATATTTGAGCATTTAACTGTCAGTAGAATGCCTTTCTATGTGGAAGCATGTGTATAAACATACACTTCTGTCTGTATGATCTTGTGCCTGAGATCACAAATAACCCCTCACAGCATGCAGTTATTAAATAACTCTTAAATCATAGAATCAATCATAGAATTAATCATAGAATCATTCATAGAATCATAGAATGGCTTGGGTTGGAATGGACTTTCAGGATCATCCTCTTCCAACTCCCCTTCCATGGACAGGGACACCTTCCAGTAGACCAGGTTGTTCACAGCCCCATTCAACTTGGCATTCAACACTCCCAGGTTTGGGGCATCCACATCTTCTCTGGGCAACTTGCTCCAGTGTGTCACCACTCTCAAGGCAAAGAATTTTGTTATAACATCTAATCTAAACCTTCACTCTTTCATTTTAAGGATGTTGGGTTTTTTTATTTAGTAAAAAAAAAAAATCTACAATTTAAATGTACGTTGTTTTATCCAACGCTGAAACTACTGGAGAGAGTAATGGGTGGATCAAAGCACCTGATGGAGTTTCCTGAATGATTCCCAGAGTGCTTCCTGAAGAAGATTACCGACTTTGAGCTGCTTTGTCTCTCATAGTGGTGTCTTTAACATATTTTTGAACTGTTTTGCTCTTGGAGGATATGGTCACCACCAGCTTGAGGAGGCTGTGCTGCCACACACTGCATACAGCTGGTTGCAGATGGAGTTTCTGATTTCACTCTGTGCCTTATCCATGCAGCTGGAACTCATGCTGACAGTCCATGATGGAATCCTGGTGGTTTTGACAGAGGAAAAACAGGAGGCCTGGTGGCTTCCATCAGGTCAAGCATAAATTGGAGTAAACATCAGCAACCTCATTGCAGTTAACAGTATATCAACTTGCAAACTTGAGATGGAGAAAAGAAAAAAAAAGTAGGAATAAAAATTGATGGGAAAGTCCCATAACTTCAACTCGTGCAGTGTCTTGCTGAATGGAAAAGTCATTATCAGTTTTGTCTTGAAAATAAAAACCCAAACTAGCAGGTTTAGATGTAAGTTTGCATATCTGGATAGAAGGTTCTGAAAAATTTCCCCCAAAGCTTGGCTGAAACCTGCCAAAAATTTTTCTGACCACAAGAAAAAACATAAACAAACAAAACCTTGTTTTGAGTGAAGCAGATACTACAAATGAAAAGGCAAAGTGACTCCCAAATCTGATAAACAGATGGATGGAAACTCTTCAAGTAAGTCTTCTGGCGAGAATAGGCTCAAGCAACTCACCAGGGCAGTACCTTCTCCTTGAACTGCATTGGCCCCAGCTGTGTGGTAACACATGCCAGGGAAGAGGCATAAGGCCTCAGGGCTCCTTACAGGATGAGAATGGAAGCAATAAAACATTGAGCCAAACATAACATTGCATTTGCAAGATAGGAAGATAAGGGAAAAAGCTTATTTTCATCACCATCCAGCAGACTGACTTCCTCCCTGGGTAATAGGGGCAACAAAAGTCTCAGCTCTTTACCAGAAAACTTGGGAGGCTGCAGAGCAGCAACTTGCTTCTCAGTTTTAGGCAGTTATTTGATCACCATTTAATCATCTGAGGTTGTTGCCAAATTCCCTTTGAGGGACTAAATTAGGGACTATTTAGGGAGTTTTCTCCCTGGGTACAGCTTTTATGAAAGCAACATGCATGACTAATTACAAAGTAATAAAAGCTGGAAACTGAAATTTATGAAAAAGCTGAAAAAAATCGTCTTTCAGTATTTCTTTTGACACAGTAAGTCCTGGGTAAGCAAACGTAAAATGAGCTTATGTCATCCTGAATAGAAGCATTTAGTGCATTGATGTTGATTATCATGTGTTCTTTTGCCCCAAGCTTTCCTGTTTGCACTGCATTTTTGCAGAAAGCCCATGTACATGGTTGTTAGCTGGGCAATGCTGAGAGCTGCAGGCTGAGAAGCAGCCTGAGATAGAGCTCTTCTCTGATGAATGGACTTTTGTAAGCATCTGCTTTCTGCATTGATGTCCCACATAATGCCAAGGCAAAGTGACAGGACAGCTTTGCTTTTGCCTTTGAGCTTGGTCCAGGACCCAGCATGTGTGAATATCACCTAGACTGGACAGGTCGACATTTCTGCTCCTGAGGCAAAGTGGAAGCCTTGCTATAAAGGGATATCAGAGCTGTTTTGGAGACACAGAGATTAATAGCAATGTTACTGCCATTTCTGCTGCTGTCTAGAAAGTAATGTCTCAGGACCATCCCCCCCACGATGACATCCATCCCAGTTTGTATGCAGAGTAGTCCAAAACTGGTTTGATTATTGAAAGGGAGGATAGATGTGCAGAGGGAGGCTGAAAGCAGTTGGCACTGGAAATGGAGAGGCAGCCCACGGGCACTGCACTGCTGTATCAGCATTGAACACTCGTGATGTGGGTCTCAGCCCTATGGGGCTACCAAGTGTTTGCTCAGGGCTTTAGCAGGTTTCAGTCCTGGTTTCACTCTTAATGCTTCCTACATCAATTAGCTTGAAGCTGGCTCTGGGGCCTTAACAAAACCTCCATCTGCTTGAAGAACTGCAATGTCACTCAACCTGGAGTGGGTGTACAGGAGTCAGAGACCAGATAAGGCTGAGCCTGACTGAGAAAATTGAGACTAAGATGGGAAGACTAAAAGGTGGAGCCAGGAATGGATAGGATAAGAAATCTTATGCAGCAGAGAACAGACCAAAATGAGCAGTGAAGAGATGCTCTCTGTCTTGGTGTGATTTAGTAAATGTGCTGAGCATGCCGAGCATTGCAGAAAACATGAAGTAATTCCTCTGTCAGTGATCATTGCTCATCTGAGGCACAGAGTGCACTTGTGCCCTGTGAAAAGAGCTGGATGTGAGCATGTAATGAGAGACAATGTCTTAAAAAGTGCACAGAAAGGCTTCGTGAAAGCTGCACAGGGAATCTTAATCAGCCTCTCTTGACTTCGAAGCAGAGTTGTCATCCACTCTATTCATTTTCACACGTTTTTTTTTTGTCCATTATAAGCTCCTGTAGATTATCAAGTGAAAATATGCTGTATGTTTTTGGATGTAAGTGAAAAAATCTGTGTCAGGAAGGATTTCTACCTCTTTCATAGCACAGCATGGGAAAATAGCTGTACAAGGTTTTTGTGTAATTTTTTCCTGGCAAAGTTCCATATTGGTGCCCGCTAGAAGCAGAAAGTCAGAAAAAGTAGCTTATTGAATGGTAATAATATAAGGAAATTTACTGGGTGCATAAAGCCTAATTGCCTAGAAGTTGAAACTTTTTCCCTCTAATGGCTTGTTGGAGGGCTTTTTGGGCTTTTTGAGTGGAGGGAGGTGAATTCTTTATCTTTTCACCTCCTAAAACATATATTGTGGTAGACAGGATAGCATCTGCCTTTCTCATACATTTTTTTCTTAACACGTTGAATTAAATCTGATGATCAATAACTTACTGAGTTCAGTAGATACCTTTGATCTTTATCCTTTGGCTGAGGTGCTAAATGCAAGCTCCTTTTACTGATATAAGCACAATGAGTGCAGGTTATCTGCTATTTACTCTCTGGTAGCATATGCTATCTACTCTTAATCTATGAGAGAGTAAAGCCTGATCTAATATTAAACATAACATAAGCAGTATGAAGAGATGTGCATTTAAATGCAAAATGAGACTCTTAGAATGCATTTTAATAGCTTGTAGAAAAGTGCAGTATATATAATAAAAAATAGGGAATTTCCCCCTACATTTCTAAAACTTTGATGACAGGCAATGTCATATAAAACTGCTGGCCTTTATCCCCAGATATTGTCTATGTGAGAATTCAGCTGAATGTGTTGGCATATGGAAATCAATAAAACATGACATTACATCTCATTACGTTGCTGGTTTGCTTTCCAGCATTTTTGTGAATGACTCTACCCAGAAGACCCTCACAGGAAGACAGAGTGGAAGATAGGGCAAGGTAGCTTGAACAGTTGCAATGCTCAATGCATACATCAAATTGCTATGAGATAACAAATGCATATTTTGTCTTCTTAAAAAGTGTCTATGGACTTATTAACTTCAAGTCCTTCCAAAGTCTTGTCTTCCCCAGAAGGACAGGGATCAGTGACAACACACACAGGCTGTTAAGGAACAGAGAACAGAGATACTGCATAGAGACAGCCTCCAATAATCCATTTATATCCTTTAATTCCCCCTTTTCTCTGTTTTCCTGATGACCCTGCTGGCCCTTAAACCCTCATCCAGTCCTCTTATGGTTCCCCATGCCAAAATTCCAGTAGTTTATCACTTTTCTTCTAAGATTTCTTGAAAGCTAATTTCTTCTGTGATACCTGCTGAGCAAGCAACATTGCTGAGCTGCTATTGGTGGTTTGTGGAGTGTAGAAGCATGGTCGTCTTGGTTTGTAGCTCTGGAACCAACTGACTTTTCAGTTTCATAGATTAATTTATTTTTTAAAAAAAAAAGGAATAAAGAAACCACAGCTTTCTAAGAGTTCTGAACAAAGACAAAACAAAACTCGATTTCTGTCTGAAAAAGAATTTTCTGGTAATTCCAGGAGGACAGTGATAAGAGAGGCTTGTGTTTCCTGAAATTATCTTGATGTCAAAAAAAAAAAAAAAAAGCAAATTATTTCAGAACGCAAAAAAAAAAAAGGGAAAAATGCAAAATGAAAAACTGGCACATTTTAACTTGTTTTGAAGTTGTATTTCAGATTGAGGGAGGCCAAGCCAATCTGATAAACTCAAAACTGTTCGAAATCAGTCTTTCCATATGCTTTCCACTGTGAAAAGTGCTCCATGGGAAATTTGAGTCAGCTGTAGTTCATTGGTGCATGTTCTGTTATCCATCATTTATCTCGTGTTTCCATTGTTATCTCTTTGAAGCAGAGCTCTCTATACATGGTTAGATAGCAGACAGAAAGATGGGGTATTGTTCTCTTACTGGGGCTTGTGTGCCTACCTAAAAAGAAACAAAGGCCTGGGATTTCCAACCCAGTGTTAGAAATGCCCTATTTTTGGTCCTAATTTTTACACTGTGTTCAGTTTAGCTTGCTAAGGCACTGCGATTTCCCATGCTGCATTACTGAATTTGTCATTGCTCCCAGCCAGCCCCAAGTGAGAGGCAACAGTTCTTCCTCCCAGACAGATCACTGCATAAGTTTCCAAGCATCCAAAAACAATCTCTGGTCACAAGAGTTTTGCACCTCTGCCACCAGGGGAAGCAAGAAGCCAAGAAACACACAAGAGTACAAACAGCATGGACAGGGATCACTTTAGCAAGGTTTGTCCAAAGGCACTCAATTTACTTCTTATTACAGTAACAACTTTCTCCTTCTCATATATTAATTAATTATACCTCCTCTTGTTTGCTTGGTTGTTCTGATCCTGCAGGTCTCCTTGCCCATCTGGAGGTGGATTGCCAGAGCCCCAGTTATGCTTCACTTTGTGTAGTCATTTACAAGGATGATACACGTCCCCGAGCTCTGCCCAGAATATCGTGGTACAAACGCGGCACACAAGCGTGGGTTGCATTTCACATCTGTTGTCCAGATGTCTTGCAATTCTCATTGCCCCTTCTGAGAGACTAAGGTCAGATATGATAAAGACATCCATGGCTTTGCCTGCAGTGCTGGTGGGGAAACCCCATCTCATTTGTCACACATGAAATTCCCTGCCCAATTTCCGTGCTCACAGTCTGCCGGCGGTGAGTGTCCTTTACTCAGTGGGGGTGAGGGGCTGCTGCTGACACAAGGTGATAAAGTCATATGTGCCTGGCACCTTGAATGGGCTGTCACAAATTGTGTACATGCACAAAAGTACTCCAGTTTTGCTGGCTTGTGGCTTAGCACGCACCTCTGTCCCCACGTCTTGGGTACGAGGCTGCCTCAAGATAAACAGTCTCAGGATATGCTTAGTCCTGCAGAAAAACCCTGGGGAGACATGCTATTAATGCTGCATCTCTACCTTCCAGTTCTTTCACTATTGAAAACATTCCCAGTGAGAGACAAACTGGTGAAAAGATAGACTGTTGCACCTAAGGGTGTCCCAGGAGGGTTTTTTTTCCTCTAAAAAAACCCCTCTGCTTTCCTATTTCCACCCAGCAGAAGTCATCCTCTCCCCATTATTTTTTTTCCTCTGGGGACAATTAATATTTAATCAAGTGTATCCAAAGAAAGAGCTCCAAAAGAAGAAATTAAGAGCAAACCTGTTTCAGATGGTTTAAACTGCTGACAAAGTTACTTTCCTGAGAGGTGGATAAGCCAAGTCAATGTTCCAGTTCTGAGTCACACAGAGGGAATTTGAATGGATGAGAGAAGAGCAGAGTAACTGTAGGAGATTGTACATTAACAGGTAAATTTCAGACATTGTGTCAAAGTAGTTTTTGATTAACTAAAGCCTTTCTCAGTAGTGATTAATGACAACTTTCCAGGAAAAAAGAAAAATAAAATTGAAAATCGATAGTATTTGTTGTTAGGCTGGGGGGGGGGAGGGGGGGAAGTAAAAGCCCTGTGTTTGAAAGAACTTTTTTTCTTCCTTCAAGGTATATAGGACATTGGCTACCTTAGGAACTGAAATTTTGGAAAATAAACCAACATATTGGAAGTGGGAGGTAGAAGAATGATTTTCTGCTTCAGAATCCCCTAGGGAATATTTGAGTTCAAATTGCTTCAGTCAAAAAGCAAGGTATCTGATATTTAATTAAGTGTAAAACCCACATGATGAATAATCTTCCAAGTCTGACCTGGAAAGGCCAGTTATCCCAATCAAAATAGAGCACGTAGGTGTGCAGGACTTGGAGAATGATATTAGCTAAAGGCAATTCAAAATTGTTAATTTGATTCTTGTCAGGAAAAGTTAAAATGTGCAATTTTAAAAAAAAGTTGAACAAATGAGGTAGTGGTCAAAGTTTAATTAGAAATTATGTACCTGCTCAGTTTTTGATGACAATAACCAAAACATTGTAGACTAGAGAAAAAAGAAAAAAGAACAAAAAAAGAACTGAGAAACTCCAGAAAATTTGACAGAAGTAGAATGGCTTTACTGAATGCACATGTTTAATTTCAGACCCAGCCAGAGATTCCATCATTCATCATGGAGTGAATCAGTGTGTCAGCATAAAGGAAACAAACCTAAGGGGAGGGAGATGTTAGCAGTCATCCCCCACATCTCATGTAGAAAAACACCTTGCTGCATTAACAGTGCTATTCCATAGAAATAATAATCAACCCTTTCTTAAAAAGAATTTGGTTTGAGTTTGGATGTATGTCCTGGTTTTGCCTGGAACAGGGTTAATTTTCTTAATAGCTGATACTGTGCTGTGGTTTTTGGGTTTAGTATGTGAATAATGTTGGTAAAATACTGATGTTTTGGCTGTTCCTAAGTTGTGGTTACCCTAAGACAAAGAATTTTCAGTGTCTCGTGATTTGTTGGTGAGGAGCTGCACAAGAATCCAGGAGGGAGCATGGCCAGGACAGCTGAGCTGATTTGGCCAACTGTATCTCACAGCACAGAACATCATGTTCAGTGTATAAACTGGGCTGGAAGGTGGATGATCACTGTTAGGGATGGTTTGGGCATTGATCAGTGGGTGGTGAGCAACTGAGCTGGGCACCCCTTTTTAATCTTGGTTCGGTTGCTTTCACCCTTTCTTTATAATTTCTACTATTATTATTTTTTTTAAAATAATATTTTGTTTCCATTATTAAATTGTTCTTATCTCAGCCCATGAGGTTTATCTTTTCTTTCTGATTCTCCACCCCACTGGCATCAAGGTGGGAAGCACTGGGGGAGCAGCTTCATGGTACTTTGGTGCTGGCTGGGATTAAATCACAAAAACATATGATCAAACANTCTGGTCACAAGAGTTTTGCACCTCTGCCACCAGGGGAAGCAAGAAGCCAAGAAACACACAAGAGTACAAACAGCATGGACAGGGATCACTTTAGCAAGGTTTGTCCAAAGGCACTCAATTTACTTCTTATTACAGTAACAACTTTCTCCTTCTCATATATTAATTAATTATACCTCCTCTTGTTTGCTTGGTTGTTCTGATCCTGCAGGTCTCCTTGCCCATCTGGAGGTGGATTGCCAGAGCCCCAGTTATGCTTCACTTTGTGTAGTCATTTACAAGGATGATACACGTCCCCGAGCTCTGCCCAGAATATCGTGGTACAAACGCGGCACACAAGCGTGGGTTGCATTTCACATCTGTTGTCCAGATGTCTTGCAATTCTCATTGCCCCTTCTGAGAGACTAAGGTCAGATATGATAAAGACATCCATGGCTTTGCCTGCAGTGCTGGTGGGGAAACCCCATCTCATTTGTCACACATGAAATTCCCTGCCCAATTTCCGTGCTCACAGTCTGCCGGCGGTGAGTGTCCTTTACTCAGTGGGGGTGAGGGGCTGCTGCTGACACAAGGTGATAAAGTCATATGTGCCTGGCACCTTGAATGGGCTGTCACAAATTGTGTACATGCACAAAAGTACTCCAGTTTTGCTGGCTTGTGGCTTAGCACGCACCTCTGTCCCCACGTCTTGGGTACGAGGCTGCCTCAAGATAAACAGTCTCAGGATATGCTTAGTCCTGCAGAAAAACCCTGGGGAGACATGCTATTAATGCTGCATCTCTACCTTCCAGTTCTTTCACTATTGAAAACATTCCCAGTGAGAGACAAACTGGTGAAAAGATAGACTGTTGCACCTAAGGGTGTCCCAGGAGGGTTTTTTTTCCTCTAAAAAAACCCCTCTGCTTTCCTATTTCCACCCAGCAGAAGTCATCCTCTCCCCATTATTTTTTTTCCTCTGGGGACAATTAATATTTAATCAAGTGTATCCAAAGAAAGAGCTCCAAAAGAAGAAATTAAGAGCAAACCTGTTTCAGATGGTTTAAACTGCTGACAAAGTTACTTTCCTGAGAGGTGGATAAGCCAAGTCAATGTTCCAGTTCTGAGTCACACAGAGGGAATTTGAATGGATGAGAGAAGAGCAGAGTAACTGTAGGAGATTGTACATTAACAGGTAAATTTCAGACATTGTGTCAAAGTAGTTTTTGATTAACTAAAGCCTTTCTCAGTAGTGATTAATGACAACTTTCCAGGAAAAAAGAAAAATAAAATTGAAAATCGATAGTATTTGTTGTTAGGCTGGGGGGGGGGAGGGGGGGAAGTAAAAGCCCTGTGTTTGAAAGAACTTTTTTTCTTCCTTCAAGGTATATAGGACATTGGCTACCTTAGGAACTGAAATTTTGGAAAATAAACCAACATATTGGAAGTGGGAGGTAGAAGAATGATTTTCTGCTTCAGAATCCCCTAGGGAATATTTGAGTTCAAATTGCTTCAGTCAAAAAGCAAGGTATCTGATATTTAATTAAGTGTAAAACCCACATGATGAATAATCTTCCAAGTCTGACCTGGAAAGGCCAGTTATCCCAATCAAAATAGAGCACGTAGGTGTGCAGGACTTGGAGAATGATATTAGCTAAAGGCAATTCAAAATTGTTAATTTGATTCTTGTCAGGAAAAGTTAAAATGTGCAATTTTAAAAAAAAGTTGAACAAATGAGGTAGTGGTCAAAGTTTAATTAGAAATTATGTACCTGCTCAGTTTTTGATGACAATAACCAAAACATTGTAGACTAGAGAAAAAAGAAAAAAGAACAAAAAAAGAACTGAGAAACTCCAGAAAATTTGACAGAAGTAGAATGGCTTTACTGAATGCACATGTTTAATTTCAGACCCAGCCAGAGATTCCATCATTCATCATGGAGTGAATCAGTGTGTCAGCATAAAGGAAACAAACCTAAGGGGAGGGAGATGTTAGCAGTCATCCCCCACATCTCATGTAGAAAAACACCTTGCTGCATTAACAGTGCTATTCCATAGAAATAATAATCAACCCTTTCTTAAAAAGAATTTGGTTTGAGTTTGGATGTATGTCCTGGTTTTGCCTGGAACAGGGTTAATTTTCTTAATAGCTGATACTGTGCTGTGGTTTTTGGGTTTAGTATGTGAATAATGTTGGTAAAATACTGATGTTTTGGCTGTTCCTAAGTTGTGGTTACCCTAAGACAAAGAATTTTCAGTGTCTCGTGATTTGTTGGTGAGGAGCTGCACAAGAATCCAGGAGGGAGCATGGCCAGGACAGCTGAGCTGATTTGGCCAACTGTATCTCACAGCACAGAACATCATGTTCAGTGTATAAACTGGGCTGGAAGGTGGATGATCACTGTTAGGGATGGTTTGGGCATTGATCAGTGGGTGGTGAGCAACTGAGCTGGGCACCCCTTTTTAATCTTGGTTCGGTTGCTTTCACCCTTTCTTTATAATTTCTACTATTATTATTTTTTTTAAAATAATATTTTGTTTCCATTATTAAATTGTTCTTATCTCAGCCCATGAGGTTTATCTTTTCTTTCTGATTCTCCACCCCACTGGCATCAAGGTGGGAAGCACTGGGGGAGCAGCTTCATGGTACTTTGGTGCTGGCTGGGATTAAATCACAAAAACATATGATCAAACAGCTAAAGTAATTTTGGCAATTTTCCTTTTTTTCCCTAGGCTTTTACCCTTTAATAATGATGGGAACACAATAATCATAACAGTGATGACAATGGGTGCCCAGGAAGGAGGTAGAACTGGACAAGCTCATATAACTTTTTACCTACTCTTCCTGCATCAGAGCTTTTTGAGCTCAGGGAATTTCCTGGGCATTTCAGGATTTTTTCTATTTAATAACTGGCAATGGTTCTCTCTTCAAAGTTGTGTCCAGGCTCTACTTATATCCACAGAAACTTCTCCCCTTTTGGGGTGCCACAGGCCTGCTCCACACTGGGGGATGAATAACCTTGTTTTGATAGTTTCAAACCTGGTTTTCATCAGCTTCCTTTAAAAACTGTAACACCTTTCCTGTAAAAACTGTACTTGGTCTCCACCTTATTGCAAGGAAATTTGGGGGGAGGGGTGGCCACAAAAATAGGAAGGCCTGGCTGTTTATGGTAATATTTTCCTTTTTTTTCATCAGGAATTACTTTCTACCACAATGATTCTTTCACTCTGACTAGGGGTTATTTCAGAATACTATATAATTTTTTTGCCATTGGACTGACCTGATTTCTTCCAAACCTCATTCGACAGAAGAAAAAAGGGCATGCTACATAATTCATTAGATACCAGAAGTACATTAAAAATGTATTTAACAAGAACTAATCCCACCAGGAAATCAAATAACAGCTTATTTCCTCAAAGCAGTCTTGATGGAGCAGGCCTGTATTTAAACATTGGAGACTTTCTTTATATTAATTGGGGGAAAAAAATGATTCATCATGCTGCTTATGCTCCAAAAAGCCCCCCAAATAAAGCAAAATACAAACCAAACCAAAACAAACCCAAACCAACAAAATAAAACAAACATGAAAACAACAAATCAAAAAAACCCCAAACCCTGTGACAAGTTCAGCTGAACAGTAAGGACTTAATGAGCCCAAATAAACCGTGCTGCGCTCAAACTCAGAATACTTGTTCCTTCAGGCAGCAATCTGAAGAAAAACTAGTTTGTTGAATTATTCAGTGGACATGGCAGATCCTGGATAAAACCTTTCTTGCTCTGCTCAGCTCCAGATAAATGGCATGTACAGGTAACCCGTGCTTGTCCTCCTACAGGCAGAGGGCATGCACAGAAGTGTGTGCAACTGCCCCGTGCTGTGGTTGAAGGGTGAGCTTGCCAAGGGCAGAGGGCTTACTTGGGGTTCCCAAAATGGAACAATGCTGCCTTGTGTCAGTGAAGATATTTATAGACATTCACTGTGTGCTTCGAGCAAAATGTCGAGAGATCTCCGGAACCCCTTTTAACATCAGCCAAACATAAACTATTGATCACTGTTTGTATCTCTTTATATCTCTGTGCTGTTTATATCCCTTCCCTTTAACTCTTTGGATTTAACCAGATACATGCTACTGTATGAGATCTGGAATACAGTCACATGGAAGTTTTCAGAGAAAACATTTCTTTCTCTTTTTTTTCTTTTTTTTATCCTTTAACTTTTATTTCTGTCAAGAAATATTGGTGTGGAAGAAATCAAAACATCCTGTAGAATTGTGTCAGTTTGTGGATCAGTTCAACAGAAGCAAGGCAGTTTTCCCAGGGAAATTTTCTCTATTTTCCTTCCCATCTGACATGCCCTCCTCCACCCTGTGTGAAAGGCAGATGCCAAGCCCAGAGTCCAGCAGCCATAGCTGAGAGCCTCGGGTTTTCTTACCATGCAATAGGGTGTCTCCTGCAGGTGAGAAGGGAAAGAGGTCAACAAGGGTAACCTCATCCCTTCCAGGCAGAGTATGAAATATCTCTGGGACTTTCTCCGGTGGTTTTTGAAAATGTTCAGGGGATTTTGACCTATTAATCTCATTTTTGTGGGAAGCTTTTAGGTGGGGGTAGGTGTGTGAGAGGGGGGGAATCCAGGCACAGAAGAAGGCAGGAGTAGAATGAGGAATGGATTCCTTATAGCCTAGCAATTTGAAATCCTTAATGAATAAATGATTTCTTTCCTGTCCCAAGAACTTGTTCTGCAGAACACAGTGCTCTGCAGGAGCAATAGCCTCAGATCAATGGCCTATCTAGGACAATGTACATTTTCACATCCTAAACCAGATATTTAATTAAAAGGCATTTCCATTTCAATTGCCTTACTGCATCCCATCAATACTCCTAACTTTTCATCAATATTTCCTTTTCCATTCAGTCTGAGAAGTGCAGACCTTTACAAAGAGTTATTTTGGCAATTAGGCAACTAAAGGAAATGACCAAGCTGCAAAAGTGCTTAACCCTAACTCTTACCCATTAAAAGCAATGGTAGCTGCTGTATATTGCAAAATGATGAAACCTCCACTGTCTGCCTGCATAGAAAAGGTCCCATCATTACTACTTATGATTAAGACAGGAGAAGAAATATATTCCACAGTGGGGAAAATATTAAAAAGACAGGTGTTTAATGCAAAAACCCCTGAAAATTTATTAGCTTTCTGTTTTTCCTAGGCCTGTCATTTATTGTCCATCATAATATTAAACATAAATTTGAAATACAAAACTACATTGCAATATTAAGAAAAAAAAAATCTATATTAAGTGATATAATACCAAGGAGTCCTGGTTTTTAGGGGATGCATCAGGTGTTTAGCCATTTCTTCCCATGAACAATTTTCCCACTATCAGATTTTCACGAAAATTTGATCATTTCCCATCAAAAACTTATTCATTTGGAAGCAGTTTGTCACTACTGAGCCTAATTATTTGGTAGGTTAGATGAGAGCTGAGGGTCTTGCTTTGTTACAGGTATGTTTCTGAGATCTATTAAAAACACTCTTTAGCTCATAGGCAGATGCCACTTTTCTCTTACCATTTGCAAATCTTTTATGTAGATGACACAACTGAAACAGCAATAGTGAAAAAAAAACTGTTGATTTTTAAAATTTTTAACATTTAGCCTGTTTCCATTTCATTTTTCTCATAAAATGTGTATATTCTGTTCCCAAGCTGCAGTTCTGGGTCAAAGAATTGGTGGTTGTAACTCTACATGTTATTATGAAGTTAGCCAAGACTATGAGGTGTTGTTTTTTTAAAAAGTATAAAGGGATACCTGTGGATTTGAGGTGTGATAGAGAGAACATTAAGATGTGAACTTAACCTTACACTACAATCAGCCTTGGTCAGACATAAATTTTCAAATGAACTACATTTATTGGTTGTAGTTTCACATATTAATGTGAACTATATAATGAAGATATATTCATGATTCTTTTTATCGAATTATATAATGAAGATTCAAACCACATTAACCAAATTCCATCTTGGTCCCCATCCCTGTTTAGTGAGTCTGTGTCTTCAGGGTCACCTTACTAATTGAACTTGACTTATGTTTCCAGCCATGCAAATAATTAGTATGACCAGTGGTAATGAAACTATTAGAAGAAAACTAATTACCAGTTGAAGTATTTGCAGCAACAGAGTCCCAAATCTTTAGATATATTTCTTAGTTTCTTCACTGTTATTCAGCCTTCACTAATTCTGACTGAAAACCTGGAGTTATTTTCAGCAATGAAGGATGAAATAGAGTGTCCGAAAAATCCACATTTTCTTTCTCTTGGTCTCAATTCTTAGTTTTTAGCATGAATCACATAAGAAGCATGATCCATCAGAACACCTTTGGCCTAGTCATGTCCCTGACCATTCAGGGATGAATGATCTATTACATCCTCTTGTGGAATATCATCTGATTTCTAATGAGTAATTATAACCCTTTCTGGGTCTGAGAAGCAATGTGATTTCCTGATGTGCTGAATGTGAGAGTCCAGGGAGAATTCGATTTCCAAGATCAACTGCTGTACTCCTAGAATAAATTTAAAATACTTCCATCAACACCTACAAGAAACACCAGTTTCCATAACCCACCATCTGTACTTTGTGTCTAGAATGGCACTGTATTTTTTTCTCTTAAATTTCAGAAGTTTGCTAGATGACTGACTGTGGCTGCCATAAAATATTCCGGAATACAGAGGTTTTGGTTGTGATGTATCCTATTAGAGTATTTTGGGATCATCCATTGTCTCAGAAACCTTTACAGTGCACATCATGTCTAAGAGGCAGTGCTTTATGTGTAAAACAGAATCAAAGAAACACAGAATGATTAGGGGCTTTTGAAGGTCGTCATAGAACCACAGAATGGCTTGGTTTGGAAGGAGCCTTCAAGATCATCCACTTCCAAACCCCCTGCCCTGTAGGGATGCTGTCAACTAGACCAGGTTGCTCAAAGCTCCGTCCAACCTGGCCTTGAACTCTTCCAGGGATGGGGCATCCACCATTTATTTGAGCAAACTGCTGTAGTGACTCACCACCCTCAGAATGAAGAATTTTTACCTAATATGTAATCTAAACCTACTTTCTTTCAGTTTAAAATCAAAGCCCTTGTCCTCTCATTATACGCCCTTATAAAAAGTCCCTTTCCATCTTTCTGCATGGCTCCCTTCAGGTACTGAAAGGTCACAATTAGATCACCCTGAAGCTGAAAAATCCCAACTGAAAAATCTCAGCCTTTCTCATAGGAGAGGTATTCCATCCTTTTAATCATCTTGTCCTCCTCTGGACTTGCTCCAACAGGTCTATGTCCTTCCTGTGCTGGGGACCCAGAGCTGGATGCAGTGCTCCAGGTGGGGTCTTACCAGAGTGGAGCAGAAGGAAAGCCATTTCCCTTGCCCTGCTGGCCACGCTGCTTTGCATGCAGCCCAGGACACATTTGGCTTTCAGGGCAGCAAGTGCATATTTCTGGGGTCATGTCCAGCCTCTCATCCACCAGCACCCCCAGGTCCTTCCCAGCACGGCTGCTCTTAACCTGTCCATCCTCAGCCTGTGTTGATACCAGTCCTCTAGTTCAACTCCCCAGTTCAAACAGGGTCACATAACAGCAGGTGGCCTAGGACCACGTCCAAACAGGTTCTGAATACCTCCAAGGATGGAGACTCCACAACTTCCTTGTGTAACCTATGCCAGATTTTGACAATCGTTATGGTAAAAAATTGTTTTCTTGTGTGCAGTTGGGATATCACATGTTCTAACTTTTGTCTGTAACCTCCTGTCCCATCAGTGGCCACTACTAAGAATAGTCTGGCTTTCTCACCTTCATTTGCTCCCATTGGGTGTTTCTAATCAATGTACATTGATCAGATGCCTTTAAGTCTTCTCTCAGCTGAGAAGTCCCGTCTCTTTCATCCTCTCCTCACATGGAAAAAAGAAGAAAATTTTCAACCTATCATCTGAAAAAGTTTCAAAGGTTTTCCTGAGAAAGAAATTTGAGACATTAGACTTGATCTAATTTTCCTCACAACTTATGCAATTTCGGTTCACCGTGCAAGGGCCAGATTAAATCATTAACAGGAATTTAATTTGGCAGTTTTTGTCAAGAAGCCCATCAGAGCACTGTGTTGTACATCTGGAGATTTCACATATGTTTTGCCCAGTCTGGATGCTTAAAAGGACAGTGGTGTCAGAGCAGTGCCATGGTTACTGTTCAAGGTATGTGTGCATTAGCAACTTGCACTGTGTCCAGAATATCCAGACTGTTTTGATCAAAAGCTATTGAAAAAGATATGAAGATGGTGCAAGGAATAACTGTTGGGAGAATCTGCCATGGTCCTGCTCTGGGTGGGAAGGTGTTGGAAGTGAGAATGACACATTTTGGAATATCACTCATCGCTGGCGCAGAACCTGAAGTAAGAAGGTGCAAATGTCTATCATGGAGCACTGAGGTAGGCTGGAGCTGAAAGTAGGCATTGATTTGCCTTTCCAAAGAAAACTCTCCACAGTTTCTCAACATGGTAGTCAGAAGTGACATTTGCTACAATATTACATAATTTTTGATGCCTTGATTTTTGAATCAGCCTTGCTGGGTCACGGACAAATCTGTGCTGCTTGGCTTGTAGATGGTGTTAATTTCCAAAAGTTCAGTTGATAATTTTTGGTCCCAATTTTAAGTATTTTTTTTCCCCTGTAACTGATAATATTTCTAATTAAACTACACTACCAGTGTAGTGGAAGTTGCCACAACTGACAGAAGTGTCTTCCTGGAGACAGACTTGACAAATGTGCTGCATTCCTCTGCTCTGTGCTTGCTTAGTTTGATCATACCTTTAAAGGCTCAGGGACTGACATTCCCTAACCTTGCAATTTGAAAAGAAATCTAAACCCTGCAATATATTATGTGCACATCCCTAAATCTCTGCAGAAGATTAGTGGTTGTTCAAATTGTTTGTGAGCCTGTTCTTTGTCAGTGTTGTTTGTGGCACTGCAAAGCCTGTGAGCACCTGTCACTGATCAGGACATTCACTGCACTGATGACTGTACAAACCCCAAACAGGAAGGTGACTCCAAATCCCATGGATCACAAAGGCACCAAACTCCTTTCATCCTGGAGAAGTTAACACTCCAAGCATGAATTTCTTATGTCTCACTATGCATGTGCCAAATATTTTTTGGCACAATGTGGTAAATGTTCTGCTAATTACAGATGACACTTTTGTTTGACTGAAGAGACAAAATCCAGAGATAAACCCTTTTTTATAATTCACTAATGGATATCTATATCCAAACTACCTGTAAGTCAAGCAGTGTCATTCTTTCATGTCTCCTTTAAAATGACAAAATACTTCACCCTTGTTTTCCAGATCGTGAACCACAGCATGAAGAGATAATGTCCCAGGTCCTTCAGGGAATTAATTTCAGTGCAGGTGTGGATTTCAGTGATTTTCCCAGCTTGCAGGGAGCAGCAAACTGCAGCTTCCCAAAGTCTATGTTACTAATGAATAAAGCTGCCATAACTCCATCCATCCAGAAAGATTTTTTTTTCCATCAGATAAAAGGAGTGTCTTGAGTCTCTCTGTCAGGGCCTGCCAGCTAATCTAAGATGGCAGAGGAATTTTTTATGTGCTAAACTATTTTCTCACTAATCTTATTTTAAGAAAAGTAACATAATGAGCATTTATTTGGGGCACTCAGTATACTTTTCTTAAAGCCAGACAAAAAAGGAAATCTGGTATTTGTTTTATTTCTACTTTAGCACTTTATCTGACAGCTTGACATAAGAGCAGACATAAGACCATAGCTCTGTATAAGATACTAATCTTAAATGATCACAAAACAATTTTCTTCTCCAGATTATCTAACACAGTCTAATTGGCAAGGATGGATCCTGTGTATAAAAATAGTTTGGAGATGCTATTCTTGTAGCAGGGCGGTATTTTTTTTTCTTGAATCTATTTTAAATGCTTCTATTAGTTAGGTCTGTGGGCTTTTTTTCCAGGTTGCTTCATAAATCTTTGGAAACTCTGAATTCTCAAGTGCTGTCTCCTGACAATGAATTCTGGAACAGTGACCAACAAGAGGCCATACAGCTTGAATGTCATTTGAGCAAACTACTGCCTCAGAAAAATAAAAAGTGCTTGATGAGCGTGTCTCACAGTCTTGTGGCTGGGTATTTAGGTAGACTTTTGAAAGTAGTGAGTTCACAGTGGCCCAGTGTGTTGCCATGATGGCTGTGAAGGTGTCACACTGTGACCCCTTTACCATGAGTTTGAGCAGATTACAGGCTGCCTACACTGACATCAAATGACAGCATTCAGACATCTGTAAAATATGAGAACAGCCTTTGCGAACTCAGTACAATAATTGATTCTTTTTAATTTGGCATTACAACATTCCAAACCTGGTGATGCAAGTACAGTTATCCTGATCCCCTCCTTAATATTGTACCAGAAGAAAATTATCAGGAGTAGATCTTACACCACTGGAAGGTCGAGGCAAATGCTAAAATGTTGGGAATTCATTAAAAAACAATTTTGACATTTTGACAACTGGATAAAGTTCATTGATTATATTTTGCTGTTTCTGAAATCTCTTAAGTTTTGCATATTCCGAACATCAGGCAGGTTTCTGAAACCCCAGAGCAAAAGAATAAGATATGAGCTTCAGATTCCCTCTTCATCATGTGTTAAGGTCTTCTACCCAGTTGATCTCGGCTAGAGTTACAGATTTCTTTAGTTTCGTCTGGAATTGCTACTGTGGTGTCTTTCTGTAGTTCTGTATTTTAACACCAAACTTTTCAGTGTTTGTTCTTTTTTATTAACACATTTATTGAGGGAATATGTTGCCTGCAACACCAGGATTTTGTCCCTGGTGCCCCAGCATGCAGCTGACATCCCCAGTACTCTTAATGTACCACCTCCCCCTGGTTCCCTGGCACCCTGGGGCAGGGGACAGGCTGTCCCTCTCCCTTGTGTGGTCACTGCCACCAGCCCTGCCAGCTCACAGCACCATCACCCTGCCTCTGCAGGAAGGGGTCTGGGTGGGTGTATACAGGAGAGAGGAGTTGGAGAGGCTGGGAGTCCATTAAAGGAAAAATATTTGGACAAATTAATGAGGAGTTGCTATGAGACGCTGTCACGGGGTAAGGGCTGTGTTGCACCAGGGAATGGGCTATTTGAAGTGCAAATCTCTCAGCTTTTGTTGTGTCATCTCTTGAACGCCCTAATGACTTTCCGCAGTGGTCTGTTCGTCTCCTCCTGTTCAGGAGCGCCGTGCCTTCCTGCGGGGATGGCCCTGCCTCTGCTTGAGGCTTTGCCGGAGCCTACTGCAGGCTGTGAGCCCACAGGTGGATCCATGGGAGTGCTGGAGCTGTGCCAAGCACTGTGGAAAACGGGGGACACTGGAAAAGTGGTGCAGAGCACTCAGAGCTGACCCAGAGCTTCCTGAAGTCAGTGGGAGTCCCTCCACAGACCTGCTCGGCCCCCAGCCCTGGGGTGATCCCAGTGTGTTTCTTTGTGTGGAGCCCGTAAGAGGACAAACTATTTTTCTTCTGTTGTTACCACATTGTATTAGTGGAAAGGAGTCTAAGGCACAGGAATAGCCTGTCTGTATCGGTGACGGCATTGCCTGAACCGCAGTCCCCTCCCTGAGCACGGGCAAGAGAAATACACCGACATTAGCTGCAATTCCGGCTCCCATACACCAGATGGAGATTTTTATTTATAATACCACAGCATCCTGTCAGAGAAAGGAGAGATGGCAAATCCCCAGCCAGAACACTGGAGCCAAGCACCCATGGACATGGGAAAGTTGCCTTCTGGATCCAAGTGTTGAAGGGCTCTGGCAGGCCCACCTACCTCAGAAACAGATGTGAGTAATTAATATTTGACTTGAGCTAGCTGATCAATCCTAGATAAATTGCTTGAAGGTTAATCACAAGGTTCTGAGTCACTTTTATTTTTACCTGGCTTCTTGTGAGATTTCAGCCACATGTGAAAGGAGTATAAGGACTTTGATGTACAAAGAAACTACATGGGGAAATCTCACTGCCACCATGAAGTGTTTGGTGATGGGGCTGGTAGTGATTAGGTATCAAAAGACTCAACAAGTCTGTATACAAAAATGTCTGTTCTTGGACAGATTTATAGGGGAAAAATCAAGAGGTGAATAATTGTCTTATTCATTCCAGCACGTGAATCAATAATAGTGCTGCTAATTGGTCCCTGGCAGCTTTATTCAAATGGAAACATCTCAGCTCGTGATTTGGGTCTGTCTCATTTCCCTCCAGGTTTCATTCAGACCAGTATTATCTAAAGTCACATGAGGCAGTGTTGTTAGCTAACAGACAGCTGTTCACTAATGGCTAAATGTCATTGTGCATAAAGAGAAAAATATCATTGCATCCTTCACTCAGGTGTACAAGTGTGGACTCTCTGAAATCACTCCAGTGGTGGAGTTACAACAGCCAGGTATTTAATCCAGAAAGTACACTGGCATCATTTAGATGCAAAGTGCTGCTCAAAGATAATTCATTATCGATACATTACAGTGCTCCTGGCCAATTGCTTAGTGCTAGATATCTCTAAAAGTAAATTATTGCCATAGAATATACAGTATCCACTTCTGTTTATGTTTTTAAATTACAAGGAGAGCTAGTTGAAATTCCACTATAACTATAACTCACTCTATTGTCTTGTAAATTTTGCTTCAGTTCAAGATGACTTCTGTTTTTAAGCCTTACAGATGCCATAAATCTTACAGATTATTTTTTTATTGTATTGGCTATTGTCAATTACTAGCAAAATACTGCAATTTGGTACTGGGCTACAAATAGAATAAATGCAACAGTGAAACTCCAGACATATGAAGGACATTTGGCCTAAGATTATTATTCTTACTAAAAGCCCTTTTCATCTACTTTTTCTCATTGATATTTGTTGATCTGTCTGTCCTCAGGTACCAGTAATTTTTCCTGTTAAATAGGATTTCATCAAGACCCCACTGAATGAGTGGTAGGTCTGCAAGGTAAAGCACTTGTATGTAGTACCCAAGGTAAGTTCACCTGTACAAGGATTTGCACTTTGCATTTGTGAGGCTGCACTACAGCCCTTCAAATAATGGCATAATCACACTGATTTTCTCTCAAAGCACCCAGTCTTATCTAGAAGGACAAAACTGGTCATGCTGGTATCCAACAGTCATTTTTACCCCCTTGTATCCACTTGTATGCACTTGCACAGCTCTCAAACATGCAGACCAGGGAAGATCAGGGAAAAGTGGGGAAAACAGTGAGGGAGATGGATGGGGAGTACCATTTCATTTGAATGCTAGGGCCCACACAGAGCACAATATGCCCCTGTGGTGTTTCTACCAGGACAAATCCTCTGCCATCTGTGCTGATGGAGAGGCAGAAATGCTGATGTGCCCATTTCACTTACCCCACACTGCAGTGTCCTGCCTGAACTGGTGCCCTGGAGAAGCACCCCTTGGGCTTTGTACACAGAAAGCAGTGACAACCCATTATTTGTGGACAGGCCACCATTCCTTGTGCTCACAACTGTGACCTGTGCATTGCTGGTGTGCCCAGCCCCTACACAGAGTGGGAAGAGGAGGGGGATGTGAGTTTTCTTTGGGAAAGTGCTGGTGCTGGAGCTGTATGTGCTCCCTTCCTGCCATCCTTCATACATTGCCTCCCTTTTCAGGCTGCACAGGGAGTTTGAGGGCTGCCAGTGCAGCACAGGACACAATCTGGGGATCCTGTAATTGTGGTGTCGTGTAGGTGGGTGTAATGGTATCTGAAGGCTGCAGTAGAAAAGGAACATCACCCTGCATTTCATAATTGCTGAGGCCTACTGGTAATTGCTCTCTCTTTAGAGTCAAGGGATGAAAACCCTCACCACAGATGGCTGCAAGTTTAAACCATTTATTTATACTCCTCTCTGTAGGTATTTGAATCTGACATCAGACACTCTGACCCCAATGTTCTACACTCTAAGTATTAAGAAGTGTAGGATCCAGACAGACTGTTCAGGTTTAGCAGTGACTTGAATGCAGCAAATCATCTCATTTGAGCAAAATACTTGTTTAGTATTATGTTCTTAAATCTAATCATTAATAAATAATTCTAGAATAATTAATAAATTAATCAAATAATCTAAGTTTCCTGCCCTTCATTAGCTGCACATGTGATTTTGTTTCTGCTTTGTTTTACTATGTCATATAATTAAATGTAGCATTCATTTTCCCCAAGCCAGTGAGCACATCTGCTACTAGCATATATTTAGTGGTTGTGTTGTAATGGATCCCCAGTCTGGCGTGTTGCAGTAGATCAAGGCCTGGCTGGTACAACATCAGTGAGTGCTTTAAAGAAAGCAGACCAATCTAAGGATTGTTTATGCCTATAAATGTAGGATAACCAAGATGCATTTGCAAAAGAGCCAAATATGTTTTGGTTTTGTTTGCAGGTTGCTGCTCAAAGTTACCTCATTCATTAGAGTATCTCAGGTTGAGTATCCTCTAAGAGAGATGCTTATCCAGTCCCTCCATGCTGGGGCAGGATCAGTTGTCAATACTGGGAACAGCCTGGAAGTGAAAGAATATTTTTCTGAGACAAGCAAAAGGCAAAATAAAGTAGATTAATTAGAGCAGCTCTGCTTCAAAGCTCCCTGTTCTTTAATATATTGATCACAGTGTTCAAAGTTCTGCATGATGCCTCCTCCCCAAAAAAATATTCCTAATTGAATATTGGACTATATTCTGATGAAACCTCATGTAAATTGCAAGAGCTCAACTAATTTGTCAGCTTTAAGTGAATGTCAGAATTAAAGGCAGCTTCAGTGCTCAGTTAGTGTGCAGGTCTGTGATTTGAGAATTCATTTTTTCAAAGTGAAGAAATAAAGTTGGAGACATTCCCAAGTGTGGTGCATAGTCCATGAGTCTACATAGAGATTTATTCACCCCTTATTGATGCAAAATGGAGTAATTCCTACCAAAGTCAACAGAAAGGGTTTGAGATGTTGAGTTTAGGCAGTGAGGAGAGTGGGAAAGCAGCTGGAGGAGCTTAGTGCACATGTGAGCTAACAAAGAACCATCCCTCAGGTTGCTTGCAGAAGTAGCAGAAGTCTGTCCTGGCAAGCCTCCTCCCCCTTCCCACCAGGATTTTTGCTTTGTTGCCTCCGTGAGACAGTGTAGGAAACTCCTCATCCTGTAAGAGTTGGACAGTAATTCCATTGGTTAAAAAGGGCCCTGTGATGTAATCCAGGGCAGGTGATTTAACCTGCACATGCTGCTTTGGGCTCCTCAGCACACAGGGAGAAGGGGCATTATATGACATTGAGAAAAAAACTTACTGCAGGCATTGAAGAAGTTGAAATAAGGGTTAGGCAAAAGGGAGAATTAAAAAAAAAAGTCTGTTAATTCTTACTGTAACAGTTTATTAGCCAAAGCAAAGTTAATTTAGCAACTCTGTAGCCAAAGCTAGGGATTTTTATGATCCTTCCTTCCATTTACTGATAGCTTTGCAAAGAGAAAAAGGGTTCAAAAGCTGCTGTGTTTTGCTTCCCCAACTCACTGCCTTTTTTTCTCACCAAAACTGAGGGTCTCCTGTGCTTCTTGTGCACAGATGTCTGCTGGTGGGCAGCCCCCATTAGCTGAGTTTGGCCTCAGCAGCTGGCTATGAGCTCTTCTGGCCCTCAGGCTCTGGCATGTACCCTTCTTGTCCTGGCAAAAAGAAGTGCACATATTGTAGACATATCATAGGCACCAGTTGTTTCTGAACTTGAGTCAATAATTTTAGTAGGGAAAAAAAAATGGGGAAAGATACCAAAAAGCAGATGCATTCATTTAGACATTTTAATAATGAAAAATATCAGCCTATTTAGCTTGACATATTCTAGATAAAAAGTTTCTCATTTTCATTTCAAGAGAGCACTGTTTTCATTTAAAATTGATCTGCCTCTAAAAGCAACGGTAACGAGAGAACAACAAAACTGAAACATTGATTTTTCTTTTGCCTGAGAAAAACCTTGAAGGCTGACCTAAAAAAGTTTATTTGGAACTGGGGTTTGTTGTTCTTTTTGGTGTGTGTTAATTTAAAAGGAAAACAAGATACTCTGCTGTATTTTTCCTTCACTCAGTAGTGGTCTCTATCTTCCTTCCCACTCCCACCCACCAATCCAGTTGGGCTTACACATTTCCTTGACCAGTTCTTGATGTAACTGACAGAGTGCTAAGAAATGAGACAGCCATTAAATGATATTTATTCATTTTCACTATGCTTTCATTAAATCCTCACAAAATGCTCAGTCTCAGATAATTCATTTTCCCAACCAACTTCTCTTGCAATGACACTCAGCAGAATCACATCCATGACTAGAAGTGAAAAGCAGAAGTCTATACTTGAGTTATAAATGGCCTATAGATGTAGTTATAAATAGTTATAAGTAGTATTAAAAATCTGTTTCTTTTCAAAGGCTAGTAAGGTTTTTCCCATTATGGGGAACATTGGAGAAGGCAGGTAGTATATATTCCAGTGAAAACTACTTGTACTTGCCATGTGAAGTAACAGAGTACATAACTCAGACCTGATACTGACCTTTTCATCATGTTACAAAGCAAGGCTTACTTCATCAGCTAAGCATGACCTGAATATATCTCCATTTTATTTCTGTGTTCCCCTAGGTGAAGCTTGCAGATGGCTGTAGCTTTAGTGCACCATCTAGAGAGTTCAGTTCTCACTGTTCCTGGTGGAAATTTCTTTTCTTCTTGTCGTGGATGACCTGACTATACCAGCCTGTACTCTTTGAACAGCTATTGCTAATCATGTGAAACTGAAGAGTATTCGAGATTACATTGGAGTAGCTGCAATAACAAGACTACCACCATAATATTAAAGTCATATCCAGAAACACTATTTTTCTACCTCTGCTGTCCAGAGAAAGAAACTAGACAGTGTGAGTGAGAGAGTGAGACATGACTGTTTGAAGGGAAGATCTTCAGAATTGTGAATTCCTCTAAATAGATCAGAAATATTTATACATTTCAGCAGGGTAACTGTACTGCATTGTGAAATGGACCACAAGCATCTCAGCCTAAGGGTGTTGGAGGAGGCCTTGGGTGATTTCTGCTCTCATCTAAACAAATGCCCTGAAGTCCATAACTGTGGAGACATCCTTTGCCTCACTGATTCAATCTGGTTTCCATGAGCATCTATTTGATGAATTTTGTCTTCTTCCCTTTTTAAACACTATTCTTCTTCTGAGCTGTCTCCTTTTGCTTGTTAATACTTGTCACTTTATGCTGATTGTGCACAACTTTATTTTTGTCCGTGGTGACTTTGGTGAGGAAGGGCTTTTATCTGTAGTTACATAAGTCTCAGAGAGAGCATGAACAAGTTTGGGTCAGGAGCTCTGCTCATGAAGAGGGAATGGGACATTAACTGAGCGTCACCAAACGAATTTATATGAATGTCTAGCATGGTCTGTGGAAAAAAAAATATTCCAGGTGACTCTCTTTAACACAAGCTTGCTTTGGAGTCACTCACGCAGTTAAAGCAATTTGGAAAATACTATCCAGTTAGCACAGTAGTGCACAGATGCTTGAATTTGCAGAAGTTCACTGGTTCATTAACTACTCACTTAGCAATGAAGCTGCAAACAACGTGAATGTTAACATTTCTCTATTGGCCTCACCTAAAAAAAAAAATCTGATCAGCTATTATATGTCTCCTGGATCCCTCAAATTAAAAAAGGGAATTGGAAAACTTGTCTCTTAGAGGTTGTACCAGACTGCAGTAATGCTTTTTTGTATTCAGCCAAGCTGAATTTTGATTATTGTCCAGCTTATTTCCTTTGAACTGCCAGCACAGGCTTTTTGTCTTTTCAAGCATTTAATCTCAGTTTTGCTGATGCCAGAGTTCAGTTTATTTTGCCCTATGTTTGAAATACTGTTTTCTTCAGAAGCTGCAGGTCATGGACTTATCTACAGATTCTCACAGACACTTAAGGTCAATGCCTTCCTCTTTTTCACCAAAACACTATTGTCATCTCTCTATTACAAAGCACTCTGAACGTGTTCAGTCAAACAGTGCTGTTAAATTTCTGTCTCAGTGGACTAAAAGGTTATTTAGTACATTTATATAATGTCCCTGACCATCCTAGGTCCCACTCTAATAAAGACTTTTGCTTAAGCTTGGCATCATACACTGGCCACTGCATTCAAGTGATTAATCAGCCAAGGCATAAAGACCTGCCAAAGCATAAACCTTTGCAGATCCTGTGTCTTTAGGTGTTTGGCAACTTACTTGATGTTATTTACATAGTATCGGGGTTCGGGTAGCTCCCGTAGTCCAGAGGTATAAACAAATCAAGCAATGTCGTGGGAAGGAAGAATATTATGTTTCACCAATAGTTACAGTTAAAAATGCCAGTCCCCTTTCAAACGAAGGACCAGGGTTTGTCATTCAGCAGTGTGTGTGCATGGAGGAGGGTTGTTCCAGTTGCATGGATTACCTGTTTATTCTCCATACACTTCCACTGTGGGGAGAATCAAATCCTTTGTGCCCCCAGAACTGCCAGAGAACCTGCTTGAATTCTGTTTTTGAACCTTTCACTTCTAAAGAAATCAATGTACCTCCAGTGCTGAATCTCACATCCTTATCCAAATCTTCTGAGAACTCTGCTAAAAAAAAAAAACGTTAAAAGCAACTTTAAATTTTAAATAACTGTTGTGAATTACTGCAGGTCCTGGGGTGAAAGATCAGTGCTCCACCACCCACAAAGGATGGCCCAGCTCTGCAACCCTCCAACACAGACCCCTGGGGACACCCTGGGGAGATGAGGGAAAGCAGACATACCTGCACCTCCCCACCTCCTTTTCCACCTTCGTTTATGCCTGTAAAGTGACAGGTTCACCCCCAAGCCCTTGCCAGCACAGTAGTGGCACACATCCCCAGAAACATCCAAGGCCAGGTTGGATGGGGCTCTGAGCAGCCTGGTCGAGTTAAAGATGTCCCTGCTTATTGCTGGGGGGGTTGGACTGGACGGCCTCTAAAAGGCCCTCCCGACCCCAACTATTCCATGGCTCTTTGACTACAAAAACAAAACACGTGTGAAAGGTGGGGGTTGAGCACAGGAGAGCGCTGCGGCCCCGAGCCCGGCTGAGGGCGCGGGCCGGGAGGGCCGGGGCCGGGCTGGGTGTGTCGCGGCCTGGTCTGGTCCCGCCCGGCGCGGCCCGGCCCGGCCCGGCCCGCGGCGGAGGCGCCCGCGAGGAGGAGCCCGAGGGATGCTCGGCGGAGGCTCCGAGCGGAGCCCGCAGTGCTTCAGCCCGGAGGTCATCGACGTGTGAGACAGGGCTCAAACACGCCTCTAGACAGCGAGCTGCCCGAGCTGCTGCCGCAAAGGTGCGCGGTGAAGTAGTAAAATGCGTGTTGTGCTTCGCAAAATGAGGCAGTATTGAAACAAAGCCTAATACAGCATAATAAATATCGAATATAATGCCACAGCAGTTGCATTTTTTGCTTTCCAGTGTGTGTAAATCTGCTCTGTGTGTCTACCTGAATCTTCCCACTGCTGTTCCTTTTAGCAACCATCTTAGGCACAGCGTTGTGTAAATGATGGCAGCAGTTCTCCCGCAGCTCCTCAGTTTAACCAGCTGACTTTCCTGGTCCTTACCTAGGGCAAAGTCCTTAAAGAAACAGTTACTGCCAGTATTGTGATGTTCATTTTTTTGAGTACAGGAAGAGTTTTTGTTAAAGTCCACATGAAGTCCATTTTCCTCAGAGCTTTGACCCCAAGTGGATTTCTGTTTGCTGTTCAGGCTGCAATTTCAGAGGGGAAAAAGGTTTTTCCTTTTTTCATGTTTGCTGCTTTGCTACAGTCAGACCAACTTATTCCAGCAGTGAATGAACATTTCTCCCCAGGCACCCAATAACGTATTTTAGAGTTCAGGCTGCTGCAGGGTTCATTCGTCCAGTGCTGAAATGTTTTGATTTTGAAATGTACCAGTTTGAAAACAGACACCCTGGTTTGGCTTTTGACAAGCAGGCCTTCTAGGTCTTGCTGCTCTTTTAAATAAAGTGAATAGCAGAGTGGTAGCTGGTTATTTCTTCCTGACACCACTCTGTATCATTTTGTTTCACAGTTGGTTACAAACATTGATGATCCATGCACAGTCTCCCTGGAGATGTGGAACTGGGGTGCAGGTTTTTAACCATTCCCAAAACATAATCTTGCCTGCTTAATCTACAATCACTTTATACAAAACTTTTTAAAGCATTAAAAAGAAAATAACCTAGACCTTCATTCAGGTTTCAGTGATACTGATTGGGATATGCACTGAAAAATGTTCACCTAAACCTGAGCTCAGAATTAGTACTGTCAGTTTGCACTGTGGAGAAGGGAATTGTCTCATCTGGGATGCTCACTCAGGAAAGCATCTGGTCATCTGTGTAATGTAGTAATCACTTTACACAGTGGGATTATAAACCATGTTTATAAACATGGTCTGTTTGTTTGTGTGATTTTCAGTCACTGGTTTGATGCTCAAGCCCCAAGCTGGAGCTCTCACAGATGTGAGTGCATGACAAATGTTATATTATGCTGTAACTGTTGTCATCAGATGCTGCCTCCACCTGAATTGCAGGAGACCATGTGATTTTTTTTTCCCACTTTCTGGTCCACCTGACTTTTTGTACCCTTTCAGAAGCAACCAAACAGAAAAGCTAAAACAGGATGCCTGCACACTTCCCACAATGACTCAATTAACTCTGCCAGCCTCACTCTGTGCATTGTAAGGCAGAGATGCCTTCAGCAAGGCATAAGTGAGCTCTTCATTATTTAACATTTCTAACATGCTATGAAGCCTTCCAAGATGAGTAGAGCATTCAAAAATGGACCTTCTGGAGCAGCCCCAAGACTCATGTTAGAGGTTTCCCACCTGAGGGTGTTAAGTTTGCAGACATGTATCTCACTTGCAAATCAAGTCTTTTACCCTGTAAAGACAATGGCAGTGAAGCATCCAATGAACAATAAAAAAATTTCCAAAAATCTGCTGCACATCACGTTTTTAGGGATCTTTGAAAATTAATTTTCAGTGTTTACTTGCACTCTTTTATTTCCCTAGGGCTGAGTCACTGCCAGGAAAAAGAAAAGAACTTTTGTAAATTCATTGCTCAAAAGACACTCCAAACTGTGTCATCTTGGGTTTATAGCTGGAAGGAGAAAGGGAAGAGATGTGCAAGACTGACAATAGCCTTCACACAGATTGTGTTATTCAGTCACATGAAGCTAAAACCAGGGCTGGAGATGCTGCCTGTTTGCCCAGTAAAAGAGGGATGATGGGGATCTTGAAAACTTCCACCCAGTGCTCTGTGTGTACTGACTACACCACCCTCACAGCCTCATGCCACACACCCTGCCCACTGCACCCTTGAAGACTGAGGAGGCAGAAGAGTTGGGACCATAATTCCTATTATATGTGAATTTCTGTCAGTGCTCATGGGAGGCTCTCAAGCCAAGAGAGGAGACATCAGGGAAGAAGAAGCAGTGAGAAGAAGAAGAAAGCCCATTTGCTCTTTTAGACAAGCTGGTAAAAGAAAACCAAATGCTAGGAATAGAAAAGGCAGGATTGAAAGAGATGCTCCTGGCAGCCCAGAGTTCAGGTAAGCGTGTGGTGGCAGGCAAGGCTCAGACCACATCATTCCACACAACAGCCACCACACCTCAATATTACTGGTTTTGACTGCACTGGTAGACAAAATACCTAATGCACATCAATAAACCACTTAAGCTGATGGGAAAAGTCCTGTTCTCTGCATTAAAGAAAAGTCACTACTCATTTCACAGTTGCACCAGCACCTGGAGGTGCTGAGAAGCACCCAGATTTGGATTCCTGAGTCAAGTGTTGAGCCTGATTTCTATAGTGCTCTGCATTATAACTCTGAGTTAGCCTAAAACCACCTACTAAAGAGGCTTCTGACCTTCTGACCTGCTTTAGGAAAAAGACTGCCTGTGTAGTGGAAACCTGACTCAATCCCCCTCACAATTCTGATCATCATCCTCAGCCAACAACGTCATCAAGGGAAGGTCCAAAATGTTAACAGAGGTTATCAGCTCCCTTTGGTTTTCTTCTCTGGCAGTAATGTTTTGACTATTTATGAAAAGAAATATCATCTTGTAATTTAGGAACTGACTTTGAATCTCAGTTTTCCTCTCACACATGAATATTTAAATTCATCTTGGAAACTGGTTCAACGGCATCGTTCAGCTGGCACTGATGGCTTCTGAAGTGCATTGTGAGGCTCGACAAAAACAGCATCAAGAGGATTAAATCAGTCTTGGAAGTGTAAATGACTGTAACATGATGACCTTAATGTTGGAAATAAATTTTGTGTGTGCATGTATAAACATATGTAATATTTATACATACAAAATAAACATATACAGTAGAGACTAATTTTCAGGGCCATGTTGCACATCTTGACATGATCCCTCCACATACAAGTTTTGTTGATTCTTTCCACAAGAAAAATTTCTCCCATACATGAGCTTAGAATTCTTATTGAATATAAAATGCTGAATTAAAATTGACATTTCTGTGCCACCTGCAGTACAAGGATTTCTGGCAGGGACTGTTAACCAATTTAATGCCATACAGATTTACCCATTGGAAGGAAAAATGTGAATCTTTATATCATGAAATTCAGTGCTGCATTTAGAGGAGAGGGAACTTTAGTTACTTGGTCCAGTGGATATTTTGAATGCTCTCCCGGAGAAAAAAAAGCAAGTCCACTTTTTCTTCACATCCTTATCAATTTATTTGTTTAAAAAACTTTGTAGGATTTTTTTGCCTGTACCCTTTTCAGTTTGGAGCACTGTGAAATGCCAAGGGAAGCCTCTTCCTGTCTGTGGTAGGACATGGCAGAGCCTCTCTTGCTCTGGCAATGCCTGCTGGTGAGAGAAGGGCTAGAAAAGCAGTGGGAATGGTTTGGGGTGTGTGCTTTTAGTGCTATCATTGCTCCTACCATGTGAGGAGCACCTCCAAGCACTGCTCCACCTCTGGGGCTGGGTGACAGCCACCTTCCCTGTCATTACTGGGACTTGCACAGGACACTTCACTTTGATTTTTGTCATGTTTCAAGCTAACCCCCTCAAGAGGACAGCCTCAGAATCACCCTTCCTCCCAGCTGTGGTCTGACTGTTTTTTGGTGGAAGTGAGGATGGTGTGAAAAGCTTCATGGATTTCTTATTCTCAGGCATAAGAGCTGTCACCAGGTCCTCTCTCACACAGCTCCTGACACCTGATGATGACACTGCTCATGTGACTTCTGTCCAGAGGGAGGGGAACTGTGACAGTACAAACCTGGCAGGTCTGGCTGAGCAGGCAGAGCTGTGCAACCATCCCAGAGCCCTGCCCCTGGCAACAGCTTCCAGTAAATCATGTGCTACTTCTAGGTTAGCTAGCATAAGCTAGCAATAATCTTAAAGCCCTGATAGACACAGTATCATTTGCAAGAATTTTCCAGGATGTCAGAAATCTGTTGTCTACCAATCACCACACCCGCAATTTACTTGGATAAATGTTCTCTTTAAATTTTATATTGTTGTAAGTCCTCACACCTGTATCCACACTGCAGCTGAAACATCTGTTCTCCAGCTTTGCAGCTGGAAGCTGGAGTCCCTCTCCCTCTCTCTCCTGAATGTACTGCAAAAGGTGTCATGTACCCTTGGATTGGGTCTGAGGGAATTCTCATTATATTTCCTCTAAGATCTTTGCTCCAGGACTGCTGTGGCCATCAGGAACAGATATCCTATCTGCTCCTGAGGGAGCAGTGACATGCTGCCAAAACCAGAGATAATGTGCTAAGGATTGAGACATCCATATCTTAGTGAAAAGGAGAACAGAAATTAATTTTGGTTTGGCCTTTTTCCTCTTTCTTGAGTCTGGAGTGTCCAGTGGCAGAACCCAAAGGAATGAAATTGTATCAGGGGAGGTTTAGGTTGGATATTAGAAAAAGGTTCTTCACCCAGAGGGTGGCTGGGCGCTGGAACAGGTTCCCCAGGAAAGTGGTCATAGCACCAACCTGAGAGCTCAAGAAGCATTTGGACAATGCTCTCAGGCACAGGGTGTGTCTCTTGGGGATGGTGCTGTGCAGGACCAGGAGTTGGATTCAATGATCCTTGTGGGTCCCTTCCAACTCAGCTTATTCTGTGATTCTGTGATATGATTCCCTTGTCACATCCTTTAACTATATGCTTTGCTCCTCAGGCTTAAAAATCTTAATTTCACTGAAACCTCTAGGTCACAATCTTTCTGCAGTCTGAGCTGAAACACTACATGGCAGACTGATGGACCAAGACAAATGGAAAAAGAAAATTGCATTTTTCAGTCTTTAACATGGCGCCTGGAAAAACTATTTAATATCATGTGCTGCACAGCTGCTGGGGAAAAGTATTCTTGTGCCCAGAGAAATGTTCCCAAACTGCTGCTGGCCCTTGTTAAAACTGAATGGATTTCTGGCTCTGAGTAGAGTGAATATTTGGTGACAAGTGTTGCTGACAGCTTTTAGGTGTTAGAGCCTTAGAGGGAGAAGCAGTTCTGAGCAAATGCTTAATCCACAAGCTAGATCCATCTTGTTGGATAACTGGAAGTGAAGGGGATTTATAAGGAAAAATGTTATAAGTCTGGAGGCCTTGAGGAGATGAAGGGTTGTGGCAGGATGTTTTTTCTGTGAGCCTTTGGGGTCTTGTCCCCGACTTTGAGGACTTTATTATTTGCTAGTTTCTTAAATATTGTTTTAATGAGAATAACTTTTTGTCTCACTTATGGTATGGTTATGCTGTAATTACCAAGTCTTAGGGTTTTTTTCTGTCCAGAGGAAAAAGGAGTGGGTTTGGCTGGTATTTTGGCTGCTTAGAGGAGGACCACAGAACTATCAAATCTAGATTCTGACCACGGTTTCATTCTGCAACAAAATAAAATACAAAGTTCATCGGTGACTAAGCAGAGAAGATTTCAAATAATGTTCTCTTCCTTCAACTGCACTTATTTTTGATGATAGAAGTTTTTCCCATCATTATGGTTTCTGAGTTGCCCAGTCAGAGAAGTCCTTTCAGCTGTATTTTACCAAACATGTAATAGATACTGAAACCTTCAGCCAAGAGAGCCTGGCCTTTGTGGCTGTGTATGTGCTCACACAAGACTCAGCCAGTCTCTGCTGAGTACAGTACCATAAACCCACAAAATGTTCAGTTTCCAAGGAAACTGAAAGCTCTGCTTTCTGACAATTGCACACAGTTTATTACTCATTTCTACTACCACACTACTTTAGAACTATTTTTCCCAGCTAGAAGAATATGTGTTTTCTAACACAAAGTGAACTGAGAGCTGGCAGTTGCTGTAGGACAGAGCTTTTTCTGGGATCACCATGGTTTCACCCTAGCAGTGCACAACACTCACTCACATACCTCCCCAGAAAAGGTGCCTGATGAGTGTGGTTCAGAGGTGACCCCCAGAGGAAGTCTGCCAGCTTGGTGGCCCCATGACCTTGGCCCACATTTTTAAGGGTAGGCAGATAAGGGTTCACTGAGACTTTCAAAAGCTCTTAGACACCTCTTTCACCTTGAAATCAACTCATTACCACAGCTGCAGCCTGTCAAGAAAGTGAAGTGAGAGCTAACAGAAAAATCCCTTCCTCCATTATAGCAGTGTGCAGCAGAGGAAAGTATGGCACTTGTTCTTCCCACCTCTCACCACAGAAGGGCTTGATGCTTCAGAAAGTGCACAGCTGGATGGCCCAAAACCCACTCTCTGCTCATGTTATCATCTCTGCTGGGACCTCCTGCTCAGCTTCCCATGTCTGGGGGCCCTGCTCAGGAGGACAAGGCAAAGAGGCAGCAGGAGATGTTATCTGTCGGCTCAGTGACAGTGTGGGTGCTCTCACTGGTCAGACTCACCAGCAGAGTCCAGGCTGGGTGGTGCACACTGTGTCCCCAAGGCAAGCACACAGGGTGGCATTTTAATGCCTGGTGTGTGGATGGTCAGGACTCCCTGTGCATCTGTAGCTGCTGTGAGACAACAGTGGTAAGCACAAAGATGCTTTTTGGCCCACTCTGAAAGCCTGAACTTTAGATGCCTTATTATGTCTCAAAGAAATGCTTCAGGCTGAAGTGAGACTTCCTTCTATCCCCTGTGACAGAACAACACAACACTTTCAGTAAGGACTTATGTATTTCCCAGATGCAGTGGGAAAGGGGAAACCATTAGCTGTCACATGCTGCATCCTTGTTGGAGCTGCAAAAAGCTGCAGGACTGCATTAAGGGCAGACAGAGGAAAGCTGTGTTTGTAAAACTCAGGGTGAATGCTGTAGGATCCGCTTGCCCTGAAGGATTGAATGGCAAATGCCTAACAAACATTTTAACCAACATCATTGCTGCAAGCTGAGGAAGCTAGAAGCTGTATTTCAGGAGTGGACAGAATACTGAAAGGTTTGGAAGAGAGCTAAAGTTTTCAGACAGATTAGAGCTGGACAGGCATTTGGCCTTAAGGTGAGGACAAATGGGAGCTAAAACTGGAAATTCAGGTTTTGAATTAGGTTTCTGATATGCCATAAGTAAGCCTGGTAACTTCTCAGAGCACGGTGCCAGAAGTTAAACATTTATGTTGTGGTTGACTTTGCAAGTTTGGCCAATCCTGCTCAGTTCTGATCAAAGAGGAGAGGGGGCACCTCCTAGAAACCCCTCAAGTCCCAAATCAGCACAAGTGCATAGCTCAGATCCCCACAGTCTATGAAATGAGCTTGGTGAGCAATATGTTTTTTGCAGCAGGTCCATTCCTAGTCAGCATGGATTTGAATCAGCACTGACATAAACTGAATTAATGCTGCCAGAATTTTTCCAAGTGCTGCATTTCTGATGTAATCTTCTCCTTTCATTCTCATTCTGTAAGCATCATTCAAGCTGTTTCCCCAAGAAACACCACTCGGCTGCATCTTATCTGTGGTTGATCCTGGACAGCATTGGAAAAAATTAGCTTAAATCTCCACCTCAGGCCTCAGACAGCAAAGGACCTGCCATCACTGCCAGTAAAGAAATGGCAATTGGCATCACCACAAAATAATTTTAGAGGCAGCAGCCATTAAAGAACATCCCTTTTAATATAAATTGATGATTTAAAATTTTTAGCACTATTTGCTCTGTTTGAGGTTCTTTTAGTTTGTTAGAATCTGATTTTTCAATTAGATTAATTTTTTTTTCTTTAAGCTTACACAAAATATTTAATCAATATAGAACAATGTTGAACATGATAAGCCCATGAGTGATCTGGCCTGATTTAATTCATAACTGACACTGCTTGAGCAGGAAATTGAACTAGGTGACCTTCAGTGGTCCTGAATTTTCCCATAATGTAAATAAATTGGGAAAGTTATGAGGATAAGTCTGAAATCTGAACTCCCATATCCCACTGATGTCACTTCAGTGAAAAAATCTTGCATTCTCTTGTGGCATTGTTATCTTGCAGGAAAGAAAATAAGTTTAAATGGCATGATGTCTGATTTATTGTTTCAGTTCATATTAACATCATTACTTTCAGCTATGCTTCCTAATACCTTATATGATGCCTGTATCCAGTTCAACTGAAGGCAACTGCCTCATATGAATATGGGTTTTTAGTAACAAAAAAGTACCTTTTGGACATTCACACATAACTATCTCAGGTTATTCTAAAGCCAAATCAAAGTGTTCATGTGGTTAGTGAAAATTATTTTGAATTAGCCACATCATTAGCTGTTCTGGAGACAGGGGAAATTTGAATTCTGTTGGGTTAAATGATTTGACTGTGTGGAAATATTTGCTCAGATAAAAAACTCGTGCTTTATCTCAGTGTATGATTTTGTTCCTATAGCATAATTTGCCTATCAGGATACTGATTGGCATGACTAAACCACATTTAAAAAACCCCATGTCCAGCAAAATCAACATATTAAGGCTTGGAGCTGTCTGGGACACAAGTAAAATTTAGAAATGGCTGGAAATGTATATCTTTTTCAAGGGCAGGAATCCTTAATGACATAGCTTTATTTTTCTTAGAGAGTGTTCAACCAACCCTGTGCAAAACCATATGGCATCTAGTCCTCTCCTCTCTTTTCTGTCACTGACTTTGAAATTCAAAGCAGATTCTGTGTGAAACTGTTTGTTTATTTTTGGAAAACAGCTAGACTAGGAGAAATGTGCCACTATCATATGCATATTTTTTGGGGGGAAAAGTCATTAGAATTTACTCTTTTTCATTTTACATCACACTCAACATTAAAATTCTATTCAGTTCTGCTCAGTACAGAAAATTTACCTTAGGAGGATATCTTTAACTGACTTAGATGATCTAATTTCAACAGCTGCTGAAGGAACATAATTTGTGACCTAAGGAAAACACAATTCTCTTTAGTGACTGTAAGGAAGCTGAGGTTTTCCAACAGATCTGCAAACTGGATTTTTCTATAAAAAACAAAAAGCCCTCATACTTCAACATACCTATGTAACCTTAAATTATGAAAAATGTAAAAGTTATCTATAAAACCATAAGTGGAATAACAAATTCTGGAAGAAAAAAAAATCCTAAAAAAGGCAGCGTTCACAATAAAACAGTTAAGAATTGTGTTAAAACACTTGCTTTGCATTTGAACCATGTTTTAAATATTTGCACCTGAGTTTTGGCACAGGAACAGTAGCTCAGGTTCTTCATGCCCATTCCATTCTGGGTGGACCAAGCAATCCAGACTGTATCCTTCTCTGAACACTGTGCTTTGGAGGAAAGGGGAATACAAGGGGATCTAGGCTGCTGTCCCTGCTGTGTAACACAGTAGTCCACACAGGTACATGCTATTTTTCAATTGATCTAAACCACAGTGTTGAGCACAAATTAACATTTAGGGACTAAATACCTTCTCAGTAGTAGATGAAAGTTATAGAAAAATTAATATTACCTATCCAGTCATTTTCAGGAAGATATTTTCTCTTTGGAGACACTTCTACAAAAAACCTGCTGACTAGGTCTCTTTATTGGAGAGCAGTGCACTCTGGCAGCACTTTTTCCTGTCCCCTGACAGTTTTTACTCTTGTGCCAGGAACTGGGGTCACACAGATTTATCCGTGCTGGTCCTATGCCATCGTGGCATTATAGATGTTAGAAGGCTAAATAAATACTTTGTAACAACCCCATCCTGTCATCTGAATAAACTGGAGTTTATAAGGGCATTTTGAATAAATAAATTAGCCAGAGCTGTGTTATTTGAACCCTGCTGAAGAAGTCAGCTAGAATTATTACAAATGAGAAAGACTGATGAAACAAGCAGGAGAACAGAGATGGCATTTCTGATTTTTTTCTTTTATTTCCTTGGATGAGGAAAAGAGATGTTCTCCAGCTGTGTGGAAATAGTTCAAATCACAATCATTACCCCACTTTACACAAACCACTGGATTCTTTGGTTAGGATTCCAATAATTAATGAAGAGCAAAGGGAAATTCCTGTTTTTACTAAAGACACACTACATTTTGCTAGATGGAGCTAGTTTATATTGCTGGGAAATGTGGCATACTGCATTTGTTCCTGTAAATTGGGGAAGATAAAATGCTTTGAAGTATTACAAGCTAAATTTTTTAGCAGGGCATAACTCTTAAACTCCCTTGGGGGGAAAAAAAAAGAACAATTTGGACAATTTGGAATGTTTCTTATGAGTTGTGGTTGATACTGCAAAACTGATGTGCCATAAATGGGTATTTGAAGCTGCCATCTGATCTTGGGGATGCATATAGTGTAGGATGGTTGCATCTCCACATTTTCGTTTTTAATGGAGGTCCATTTCTGATTTTTGAAATTGAGGGACTTTGGCCTGAAAACACATGAATTTGGAGAATGAATTCCCTGCCTAGGGGAAAGAAGAGGCATGAACAGGGTGAAGAAGAGTGCCCTGCTACGTGGTGACAGAATTTGGAGGATCGGGGCCTGTGAGGAAATCAGCCAGGGGAATCATAGGCAAGCACCAATTTGCAGTGTAGGCACTTTTTTTGGAATAGAATAGAATAGAATAGAATAGAATAGAATAGAATAGAATAGAATAGAATAGAATAGAACTATTTCACTGGGATGGGACCTACAATGATCATCTTGTCCTTTCCCATAGAAGAGCCAGAGGTGATCACTTGCCTACAGAACAGTGATGGATAAAGAGTTGCATTAGGCCAGTCTTTTTTCAACATCTCATCCTTTAGAAAGGCCTCAGAAAAATGCAAAACCATGGGAAGGATACAATACTTTCCCACAATACTTTGAGTTCCAGAAGTAACCTGAATTGCCTCAGAGCAGTTCCCTCCTCTGGAAATCTGCCATGCTCTGATGCATCTTGGGCACATACATAGGCTGCTTGTTATTTTGTATTTAGGTATGCATTTTATTTAGGTATGCAGACTCACTGTGTAAAGTCGTGGTCCTTGACCCATGGCAAGTTATTTACATGGCTTCTGACATTTCTTGCAGAGACAGGAAGTAAAGAAGGGAATTCTGAAATTTGCAAAAGATTTCACAGGGAAACTCGTAGGGGCAGGAGGTGCCTGCAGCATTTTATGTGGTCAGCACAAAATGCATTACTCAAGAGCTGTGGGAGTCTGAAAGGAGACCTGGTCAGCAGTATCTGCCACAAGTAGGCATAATAAACATGTTTCCAAACTTCCCCAGAGCTGCCCGGTTTGTTTTCTTTCGCTGCCATACCACTCTGCAGAGATGACTGGAAGTGGAGCTCCAACAAGGGGTTTTCTCAGGCTACTGAGTGGCCCATGAGATCAGCACCACTGCTAGAATGTGATGGTCCTTGGCTGACAATCTGCAGAAAGCTACAAGGATGTTCACAAAGTCATTAAAAAAGCAGGGCAGGCTTACAGCTCCTCAGACCAAGGAAACCTGCTCTCACTGTGCTGAGGTGTAATCACAGCTGCCACTGAAGCAGGAGAATATTTCATTTTCTATCCATTCAGGTAATGGGAAGGTAGTGAAAAGCATTAAAATGCTTTCAGAGCACTAAGACAACGACTTGCACACAGTGATCTAAGCAGTCCTTTTCAAGGTGCTGTCAATTACATTATCTTTGGAGGAGAGCAGTGGCATTTCTACCAAGCAGATTTCTGCCCTGCACTGCTTTGGCTGTGTCTGGCCAGTAAATTGGATTTTGTGCACAGTTTCATAAGCTGCACTTTCTTGCCCATGTGAAGATTTTTTTGTCCTTTATGAAGATTTGAGAAAGGTTGAGTGTTTTTAAAATTCAGGGTGCATTGGGCTTTATCAAGAGTTAAAATATTTATCAAGCCACAGCCCATCAATAATCACAGCAGGCAGTGCTGTGGACTTAGCTCAGTTTCAGATAATAGCAATGTTGCCACCATATTAACTTGGAAGATAGATGGAAATGAGAATATGATTAATCATTGTTAGCCTTGCTTGGCTGATGTGTGTTTGCCTTTTAGGTAATGTATATGCATGATTTTTTTGAATGCACAAATCTCTATTATGCATGTACTGCCACACAATTTCTTTCAGATTTAGTTAAATAGAGTGAATCATTTTGAGAGGAGTCAGGCAGTTTGAATACTTTGCATTGCCGTCACAGACGAACAAAATTCAGCAGTATCCCCACACATCATGTGCATGCAATTTTTAGCAGCATTCATTTCTACCATCAAAAGTACATGATGGGTGTTTTAAATCACTGACATATTATGAAGATTCCTTGTACTTTTCCTTATGTTTAATCCCATAATTTTTCCAGGGAAGTGAATAGAAAAGGAAGGCAAGAGTATTATTTTGTGATACCTTGATTCTTCAGGATAAATACCATTGTTCTGATAAAGATCTACAAAATTGTTGTGGTTTAACCCCAGCTGGCAACTAAACTCCATACAGCTCACTCCCTCTCGGTGGGATCAGAAGGGTAAAAGTCAGAGAATTCCTGAGTTGAGGTGAATATAGAAAGCAAAATCCTTGCACACAAGCTAAACAAAACAAGGGGTGCATTCACCACTTCCCATGGGTAGGCGAACATTCAGCCACCCCCAGGAAACCTGGGCTCCATCACATGTACATGGTGACTTGGGAAGAGAAATGCCAACACTCTGAGTGACCCCCCTTGATCCTTCTTTGCCCGCTCCATATGCTGAGCCTGGTGCCAAATGGTCTGGGATATCCCTCTGGTCACCTGTCCCAGCTGTGTCCCCTGCCAGGCCCCTGTGCAGCCCCAGCCCCTTTGCTGGGGGTGGGGTGAGGATCTGCAGAGGCCTTGGCTCTGGGCAAGCCCTGCTCAGCAATAACAAACATCCCTCTGTTACACAGCACAAACCCAAAGGAGAGCTCCACACAGCCACTGTGAAGAAAGTTAACTCTACCCCAGACAAAACCAGAACATCAGTGGCAAAAAGGAGAAAGCTGCTTTTTCATGCTTCCAGCAGACTGGCAATGACTTCAAACTTGCATGATTATACATTTCTTTTGGAGTCCTAACATAACCCTTGGCAGGGTAGATATATAAATATGTATTTGAAAATAAATGTTTCCATGGGGCTGCAGCATATGAGAGTTTTGAAGACAGGAAAATTTTGTAGAGGTGAAAGATATGAGAAGCTGCTTCAGGCATTGTGGCTTCCACTTACACAGCCTAGAGATTTTTTTCCAGCTGTCTGGATTTGATGTGTATCTTCTCTTTTGAATATGATCGTAGGCAAACTGGCTCTGATCTTTATATTACCAGTTAGCAAAAGCCTTTGAACAGTTCCAAGGTGCTGTGTAGCTGATCATCCAGCCTTCTGGTGGAAAGATAAAAGATTTTGATGGGGCTTATCAGAGTTTTGTTTCAGATACCTAAAAGCTTACTTTACCTCCCACAGGTCAAAATTTTAGAAGAAAAATTATTCGATGCAGCACTGTTTTGTTTAGAGGGAAAAGGAACATATGTTTCAAGAGGATCTCACAGGATGTCTGAAAAACATATTTCAACTGAAGATTTAGACTCATCTTGGCAAGTGAAAGCTTGAATCACTGAATCTGCCATTTTCTTGAATTAAAGTTCATTTTCTATTGGAATATCCAGGTTTAAAGATTTTGTTTACTGGATGAAAATGTGACATTTTCTGTGAAAAAAAAAATTCTTTATTTTATTGGAAACTCAGGTTTAGGCTAAGTTTTTATCAGATGCATCTGAGCCTTACATTTGTGTTAATCCCTCATGCCCAAACCAATCTTTTCAAAGTGGGCCCCATCCTTTGGCTCTGAGGTACAGCCTTACCACCAGCTCCTCAGGAAGACAGGAGACAGCTACATTCTCTCATTTTCTGTCTGAGAGCACTCCACTTCCTTGGCAATGACCCTAAGGCTTTGAAACTTTTTGCTGCCTTCCTGAACTTCAGCTGGGATACTCATGAGCAGAACCACATCATAACCAGAGAGACAGGAACTCAGAAATGCTGAGCTGTTTCATCAGCCCAGAATCTTTATTGCAATCCAACAGTTTCTCCCCACCCAAGATATAAAACTGTTTCCTAATCCTCTCTTCCAAGAGATGGAGAATTAAATATCATCTGGAGTTCCTGACAAGATCAGCTATGATTTTTAATATCCTTCTTCTGCTAAATTTCCACTTTCTGGGTGGAGGTGTGAAGAGTGTATATTCTTGTGTAAGTGTGTATGCATGTTACAGTTCTCCAGGCTGTAGTTGTATGTTTCCATGTGTGCTTCCCTTCCCCTGATGTCAATGGGAGCTACCTGGAGGTGTCCTTGTGGAAGAATGTTTTAGAGAAGGGAATATTCAGCTAGGTCAGGTCTTCCTGTTAACACTTTTATTGCATTTCTAGAAGAAACCTTTCTTACTGTGAGAAACAATGGGAAAATCGACTTTCTTGATTACCCAATCCAAGACTGGTTACAGAGTATCCTCACTGGATAGGACCAGAAATACCTCAGCTTTCTAAATGCACAGGACCCATTTGTTCTACTCACACTGTATTTAACACAGCTACTCTTAAAAGAGAGCATGCCCAGCAGAGCTCAACATCATGAACTGCATCTGGTCAATGACACCCATAGACAAGGTGATGGATGGAAACCCCCATCCTTAAAAATCAGCGATTGTATTAAAGAGATTAATCCAATGGCAGGGACTTAAATTTCAGGTTCACCACTGCAATTTAATGTTGACAGTAAATCCATTCTCTTCCATTTGCTGGTGTTTTTTTTTTTTTTTTTTTTTTCAATTCATTATGTAATTCAACCAGTAGCAAATAGCATACAGAAAGACAAAATATATTTGTCATAGTTTCTTGAACTAAGACTGAATGTATAGTTGTTACTATCACTGGTGATTGAAAATTTTCCATTTTGGGCCAGTATCATTTCTCCATGTTAAAGATGAAAAGATTGTTTAGGATCTGGAGACTGAATAAAAAGGAGACACGGGATAGCAGGGAGTAGTATCATCAGGAAGCTGTGAAATGGAACAGGTTTTTGTGAATGCTCAATGGTCAATATGAAATAATAGGACCTCAGATGTGGTTTTAAAGAGATGAAAATCTTTAAACTAAGCAGTTAAAAGAATGTGAGCCAGGAGAACACTTACCTCATAACTGTACTGCCAGCAAAAACACAATTTTCTGTAGTCATTTGAAATTACAGGCAATTATAATTGCATGCCAGAGAGAACTGAAGGCTGGCTGGCTCAGCAGCAGCATTGCTGTAGTGGTGGAGCTCTGGCAGCAGGAAAATGCATTATGATGGAGCACCTGAAGCTCTCCAGGGAGCAGAGGCAGAAGTGGAGGATTCTCCCCACGTGCTGCTGCTGGTACAGGCTGTGGCGTGGGCAAGCTTTGCACAGCAGCTTTATCTCAGCACACCAGTGTGAGGCTGGTGCTGCTCATCATCCCTGCTTCCTCACATGGAGCTCAGCAAGTAGGCTGTGAGGCACTGTGGTGGTCTTTGATTAACCTGTGCCACGAGCAGTGCCTGGGGCACAGACCTCAGCATCAGGACACGCGCTGTAACTTTCACTCAGGTAAGATTCCATCCAGACTCCTGTCTTTGGTGCTCGGCATCCACTTCACTTCCTACTCCACTTCTGCTGCCATCACAGTGTGGTACAGGCCAGCAATACATATGCCCTTCTGCACACTACAAGCATCAGACTTGGCTGCTTACCTGCTGCCCCACCAGGGTCTGGCACTGGCTTCCAAAGGCTCATCAGCTGGGATCCTGACTCCTGTCATGAACCTTGCTTTGGTTAGCCTTTTACCCCAGAATGGGCTGGGGTTTGTTGTGTGCTGCTCAAGTCTTGTATTGTGGGGAACAGCAACCATTTGGGGAACCATAGCTCTGCTCCTCTGCCCTACAAAGCCAACCAAGCCCTGGTGGATCTGTCCCTCACTTGCTCGTGTCACCTGTGTGTACAAAACAGTACATGCCCTGTGCATTGTTTACTCTTTAACTCCTCTTCACATTCAAAACCTCTCTTCTCTTGTTTCTTCTTCATCTGAATTCATACCCTTTTTTTGGTCACTTCTGTTTTCCTTTTCACTTCTTATACAGTAGATTCCTTTTCCTCATAGTTACCACTTTTTTAATTGTAGCTTTTCCTTCTTTCCATACTTTTTCTTTTCTTTTTTTGAATGAATATTTATCTTTTAATTAAATCACCAGGAGGCATATTTAGAACCCCCAGGGTTCACTTTGAACTATGAAAAGGAAAATACTTTGTGCTATAAACAAAATGTTAATTTGAATTAACTGAAGGAAATGCTCTGCCTCTGATAGACTTGTTCCTGAAATGCTGTGCCTATGATAGACTTGTTTGTAAATAATTAATAATTTCAACCAGAAAAGTAAACATTATGGCCCTGAATTTTGCCTCTGGTCCTACCACTCTCAGCCTGAAGCAGCTCTGCTGATAGGCACTGAATTGACCTCATTTGATATTGGTTCAGCCAAAAGTAATCTCTGGCCTGAAAGAACCATGGGAAAAGTGCATTTTGGTCTGTGTTGTGTCCAAACACTTTATAGCACTTTAAGTGCTCTTGCCCACCTCTAGTGCTTTGATTTTCAGAGGAATGGTTTCCCTCATAGCTGAAACATGGTGATAACTGGGGTGAGGAGTAGGGGGAGCCCACTGGCTGAGGAATGGGCTATAGCAGCGCAAGGAAAAAACTGATGGCTGGTAGGATCTCACCTGGAAGAGGTGGGGAAGGATCCCTTGGCCAGGAGAAGCCTGTGGGCAGGGAAAGGGTAGAGGCATGTGCCAGTGTTTCTAATATTCCTTGGCTCCCTAAAGTATTGGCCTAAGATAGCTCTGGCAGGTGTGCCTTTGGCTTATGGTCCAACCTCCCTTCTGCACTTTGAAATAGGAGGAATAAATTACAACTTCTGCTTTCTCCTTCCTTCTCACAAATGTTGAGTCCTTGGTATATGGATCCTCATGATTATGATGTGGAAGAGAGGAAAAAAGAGAGCATAATGCTGAGGGAGGGGAAGAAAACAGTCCTTGGAAGAACTGCTGTCTGAAGGTAAGGATTCTTTCAAGCTTCATTACAACTTTATTCCCCTCTACTCTGCACCTCTTTTGACAATTATTGATGATTTGTTTGTTCTTCTCTTATATGAGAAATCCTGCAAAAGAAGGACAATCACACACACCTTTATATTGCCTGCTAATCCAAAATTGAAGCAAATGCTGCAAAGCCAAAAATTGCATTTGACCATTTTATGTCAGAGTCACAACCAGAGAAAGAATAACAATACATAGCTAAAGGTAAGTGGAGTTATCTCAGATACATAACAATTATTATCTTGCATGATATTATTTAATATTTCCCACAATGCATGATAAAAAGCTACTCTCCACTGGATATCAGTTTATTCAAAGGTTCATGTAATTAGTCACATTAATAGGGGTTACTCTTAAAGAGACCTTCTCAGATTCCTGTTGAATGCATATATTGAAGATGCACAACAGGCCACTTCACTCACTCCCATAGCCCTTCCAAAAGTTTCTGCTGACAATTTCCAAGAGGCACTTGGCAAAACAGCCCTTTGGTTTAACCCATGACCAAATGCGTGGCCTTGCTCATAGTTGTGTATTTCCCATGAAAACAAGAATCCTCAGACTTAGTTTACTGTATAAAATCACAAGATTGCTTGGCAGCACAAAGCAAAGGAGAAAAAAAAAAACCAAATATTTCAAGTAGTTTCTTAATAATTAAAAGGACTAAATTGTTTTGCCCTTAGTCCTTTCCCAAGAGTCTGGGACTTAACATATTTACCAGTTCTATTTCCAGTCATACAGATTCTTATAATGTATTAGTATCCTGCCCCTTCCAATAATATTCTTCATAAATTCCATGAGGATCAAATCACTCTTGGGTGATGTGTACCCTCAAGCCATGCTTTCTGGCATAAAAATAGCAGGAAAAAACCCCAAAGCAGGAGTCTTACAATGCAAATGTGACAACAAAGTGATCGGCAGGTTAAAAATGGCCATTAATATTACATATAACAAAAGTGGAAAAATGCATAGGTTTTAGGGTGTGTGAGAAAATTTTGAGTGAAATTGCTTGTTTCCACTAAAATAGAATTGCAGTGATGAGTTTTTAGATTTTCTATGATATAGAGTAATTTTGAGATAAGAAAGTCTTAAATATTATTCAACTCTAATAGAGGAAAAACTACTTAAACCGATCAGTCTTTACAAGACACTTATTTTTTCTGTACGTGAGGTGACTTTTAACAGGGATTTGAAGAAATGTTATTAGAGTCTTCTCTCCCTGGAATTAGAAAACTATGGGGTCTGAAAAGAAATGCCTGGCTTAAAATTTTGATCACAGATTCAGAAAATTATTAGAAAAATAGATCTGTGGAATAGTGTTATTAATATTGAAATCAGTAATACCTCTAAAGGGTTATAATTCCTCTCTGCTAACAGGACTCTTAGAGAGATTTATTTTCTCCCACTGAATAATATGAGTCTCAAATCTAAAGAGTGATTACTTTGGCAGTGAATTTCTAAAGCGTAGCAGTCAGGAGAAAGTACCTGCTTTTATGGAATTGCCCTTTGAAATATAAAGTTCAACCCTGCATTAACGAATCTGTGGACACTTTTGCCTGTGTATGCTACTGATGTGTTGTAATGTCTTAGAAGGATCATATATTTCTATTTACTTGACAGTTTTGGGTTTTTTTATTCTTCTTTTTGATTACAAAAAATTGTGTTCCAGAGAGGAGGTGTCCTTCATGCTGTGCAGGGAGCTGCTGGCATGCTGATGTCTTGTTATTCCTTCAAAAGAAGAACCTGAAGCCTCTAATCATTGACTTCAAGAAACCATGGAGGTGCCCAACATTGCTGCTAGCTCCCAAGAAGCTCTACAACGTGGTGAAAATCACCTGGGGAGCAGAAATCCCAGCAAGAATTTAACCTCCTGAATCCCACCTAGAAGTTAACCCCCTAAAAGTCCGGCACAGAAGAGCTGGCAAAGGCTTCCAAGGAGAAATAAGTGCCTGTGGAGGTAGGAGTGTTCCTGTGCACCCTGTTGGTCTGGTTTAGAGATGTGACTTTCTCAGCACCCTGAACCTGCCTCTTCTGCAGCTGAATGCCTGACCTAGTGCCCAGAACTGCTGTTGATCTGCATTATTCAGAGACACACATCCTGCTTCAGTTTGTGTCTCAAAACTTGTCTAGAAGCAACTTTTGAAGAAATGAACCTTTTTTCAAGTGTACAGCTTTTCTCTGGACTGAAATTTCTAATGATTATTTTCAGAATTTTCTTACTCTTCACTGATTTGGGTTTTTTGGTTTGTTTGGTTTTTTTTTTTTCTTTTTTAGGTGGCTCAAAGCCCCATCCAACTTCTTACTTCTTTCTTTCACTAACTGTCTCCCACATTTATACTGCATGGATTTGTAGAATGTTCCTTAGTTCCCTTTTTAATCCTCACCTCTCTTTCTCTCTCTTTTCTCTCTCTTCTTCTCTTTTTAGCTTACTAGTTCTCAGGCTGATTATCTCCTTCAAAAAACTCAGGCTTCAAATCTCTCTCCCATACCTTCCTTATCCTGTGTCAGAGCATTACAGATTAGATTGGTCCAGTAACTAACTGAAGCTGTTGCATATTTGGAAAATTGACACTGCTTTACTGTACTTAATGAAGAAGTCCCCAAACCCTTACCTGAATCTTGACAGCTGGGCTTGGTCTGAAATACAGTAAATGAGTTTATTTGTGTGATTGCAGCAAGAGATGCTGTAACATGACAGAAAAGATGTGGGCAGGTATTGTACATTCATGCTGGTGTTCCCGAGGTGCCTTTTTGGCTGATGAGGTGCCAAATTGTCCTGCTTTTATCTTAGCTTCTCAAACCCATTTTCTGTCTTAAATTCAGCTGCACTAATGATCACCACAATTTCAGTGCCAAGCCAGATACAGCTGGCTACTTAATGTTAACCACAGGGTCATCTGAATATTGCTCTGAGCTACTCAGCATACACAGAGGTTCTTCAGATCTGCTCTCATCCATGCAGGTGCAGAAGGCAGCTAACTATTACCATCTGCTCTCTGGAACTGCCTTTGCAGGGGCAGCCAGAAAACAGACACCTGTTTGGAACAGGATACCCAAATAAATCATAGCTAAATTATTGTGCAAGAAGGGCATGAGGGAACAAAAAACTGTAAGAAGAAATGGATAACTCATTCCTTACCAACAGAGAAAAGAAACAAAACCAAACTACAAAAACAAAACCAAAAAAACAAGTGAGGTAAGAGGGACAAAGCTGTTGGGGTTTTAAATTACACGTACAGTGAGGAAATGGGAAACCCATTTGTAAATTTAGTTGAAGGAAAGGCAGATGCTGCTGCTGCTGCACTTTCTGTCAGATCCTTTGCCAGTTTACATTATCTGTCAGGGAAGTGCTCTTTGTTCCACTCTGGCTGAACCGTGGGTGAGTCTACATCAGGTTATTCACTTTTCATAGAATTGTGTCTCTTTTGTTCCTGATTTTGGGTTCATATAATCATGGAAGGGTTTGGATTGGAAGGGACCTCAAGGATCATCTAGTTCCAACCCCCCTGCCATGGACAGGGACACTTTCCACCAGACCAGGTTATTCAGAGGCCCTTGAATACTTCCAAGGATAGGGTACCCACAACTTCTATGGGCAACCTGTTCCAGGGCCTCACAGTAAAGATTTTCTTCCTAATATCTGTCTAAACCTACCCTTGTTGAGTTTACAGCCTTACCCCTTTATCTTAGTGTTATATGCCTGTGTAAAAAGTCCCTTTTTTCCTTTTTTATAGGCCTTATTTAGGTACTGGAAGGCTGCTAAAAAGTGTCCCCAAACACCTTCTCTTCTCCAGGCTGAACCTCCCCAGCAATCTCAGCCTGTCTTCACAGGCCAAGTGTCCTCACAACCCCACTGCTGACTTCAAGCAGCACAACAACACAAATGTGCTTGTGCAATTAGAAACCAGATTTGCCTGTAGTTTATTCCTGGCTGCTACATGAAGGTGAACTAAAATGACTTATAATTAGGACCCCATAATCTTGATTGTAAGATTTATCAAGATTTAAATATGGGTAATATAGTCCTTGTTTATCAACTTTTATCTTTTTGGATTCCAAACACCGCATAAACATTTATTTACTTTTAAATGTGTTGTCACAACAGCAAGTTTGTGAAAGTGGATCATGGGCTTCAGGCAAAGTATTGTCCTAATACTGCCTCAGAAACAATTTCTTCTTTTCTGCCTTTGTGTTATAAATCTTGCTACATCTTTTCAGTCGTCATTCTTCTTTGATTTTCTAAAATTAAAGTGAAACAGTTGTGTCTCCAAGACATGGTGTCATTATGTTCTGTAAAGTGTATAGAGCAGATGTTTTCCTCTATCTGCGTGACCTTATCCTTGCATTTGGCTTCTGCTTGTTGACATAGATTTTAATTGCAGATCCTTCTCCCATCAAGCAGTGATAAATCTTCAAAGGAATGTAACTATAGCTCCAAATTACAATGCCTGGGTGTGTGTTTAATACCTCAGGTTACCCACTAGCTCAGGGTAGTAGGTGATTCAGGAGAGGAAGTCACTAACAGAGCAGCAAGGTTATTTTGGGCAAGTTTCCTTGCATGTGCTGTTCCTTTGGTTTGGAAGACACAACATAATGCAGTAATTTAGGCTTGATTTCATAAATAACAGCCTTGGCTTCCAGTCTGATTCAGTCTTCCCTTGCTTCACATTTTCCGGGCATTTCCTGCCAAGCTACATTTTTTCTTCCTTAGCAGATTGCTCTCTGCTATCTCCTGGTTTCTCTTACACCGAGTCCCTTTAGGCACCAGATCACATCTTTGGAGCTGCACTTTCCTGTGAACTGTGGAGGAGCTGAATGGAAACTGCAGTTCGAGGAACTGGTAATTTGGCAGGACTTTGCTCATGCCATAAATCAAACTGACAATAAATCACTAACTATTATTTGGTATGGCTGCAACTGAAATGAATATTGTATTTGGAAGAGTCCTTTTTTCCTTCTATCCCAAGTAGCCACATGTTTCTATTTCTCTGTCCAAAAATGAGGACCAGCGGTATAATTCCTGGGTATAGGAAATTAAAACATATTTTCATCTGTGTTATAAATATTATTTGCTTAATCTAATGTTTTCATAATGCTTTTTTGTTGTCTCACAACCTACTAGCTACCTAGAGGGGTATTTCAGTTAGTTCATGCTAAAATATTAATCCTTCAAAAAGAGAAGAATTGGGAGGAAAAGTGATTGTCTTTCTCATTAACAATGTAACACTGGCATCTAGCTTTTTGGGGTTTTTTGTAAGACTTACTACAAAGCTGCCTGTGATTTGATGATAATATATAAAAATTGTGTTTATGGATGTATTACTTCTATGTACCTCTAACAATGAGATGATGTAAAGCCCACATGCAGAATTTGTTAACTCATAAAGCAGATAAAAAACCAAAACTAGACCAAACAAATTGGGCCAAGCTTCTGCATCTTCAAGGTGAAGCAGGAATGACCTAATGCTTCCTGGATTAAGAAGCCCTGTTGGGAAAGCAAATGGAGTGTGTCCATCTGCGAGAGCTAGGAAAGGAGGAAAAAACTCCAAGGTTCCTATTCAGAGTCTGTTTTCAAGCCTGCTGGCTTCCTGATGCTGTGGGTTGGATCTGGGAGTCTGAGCCAACTGAGTTTGAAACTTGACCCTGGAAAATGAATAGAAAAAAATGCTGTTGGGCTGCAAATCTAGGTTTGCTGTGCTGCTGAGATGTCTCTCTGTTATCAGTCTTGGACCTCAGGGAAGCTGTGCATCCAGACAACATGTTGTCTGGGGCAGCAGCAGCAGCAGCCTAGCTGCTATCCAGATCAGGAGGTGAAGTAATTTCACATATTAAAGCTCTTGAGAACCCTGGGAGCCTGCAGTGGCCCATCCTAAGAGATTGCCCAGAATCACCACGTTTCACCAATTAAATAGCACAGTAGATCAGCAGTGACTTCTGGATTGGCACCAGCTGAGAATGCCAAACAGAAGGAGGGTTGTACAGCAAGACTTGGTTCCAAGGTTGGGAAATATTCAAAACCACAACTGGGTTGTCAGGAGCAATGTGTTGTTTTCATGGCTGGTTGTGTGAATGTTATTTTTGGTAACAGGTATCATCATTTATGGCATGGTGGAACATTAAGTGTGCAGATGCTGCCAAGTGATAAAGTGGAAGTGTTATCAGTTTGTGTTAGCTCAGCACTCAGGAAGTCAAGATCCTAACAACACTGGTGCAATGTGTTCAAGTGCTCATTTGTCCCACAAACTCTGCCAAAACCTCAACCCCTCTCTCACATCCCTCTGAGAAATGATGATTTGAGTTGCACAGGTGTTTGGGATATGGAGAAGTGAATATTGAGGTGCTACAAACTGAACATTGCTCCTTGTGCTCAGGAGACAGTTTGAATCTACACAACAAAGCTGTATTAAAAAGAGACAGGAGAATTATTAGACTTTGCAAGGAAAGACTTAAAGGCTGTCTGAAATTAGGTTTTTGGAACCAGTTTAATTTCAAAGATTGTCTTTAGTTCTATTCCAGAAACATACTTAGTAAAGTCAATTCTGTATTTCCAGACAAACCCAGTGGAGTCACTGGAGAATTTCTTTAGATTTCTCTTCACTCTATGAAAAATAAATGAGTTCTGTTTGAAAAGATTGCAAATACCTCAAACTCCCTGCTGTAGAATATTAATAAATAACTGTTTTTATACAGAAAGCTCTCAGGTAAATAGAGCTTTTGTGAGAAAACCTTCAAGATCTGTTCTTTTATTACTAGCTTTATATTATCCAAAATCTAGCCTCATCAGTGCCTGTTGCACAGAAGGGCAAAATGCTAGAGAGCATTGAGCCTGAGCAATCATTTCATTGAGGTATTTCACTGGGCTGAGATTATGTGTGGTGCTCCCCAGTCAGTCTGCAGCAAAGCACCTGAGGTTTACTGGTGTGAAATGGACTTTTCCCAGTTCACCAGTTTGCTCTGGCAGCTGCCTTTGCCTGCAGCACCAGGTCATGTGCAGGATCAGCTGTGGAGTCACCCTGCTGTGTGAACCAGAGTAAGGTTTAATTGAAGTTTCTTCTCTGCACCCCTTTACTACGAGATAGGGGTCGAACTTTAGGTATTCTCTAGTTTTTCAGAGAAAGGCATTTTCTGTCTCCACTAGGCATATTTATTTTTTGCCTTTCTAAGCCCCAAGGTCTGTAAAGTTCGCCCAGCTTCTTTATGCAAATGTAATTAAAACGTTCAAAAAAATAACCCCTGAAACACAAATCACTAGGTTGTACTAGAATGGATTCTTGTACTCAAACACAATTCTCACTTAAATGTAGAAACTGGGACAAACACTCATTCTGTAATAAGTTTTCTTTTTTTAAAAAAGGGTATCAAATGAGTTCTTTGAAGAATATCTGAATATAGATTTAACCAAGAGCCCAGAATGGTTTTAGGAGAAGGAACATCCACTGGTTTTGGAAAGTAAAATGTATTTATAGCTGTCTAAAATACATAATGAAATATTTTTGTGTCCTTGGAAAATATGTAGCATACACTTGGGCTTTTTTGGAGTAAAAGAATAAAATATTCACTTTTAGCTAACTTGAGAAAAGTCAAGCCCTTAATCCTTGTTTCCTGCTGGCAGATCTTTGTCATGCTGTGTTACCAACGAATGCAGAATGGTGAGTCAGATTTTGTAAATGAGGGGTGAGAAAAATGGGAATTTTATTTTTAGAGAAAGAGAAAACTGAGACATAGAGACCATCTGAAACAAACCTGCTTTCAAAAATACTGACTGTAGAAAAAAATGAAGGGAGCACAGATTCTGTGTGTCAGGCCTACCAAACTGCAAGTCTGAGAGGAAGTTTTCTTATCCTGATGTAGACCAGCCTGGAAAAAATTCCTTCTTGCCTCCAGAGACTGTTAAAAATGGTTCTCTCTCATCAACATGCATAGTTTATTTAATCTGGATTGTCTGAATTAGATTGTGATCTGGGAAGTTTAGCTGTTCATACTCATTGAAAAAAAAAAAGACTTATTTCATTTTGCAATTTGAAAGTGTTTGGCACAGTTAAAAACTGTTAGACACTAAGACCATAAAGCTAGCAAAAAAATATGGATATAAATAAAATTCCTAAAAATATTCCTAAATAATAGACAATAATACAGTAAATATGTGGGATAAATCCATTTTTCTGTATATCAGGCTGTGGCTTACAGTTATTGATTGTTGTTTATTAAATAGATTTTACTGCTGTTTAGTGAGCTGAGGCCTTTAGTCCCTGTTGCCACAACTTTAAGAATTTTAAAGTTAATGTATCTCACCTTCCACTCTCTTGTTTTCATTGATAGATTGGGAGAGGAAAACAAATTGTCTTTGCCCTTTTTTTCTGGATGCCATATGATGTGGCTAAAGCACTGGTCCAAACTAAATAACTGAAATAAAGACAACTGTTGGAAAGGAAAGCTGTTGTTGAAAAACATTGTATCTCCTTAATATGCTTTGTTTTCAGGTTCTAAGCTTGTCCCTTTACCAGTTTGATGCCTTCTGAAATTTGGACTGAGGATTTGGATATTTTCAATCTAGTTTTTCTCTAAGTATATGCAATCTGTCATAGAGAGCTCATGTGTAATATCAGAACTAATTTGCATTAAATCTGTGTTAAAGGAAAAAGAGAAGGCTTGTTTTGTTTTGTTTCTGTTTTTTTTTAATTGAAAATTTTATTTGAATTTATTTTCCCTAGATATGAACAGTATGGAGAGCTGTGGAATGCTCCAGACTGATTTAAGACCATCTCCATCCAAGCCCCACTGCTGAGCTCACCTCGTTGCACAGGAATCCCAAGAAAGTATTGGACAACTTGTTCAACAACTTGAACCTTTTGGCACCTTCCATTCTGTCCCTTACAAGGGCAGCCTGAAAAGTGCAGGGTTTTTTCTGAACTCTTTCTCTTCTTCTCTTTCTTCACACAAATCTGCACAAATTCATCCATATTCTTCGACATGCCTTAGGCTGGGAAAGGCACTGATTTCCATGGCTACATATTGCTTTACACTCCCAGTTTTGGGCTGCCTTTTTAAATCAGACAGGTGATATAAAACCATGAACACCTTTAAATAGCTGCATAGTGCCTCTAGACCTGTGTACAACCTGATTTACACTGGCTATTGAACCGACATGATTCACTACTTTTTCCCTCATATTCCTGATTTTCAGAAATCCATGCAGTACACAAATCAAATTCCTAAGAATAAATTAAACTTTTGCATTTTTGTGCACTTTCATACCTCTTGTTTTTACTTCTTGACCCTAAGAAGACCTTGTACACTATTTCACAGCGAGATGAAACAATCCTTAAAAAAGTTCTGTAGTGGGAATCTTGCAAGACAAAGTGGAGAATTGCCCAGACAATCACTGCAGGGGAGGTATGAATTGTTACTACTGTGTGAGCCTTTGCTTCCAGTAATCTGGTTTGTGTTTATTTATGATGCATGAATTATACAACATGGGCAAGCTCTTTCAATTACTTAATAAAATACAAATATGGAAATACAGGTACCATCCCCAACACACTGCTTTTAATTCTTATCTATTGCAGCACATTTCCTGGATTTTACTCCTTCCAGCTCTGCTGGTAGTAAGTGTTGATTCGATAAAGAAAACAGGAAATAATTCTTCATTTCAATAATTCATGAAAAATGAACAGAAACTATGATATCTGTGACACATGAGAGCACACATCTCAAACTGGGATATTAGTATTCAGTGCTGGGACTGTAGCCCTGGAACATATGCTTAAAACATTTCTAAGCCCCTTTGGAAAACCATTTCAATAGAAATTCAGTAATCTGTTGAAATAAGTCAACACAGAAAATTATTATATCATTGGAGCTCTTTAATTGCCGGTTATGTCCTTTGGTTGATCCCCTGAAACAATGTTATTAGTATTTAATGTAAAAATTCTGCAGTAAAAAAGGTGAATTTATGGGGTGAAAGGACAATCTCCCATTTCATGAAATATAACTGGCAGATGGAAACATGAAATAAAGTGCCTCCTGCCAGCTTTTACTATACGTGCTCGTAAACTTTCCTGACTTGAGACACTAGAAAGAGTTTCTTTGGGACAATTAGCACTTATTGAAGGATCTGCTCTTCCTCCACCTCCACAATGATGCAGCTTTTTTATAATTGTTAATATATTATCCAGCACTTCAGTGAAATGGGTGGTTGTGTGGAATCGTGTGGTTCTCGTTGTTAACACAAGAACATGCCAAAGCATGACAGAGGCTGCTGTGGAGTTTAGGTCCCTTAAAGGATAATATTTTACATGGGATTTAGGAGTACAAAAAGTTTACTGCTGCCTGAGTGGAGCCTGTATACCCCAGCTCGTTTTACTGACTCTTTCCCCAGAATTTTAAATCTATATTGTTTTGGTTTAACTGCAGCCAGCAACTAAGCCCCACACAACCACTTTTTCAGCTCCCCTCCTACACCCCAGTGGGATGTGGAGGAGAATCAGAAAGAGGTTAAAACCATGGATTGAGATAAGAACAGCTTAATAATTGAAATAAAGGTGGTGGTACTACTACTACTACTACTACTACTACTACTACTACTACTACTACTACTACTA
>VZRX01004638.1:682143-723233 GCA_013398075.1 Notiomystis cincta | reverse complement strand
GAAATAGTGGTGGTGCTACTACTACTACTACTACTACTACTACTACTACTACTACTACTACTACTACTACTACTACTAATGATTTCTTTACTTAGGATAAGAACTATTTAGCAACAACTTAAACCATCAGTGTGGTATCAACATCATTCTCATACTAAATCCAAAAACACAGCAATATACCAACTAGTAGGAAGAAAACTAACTCTCCCTCAGCTGAAACCAGGACATATGCCCCATCACCAAGCTGAGACCTCTTCATCTGGCCCCTAGCTGTGGAGCTTTAAAAGGATGGACATAAATTCCTACATGAAAGTGTGGCTGTGCTACAAAAAGACAATCTCCAAACACAGCAGATTTCAGAGTCATGTAATTTACAGCAATTTCCTTATAATATAATGCTTTTAATATCATGCTTTTATCTTGTATTTTACATTACTGCCTTTTCTCTCAGCACCCCAGCCCATGAATTTATCTTATTGGCAGGTAGTCTAGTTTTGTGAGCAAGTGCAGCTGCAGATGAATAGATAGAGGTTTTCTCCTCCAGACAGGAAACCTTTTTCTCCTCCTCCACTCCATAATACACCTCTCCAAGGACAACAGCAGGTTCCATTCAGTCCCAGATCCTAAAAGCTTTTCTCTACAGAAAAAGATTTTACAGTTTGAAAGTCTATTGTTTCACATCTTGGAAGGATGGAAAGACAAGGCTTAAACCACCACACTTTGCCTCCTGGAAGCAGCACCTGCAGAGCTGAAGTGTTGGTGTCCAACACTGTACTGCTCAGCAGCGCTCTGTAAGTGGCTGGCTGCTTCAAGAGGACCATAAGATTTCCTTTGTGTCAGGCACAGTTGCATGACTGGTTCCAGCCCCACGAAGCCACTGCTGTGCCCATGTGAATGCCACTTTGATTTAAGCCATCTGTTAATTTGAGCAAACAGCCATGTCCCACAGAACCAGACTGATGCCACTGCCACGGTGGCCAGAGGCTCCTATGCTGTTCCTCCTCACCAGCAAAGGTTTGTAAGAAAGGATCCCAACATGATTTCAATGGACTTGACATTATTTCACAGGGGCTGTTGGAATATTTAAATGTGGAAGGGTTTCAGTAATATCTGCAGAAAATATAGTGGGAATTTCTTAATTTTAGCACTATTCCTTTGGTTTCTTCTGAGTGGCACTGTTAAAATGTTCATCAGGGGTTCAGTCTGAGTGTGCACTCTAAAAAAACAATCTTCTGTAGGTATTTTGGCTGCATATCACCTGATACATTATATAAAAATTAGTGGAGGTTGTTTGGCTTTCATTGCTGTAGTACTGTAATGGCTAATACAACCTGAATATTTTTTATCATCTCATTAAAACTGAACATTGCAGAGTGTCCTTATATTTTTGTTTTGGTAAATTGGAAGTAAAGAATGTAATGTCTAATAAAATTTTTAATTTGCCGTGCTTTTGTATTAAGAAATGAAATAAAGGTACAACATCATTAGCAGATGTATTTATTGAGACCATATAAATTCTACAAAAAACAACAAGGGTTTTAAAATCCAACAAAACCTCATTATGAGTTTCTCCCAAGACAGCATCAGATGTTGTGAGGTCTGCTTTACAACACTGCCCAAATCACCTTACAGCCATCAGGGAACAGCTGCTGGCTGGCTGAAGTCCCTGTGCACTCCAACTGCCCCCACCAAGCCCTCTGCACTCACTCTCTTTGCAAATCACTTTGCCTTTTCTGCCACAGAGTTTTTAAGGCAGATGTAGAGCAGAGAAGGTCAGGAAGAAGAAGCCCTCTACACTGAATGCTGGTGGGACTTTGCAGTCCAAGAGGGACCTCAGAAACCCCATGCAGAAATCCTCCTGAGAGGAGTGCCTAGCATAGTGAGAACAGAAAATCCAACCCTGAGTTCCAGTTCGTGCAGCAACTTAGCAAAAGTGCCTCTGTTGGATATGTAGGAGGGTTTAAGACCTTCAGACTCCTTGGCCAGACTTGATTGTCGATTTTTTGCATGTTTATAGTAACTTGGAATCAGTGCATGTCTTGAACACTTTGTACTGTATGCAGTAATGTTTATTTTTAAAGCATGGTGTGAGGAGGGAATGTTTCAGCACAAGTGCTGCCCTTTAGTTAATAATTGACATGGTTTAACATGCATTTTCTATGGCAACTGAGAGCACTCAGTTATATATATTGACCTTGATGTCAAGGATTACCTCCTCCCCATTGTAATTACTTATTTCTTTCCCATTTCTATGAGGTTCTGCTTTTATTGTGTTTAGTGAATGTTTGAGAAGCTGGACTGTAACCAGACCATCAAAGGGACCACAAACCACAGTATTTGGGCAGAAGAAGGTAGCCACAGATAAGGGCAATAGCAAGAACTTATAAGTTTAAGTTGGCCCTTGCCATCTCAGTTAGTGAGATCAGACAGCTGACACAAAGATACATCCTGAGAAGGGTCAATTATGTGCAGGAATTCCTTAGGACAATAAAGAAGCTGACATGAGAAATTAGAGGCTGCAAATTATTTCATTTATTATTAAAATAAAATCCATGGGGAAACTTGGCAAGTGTTTCTGTTATAGCCAGGCATAATTCTTGCAGTAGATTTGTCTCCATTCTTTCCAAAAAATAATCATTCAGTGAGTTAGGTTGTTTCTTGTGTTTTTCTTTTAATCTCACTTTTCTTCTGTTTGCTTTTATCATCACTGAATCCATATTAAGTAGCATGGGCAAATGACATCCAAAACTCCTGCACTGATTTTTGGGATGAGATCAAAGTGTTATTAACCTCCCAGACTCACTGTAGGGCTTATAAAATAAATATGGTTGTGAATATAAATCTGCACATATAGATATGCACACATGCACCACACATACAGAGATACATTTTTATGATGCTTTTATCCTCTAGCTAAAGTGTAATCTTTTCTTTTGCTCAGGTTAATTTGATACTTTCTCTACATCTAAGTCTTGCTTAACTCAGTTTAAAACTCCTATAAGCTGTTTATAGTCTCATGGGAAAAGAGATGTTAAAGAAAGTGTACTGTCAATCTGAGGACACTCAGATTTTGCCTAAATTTTTGTTTTTAGGAAATGGAAATACCAGCATGTGAAGCATCTGTGCCACGTGGATCCCTCCCATAACCATGAATATCCTCCAAACCAGAGCTGTACAGGAGTGTCTCAGCAACTGCTCCCCTGCCCTCTTCCCTGCCCAGCCAGGTATTTCCCTCTTGAAAACATTTTCCTCCCTTCTCTCCTCCAGCTCTTATTCCTTCTTAATCTTTTGAGCTGCCTTAAGCAGAGTGCATGATTTGTTGTTAGAGCGCTGCCCCTGTCAGGATGGCCACTGGGGGCCTTCAGGTGTTTGTCGTAAGAAAGAAGAACAGCAGCCCTGGGGCAAGAGGTGACCTGGCTTCTCTTGTTTCTGCCTGGTTCCTGCTGGGAAAAGCAGTGGGATGAAGTGGTTTTACAGAGAAAACTCCGAGGGTTCTCCTTACAGCTCAGGCTTTTGTGAGTCTCTCTCTCTGGTGTATAACTTTTGACCAAAATCAGAATTAAAGGATGTACTCCTGTGCCATTCAGAGTGGGGTTTTATGATGCCAGGCATAGCTCATAAATTTCCATTTTCCTGTCTAAGGGGAGATGGAATAGTGATATAACCCACATGCTGTCACCCTGGGATGGGCTGTACTCTGTTTAGAAAGGAATTTGTGTGCCTGACATGAGACGTCTTTTTCTTCCAGTCTGTGAGCTATTATCAGCATCTTCAATGCAAGCAAGGCAAATCTGACTGGAATTTGAGAAGAAAAAATTAAATAGCAGCAAAAGTAAAATAACTGTAGAGCACCAGTCAGTTTACTTCAATTAGCAAAGCAAAAGAAAACTCTGCTCTGGTGTGCTATGCTTTTTGGAAGAGAAATAATGCTTTTTATGATGATCTTGAGGGAAATCAAGTTCTTAAGCAAATTAATGCCACTCAATAACACCTAAGAAATACTGTTTGAATGGATATATTGTGAGAAGTAACACTCCTAAATCATCTGGTTTCCTGCATATATTTACACAGATGAGATGTATCTATCTTACTATTAGTGTTTAATTTGGGGAGGATTTCCATAGCTAACTGCCAGGTGATTGATGCTTCACATTTGTTCTAAAATACATCTGGAAAAGCCACAGATTAAGAGCTAGAACTGTAACCACACAAACAGAGGATATATGGGGCAATGAATTCAGATTTTTTTTCCTTTTTTCAAAGAATTAGTAACCTGAAAAGGTAAGTTTCTACTTGTTCTTCTGAAACAACATAACAACTGACTTTTTGTTCCAGATTCATATGTGGGACTTAACATTCAAAATATGTTGATTGGGTTTTTTCTTTATATGTCTGCACTGCTATATGCAGGGGGCTTTGTGACTCTGATTTGCTCAGGTACTAATTTGGTGCTGAATGAATTCTCATTCTGAACAGAGAATACAATACAAAGTGAAATAGATTTCTGAAGGCATTTTGTGCACAGAATATGATTAAGAAGCAATCAAGCAGTGGAAACCCACTCAGTCCCCTACCTTGTTACTGGGTAGCTGGGTCATGCTGTAGGGGATGGATTTAAAGCAGTTCATTATTTTACAGAAAGATAAGCTTGAAGCTGTGTGGGCACATGGATAGTTCCCCCTCCCCAACAGTTTCCTGGAGTTTATTAAAGCTACAGAGTAGAAAAGCATGGAAAGAACTGAATTCTTTTTCTTTCATTAGCGGAGAGCTTTGCATTTTGAGACTTCTGCAGTTAATCACTTTCCTTCAATTTTTCTCATGGCATCTTTTGGAAACTCACATATTTTGAGATTTCATTTACTTTTCCAGATATGCAATTTACATTCTGGTAACATGTGGTGGACAGCAATTCTTGAGTCTAGATAGTGACAGCAGAGGATTAAATGGCCCAGCCAGTTGCTCCTCAGTTTTTGAATTTTTTTCCAATTAACTTTGAATAGGTTGGATCAGAACTTTCAAATTCTAGTGTTTTAAAACTTCTTGTATACCCTGAATTCTTCATTAAAAAAATTAATAGGCCTGGAGTAAATCTGAAACTGCTGTGTGAGGATTATGGGTGTCCATAACTTGCACTGTGATACAAAGGGGAAGCTCATGATAAGCATCAGGGAAACTTGGTGCCTGGGGTAAATTTCCAGAGGATAAATAGAAGTTGACAAGTACCTTCCATTCCAGCAATGCCTCTTCTTTATAAAGGCAAGCTGAAATAGGCCATTACCTTTATTAGAAAGGCCTTCCCAGAAAGGGTGTTATTCCTCTGTGTAACACAGGATAGCAAAGGTTGTTTCTTCTCTAGATTGCCAGTCTTCTGCTGCCCTCTCAGATCCTCTGTTTTGTACAGGCTGGCACTAGGAATGGTGTTGGCTGGAGGATTTCAGGTAGATCCCCAAACAGTGACTTGACATTTTACTTGGATCATTTACTTTGGAACGTGATCAGGTATGAGTAAGATTCCTTTTCCATTGCAAAGCTCTGATGTCCCTGCCTGCTCCTCAGACTTTGCAGTGGAAAATGAATTTTATTCACAGATGGAAGAACAGGCATGGGTAGCAGATGCAAAACTCAGAAAAGTATGATGATATGATATGATATGATATGATATGATATGATATGATATGATATGATATGATATGATATGATATGATATGATATATGATATATATTAGAGCAGGCCACTGCTTTTAATGGGATTGTCAAGGTCCTTGTAAGGACAGTCATTCCAGTTTATCCTCTGTCCAGTCTTCAGCACTGCTGTCTGATTCATCAATACTGTAGGAAAACAAGGTGCTACAGAAAAATCCAGGAGATGCTTTCCTCTGAGGTGAAATAATGGAAAAGGCAAAATCATGGGGCAACTAATTTTTATTTACTAATAAGCACTGAATGGGGTGATGGGGGAAAGTATCAGGAGGTCTCTGCCTCCTTTTTCTGAGTTTGCAGACAAAATCACATTAACCTGAAGAGCTCTTTCTTAAAAAAAAAATATTTATTACTAATGGTTTCATATATCAAAATAGCTGCAATGGAGATGTTCCCACACAGAACAAAAATGCTATTTGGAGGAGTTTGTTTTCTTTGCCTTTCAGGGATTTGTTCCGTGCAATGTGTGAAAAATAGACTCCTGTGTTTGCAGTCCTACAAATCACATCAGCCTCTCTGTGTTGCCTGTTCTCACAGGCATTGTTTGATCTCTTAGCCTCCTTCCCAGTGGGTCTGGGATGCAGCCTCCAAGAGAGAGGTGTGTGGGGGGCTGCAGAGATGAGCACCTGTGGCTGCACAGTCCCACGGTGCTGCAGAGCACTGGCCCTGCAGCTCCTTGTTTTATGTGAAAGAGGAGGGATGTGCTGCAGGAAAGGACAGGGTGTGCTCACCAGGGTGGCAGGAGGTCAGGCTCACTGGGCAGGATAACAAGAGGCTTTTGGGGGCTGAAGTGATTTCTGAATATGAGCTGAAGAGCTCACATGTGTCCTCCCTTTCTCAAGTGCTGACACACATTGCTTTAATGGCTGTTGCTAGGGCTTTAGCTTTCTGAAAGGGAGTTAGAAGAAACAGCTTAGCCAAAATGTGACTGACAGCCAGGGCTGGGAGAGCAAAATCTCCCCACAAAAGGAGTATGGTCCAGCACTTTACACTCATGATAAATTTAGGAATCGCTGGCAAAATTACCCTGTTGGCAAAGAAATTGGTAGATGGTAATTACCAGTAGGCTCTGTTTTTATCCCCTTGCCCATACCTTACGTCTTACAAGGTTAAGAGACTTTGATTGACTTAGTTTGGGGTTATTTTGGTGGTTGTTCTCTGTTGTCCCTTTATTCAAGTCTTAGCAGAACAGACGGTCTTCAAATCCTTCTCTGCCTGGACTCCACTTTGTCCTTCTGTGCCACCCATGGACACTGTGCCCCAGAGCTGTCCTGTGCAGAACACCCATGGAGCCCTGGGGTGAGGGCAGAGCAGGGGCATAGCTCAGAGTTGTGCTGCTGAGTCCTCTCCTCACTAACATTAGCCTCTTTTTAGGGAACTTATCCATTTCCAGGTAGCACAAAGTTGTTTTTTTATTGTGCATCTTGCCTTCCTAAAAGAAGAAACTTAAATATATGAATTTTCAATTAAAAGCAAAGCCTGCTTGCTATTCCTTTGGACGGCTTCATAGGAACCCTGTCTTTTGCTGTCCATTGTTCAGGACTAGGAACAGTCACACTGAAATCCCAAGTGGAGCTTATCTGAAAGCTGAGAATCCACCTCCTTTTCCCACCAGAATAATTGCCATCAAAACTGACTCAGAAATCTATTCTTCTATTGTTTCCCTCAATACTTAAAATGTTAATTACTTAATCATTGAAGAGACGTTTTTTGTTCTCTTCTATAATACAGTTATTATTTAGAAATCCAGGAATTAATTGTCATAAGAACAGACTTTCTTCTCTGCAAGGGAAAGTAGAAGTTCCATTTGGCACCCTGACTGTAAGATTTCCTTGCTTTCCAGGGCTGCTTCTGTCACAATACTCACATCTATTTTCTTAGAATGACATGCACTTGGAACCCAGTACAACTGTGGTTGTCATTTCTTTACCCACCCAGAGACACCTGGGGTAAAAGTTTCCCTTCAAGCATTTAATCCCCAAGATAATACACAAGCAATGTGCAAAATGCCTCGTTTTTTGTAGCTAACACTCTTCCCTCAGCTGTGCAAGAAGAGTTTCACCTTTCCTCAGCATTAAAATATGGCAGATAGGCAAAGGCAGTAGCTGGAAACAAGAACAGAAGGTAAAGCCCCACGCTGTTGTCATCCTGACCTTTCACAGCAAAACTGCAGAAACTCCCAACTGAAATTAATACAAAGACAATTCCATACTAAAACAGCAGTGAATTCAGTTTGCATGGTCTTTTTTGTTTCCCAGGTACAGAATACATTCTTGATTAATTGTTCTACTTAATTGCACAACTCTGACCTCAGTTCAGACAGCAGTTTTACACTTTCTGGAGGTGAGCTCTGCCCATGCTGAGCAACAGCACAATAGCTAGGAAACACCTCTTGGGTAATGCTACCTTTATTTTTCTTTGTTATAAAACACTTCTGTAGCTCTTTCCCTGTTAAAATCCACGTTATTAAGAAGCTCTCCTAGGCCACAGCACTGCTCAGCACAGGCAGGGGTAGGAAGGGGAAGGGCAAAGTTTTGGGGAAGGCTTGGAGGTTCATCTCCCAGCCGGTCTGGGCAGGGAGACCTAAGGAAAACCATCACTACAGGACAAGAACAGGCACAGGTTGTAGCCTGAGGTCCAGCTGAACCCTTTCCATTCTGATTGCATCCCAGAGATTATGTGAGGCGCTCTCCTTGCACACAGATAGCTGGGATTGCCTCAGCTGCAAGTTTCCTTGGTTTGACACTTCAAAATAACCTTTCAAGCATGAGTTTTTCATTTTTCTTTTTTTTTTCCCTGAGCAGTTTTTTCTGTAAAAATATTGACTTAGCAAATCAAGAAGTAACACCTAGATTTCTCCATAAGAATAAATCTTTAATATTGAACTTGGGATTGAGGACTCAAAACTCTTTAATGCTGCATTTTATTGCCTTTATTGATGATCAAACATTACCACACATCTTGCTTTTAAAGGGGAGTTTGAGGAGACAGCTCTCTCTGGGAGACGAATTTTAATTCATGGCTATTTATTATTTCCTCCTTTTTTGTGTAGACTATTTGTTGTTTGGTTTGGCTGGTTTTTTTCTCTAAAGGAAGGAATGCTTATACTCTGTTGCAGCCATACCTGCCTAACAGCTACTTGCTCATAAATCTGCAGTCCAACACCAACTCGTTATTTCAGGGATTGAGAAGAGCACAGTTGGTTCAATGAATTTTGTCAATACATCCTGTTTCAGAGCCTGACTAAAACCCACCCCAAAAACAAGCTGAAAAGCAGCACAGCCTTGACCATTGATTTGCATTAGAGAATTTCAGTCAAATGCTTGCAGTGACTCTGCTGTTCCCATTTGCACAGTTATTTAGGACTCTAGCAATCTCAGCCTAAAACTAAAACAGAGGGGGGAGACTGCAGTTACATCAGGAGCTAGAGGCTACACTAGAGGCTGCTCTTTGGGTTGTCCAAACAGTTCTCCCTGTATCAGTATTGGCTGGAGTTGGGGAACTTTTGGGTTTTTGTTACTGATGATTTCTGCTCTGCAAGTCCTTTTGTCTTTAACCACAAAAGGGTAAAAAGTGGAATTTCATCTTTTTGAATGTATTTGAATACAGAAAGGGGTATGGTATCCCTGTACCAGGCACGTATTTACTGCCCTTTCTCTTGCCTATAGTAACACTAAAATAGTATTTGGGAGAAAAAAATCCTTAAGGTCTCACTTCAGCACTGATGAGCTTTTTATTTGCTCTCTGTTTATGACAATTGGTATTAGGAATGTGGCTTATCCTATAAGGGTCAGAAACATTTTTTGGTACAGACACTCACGTTTCTAATCAAAGCAACTGCTATCTTGATTTTGAAGTAGCAAACACTAATATGAATTGCTGATGAATGATTGCGTGTAAAAATCATTAACTGAATTTTTTAATTAATATGTCTGTGGAATTTGCTACTGGAAAAAGAAAAAAAAAGGAAGAAATGAGGCCTATATCAGTAATTAAATGAATTACTAAAAATTCCAGTTAGAAACAAAATTCATGTAATTAAATGGAAACTCTCATTAAAAATTCATCTTAGGCTTTTATTTTTCTAATAGAATTATGCCCTAAAATAATAGGGCATTCAGCCTCACAAAGAACACAATTTTAAGCTGGCCTCTAGACATGGGGACTTCAGCTGAAGTGTTAATGATGTATACAACAGTGTGTGCTATTAAAATTGTGCCATCCAGCCCTACATACCTGTACTGTCAAGACTTTTAGCACTGTTACATTAATTATGCACATGCTATTCAGCCCCAGTGAGTAGAGGGAGGTCCATTTGTACAAGTTTATTAAAAAAAAATAAAATCTGACTAAACAATTTTTTATGCAGCTGTACAAGCATGAAGATGGAGATTGTGCAGTTAAAGCAAGGAGAAAAGGGACTGAAGCCAGTGCAGAATTCAGCTGACTTACTTAAAACAAGTACACCAGCATTACCACAGATGTCATTCTCTATAATTTATGGAGCAGTTTGCAGTTCTGTTAGGTTGAATCAGTCATAGCTGGAGAACAGATTGTAAAGTTACACAAGTGTACCACTCTTAACTTGTAGGATAGCAGAACAAAGTGATTTATATGTGTTAACAAGGCTAAATGTCCCTCGGATACCTGGAGGAAGAGATGGAATGGCTGGGTTTGAGCTGGCAGGGCTGGCAGAATGAGAATCAGGATTACTGTTCAACATGAGGGTTCACAATCCCTGCTCTATTTAGCAAAGCAAGTGGGTTAGTTTTCAGTGGAATACCATCACAGCTTCACCCAAAAGCTTGCTGCCTGTGCCAGTGCATCATTACAAACACAGGCAGTGCTGCTGGTGACTGAGCTGCAGAAAGCCTCTAGCAGGAAAACTGGGTGATCCAGAAGAGTGCTGATAAAGAGTTATGATGCCATTATCTGTCATAAGCCCCACTCAGATGAAGCTTTACAATTTATGCAAAGCCAAAGTCAAATGGTAGGCCTGAAGGAGACCTTGAAAACTACCACAGAGTAATATCTTGTGCATTTTATATGGGAATTTTCTTCATAATTTGGAGTTTGATGCACTGGTGAGCTGTCAGAAGGACTCAGCACAAAGATAGTTTTATTGCAAATATCCTTGCCAAGGGAACAAAAAAAGCAATCACCCCTGCATGTTTGATTTATAATTAACAGGAATAAAAATGTAATCACGAATGTAGCTGCCACATCTAGGCATGGTATAAATATTTTATGCGGTGCTTCAAAGTTGAATATAATGTGCACTGTAAAATTTGAGTATCATAGTAAATGAAGTTATTAAACCTTTAAATTAGAAGTTCTGGACTCTCACAATTATGGAAACACTGGTGTTTTGAACAATGATCCTGTAATTTACAGAACTTAACAAAAAATTCTTATCTCTCTGCAGAATGTGCAGGAATATAAATGCCTTGTAAAATTGGTAAAAATGAAAAGCTGAAGGTTGAAAGGACTTTGCATGAACTTCATGAATTCTGGTTTCAAATATATTCATAAATGATATTTATTGATTTAAGACATGAGCAATTCTTTAAGAGGGGATGTCACACAGGTTACTCTTAGGTCAGGCTGCAGGTTTAGGAACTTCAAATATCCTGTTTGCAGACAGCTCTTCTGCACCTCCTTTATGGAAACAGAGACCTGTTCCAAAAATGCCATTGCACCTGTTTGCATTTCTGGCGTAGCTGAGCAGCACCAGATACCATCGGAGCACACCTCCCCTGTGAGAGCTTGGAAAGCTCCTGGGAAGCCAGGTCACTCCTTTGATGCTGGCAGGAAGCCCAAAACTCCCCATGGCAGCACTGCAGCAAGTCCCAGGGTTTCACTGTGCTGGGGGGAAGCTCTGGGTGTTGAGCAGCTGATTTGCAGAGGCACAAGTGATGTCGCTGATGAAAGTGCCCTTCCTGCTGTGTAATCCGTGCATGTGGCAGATGGCATTTGTGATTAGTATTGATTACTGGAGGGGCTGAAAGGTATCTACCTGAGGCTGAAGCAGAACAGAGCAGTCAGACATCTGCACAGCCACAGGAGCCACAGAGAGGATATTTCTGTGTCTTTACCCTCCCAAAAGTGATGATGGCTCCTATCATTGGCAGATAGAGACTCCGCCTGAAATTCTGTTGAGTGTCCACCTCTCCTCCCTCCCTTCTTCCTGCCCAGGACCAAATAGATGCTGCAAAACAGGGTCATAACTTTTTATAGAAAAGGTACTGCTGCCAATAGTGACATGGAAGCTGATGTTTTAATAAATCCTAAAGGCCACTCAATTATTATTGCAGATAATGTCTATATAATGTGTTCTTTTATGTAGAGTGTATATATATTAATGCATACAGTGTAGTAAGTGAAGTTTTCTGAATAGGTTCTTGTTAATGATATTCTAGGACAGGAAGAAAAAGGATTTGACATCAAAACAGGAATGTCAAAAACCCGTAGACAAATAGGGGAAGATATAGCAGAGGAAAAAATAAATTCCAATATTAATATATATTTTTCTTAGCTTAGAACTAAACAATAATTGTTGACTTTCTTCCCCTCTGCCATCCCAGGGTTAAATAAGAAATGATTGTGTTTCACAGTGAATACAGTTGATTTCTAATTTGAAAAACCTCCTCTTCTGCAACAGGATTTCATGTAAATATAGATCAATTCTTACAGCAATCCTTCTGCCCTTCATAATTATTTCATGACTGCTCTGGCCAAGCTGGAAATGTCAGGATGGGAAAGGGGGGTTGTAAGTCAGAGTCTGCTTTGCAGGGTTTCTAAATCCTGATAAAGGCTCTGTAGGATATTTGTGTTGCTAAACTGCACTGAGGTTTGTATCTTTTGCCTCTTTTGTGTAACAGACTTCAGAAGCATTACCTTGTCCTTTATACACAGAAATATCACGATGTGATGTGATGTGACCCTCCCAGCAGGAGAATTGGGGTGCATGAATGCCAAATGAGTGCAGGCCAGTGTGCAGTGCTCTGCTCCAGAAGGGCCATGGTTAGGGGATCACACCCAGCCCCACTGAGCAGGGGGGCAGGCTGGAGGCAGAACTGCAGCTGGCTGCTCTGAAGGCCAGGAGAGAAGATTGCAGGTCAAGAGAAAAAGGTATCATTTATATATCAAAGAAATCAAGTCAAATTTGGGATGAATTGTTTATCCAGATTAAGATAATTCTCAGGCTTTTAATGTGAGGCTTAGTATTCTTTCTGATGGGGTTTAGAACACCAAAGTATTATCCCTAAACACCAGAGTACTGTAAAGAACTCTATATTAATGTGATTTAGCTAGTCACTCTTGTATTAAATAGTGGAGGGGTAGCAAAGAGGAAGGTGATGGCCTTTGTTATGTGCCATATCTGTACCCAAAATATGCATGTCAAATTGGCTGGCAACACAATCAGACACAGAGCTATAGCTATTTATCTCCTGTGAACACTAAATTACATATTTATTAATCCAAAGATGTAAAACCATCAAGCAATCATGATAATAGAGCTCCTGAACTAAAAGAAATCTTTGATTTCATTAGTCTGTGTGCATTCATGGAAAGCCAGTGATATTTTATCAGGAAAACATTTGCAATAAAGAGCAAATTACCAAAGTAACCCGTATTTCAAACATTTCCAGAGAGTGATTTCTGGTCTTTAAGTTGGAAATGACAGGATTTTGCCAACTTGGCTGTAGCAACATGCAAGAAAGATGCAACTGATTCTTTAAATACTCTGTAAAGTGTTCATGTCCCACCCACTCTTGCTGCCACAGAGTGAAATCTGAGAAGCATCATACAAAATATGATGTTGAAAACAGATGTCTGGATCTAGACCTGACCTTGAATGAGTAAAGGAAAGGAAAAGTCTGTTTAGCACAGCAGATTGGAAAAGAAATTATATTTCTGTTCTCTTAGGAGAGTACAATCTGATAGAAGGTATTGATAAAAACATAAATAAACCCGTTTACAAGCAAACTGAGACTTACTTTACAAATTAGATTCTTAAAAAGAGAGAAAAATCAACAGAACTACACCAGTTCTCAGTGTGAGCAGAAGGCCCTGGTGGAAGAGTCTTGGTTCAGTCAGTAACAGAGAACAGTAGAAGACAGTCTGCTGTCAGTAAACTCAGTCCAGTCTTTTCCAGTTCACTGGAAGGTGGAAAGCCTGGGAGTTACAATGCCTATCTCTACATCTGAATTAATCATCCTGATTCCTTGAGCAGTCATCAGAAAGAAATGGGCAACAGGTGATGCAATGAACCTTCAACATTCAAATTTTTTATTATAGCTGCAAGTCAAATTTGCGATGCATTTTTAGAAATAGATTTTTAAAATAGAGATTTCTAATAGAAAGAGAAGTTTTGTATTATACCTAAACATATATACTGAGAATTCCTGCCTTTCTGGTGCCCCATTCGAAGGGAAGAACAAACAGGGTTGGGTTTTTTCCCTCTCTCTACTTATTCCACTTCCATTTTTTTTCCTGAAATGTATTACTGAAGAAATGCTGTAAATCGTTACTTTTTTCCTCATATATGAAGAGAGTGTTTCATAACAGAGGCTGTGTCAAAGTTAACAGGCAGCATTTTCCAGTAACTGCTGCTCATAATTGTCATCTCAGGCTTGAACAGTCCCACTACCCACAGAGTGGAAAGCATAAGAAATTAAATAATCTGAAACAGGAATTTTATGGGCTGTTGATTTGCCTTGTTTCAATTTAATCTCTATGTAATTCCACAATAACTTTATGTATTTTCTCTCAGGCCCTCTATCAATGCATCCATTCCCAGGGCTCTGGTTCCTCCAAAATCAAGATGTGAGCCTCAACAAACTGACAACACACACACAAAAAGTTAAATGAAAGTTAATTCCACCCCATATTCTCTGGAAAATGGCGTTGGTCTCAGCAGCATGTGTTGCAGACAGGAAAACTGGCAAAGGCTGCCCACAGAATCAAGCCCAGAGCCTCTGATGCTGCATGGTACCACAAATGGGTGAATGCCCAAAGTATCAAAGAGCTAGGACGCCCTTAGACTGGCAGAGGAGTTTAGTGAGTAGCAAACAGTGAACAGAATCTACCTGGTTGTGCCAGCCTGGTTGTACCTCAAATAACATCAATGTGATGATCTACGCTGCTAGAAACTTGATGTTGCCAGCATTTGCAAATTGGTGGATTTTTGAGCAATGCCAATCAGTTTGTGGCTGCTTTTAGAAAGCACATGAGCCCTGCAGGAATATCAGCAGAAAACCACTGTGCACATCTTGGTGTCTGCCCGGTGTCCTCCCTTGAGGAGGGCACAATTCACATTCACAACAGAGTGAATGAGGCCTCAGATGGGCATCTCATAAGCAGAGCTTTTCTAAATGAAATCACCCATCTTGCTAACTGGTGCCAGAAGTTAGTGCCTGAGTTTTTGATTTCTACATTTTTGTGATTTTCCTGAACATCACAAATACCTTAAAAGAAATAATATAGGTTTGGTCTAACCATTGCAACACTGGAACTGACCAAAGGAAAGAGCATTCAGGTGAACAAAGACTAGGAGGACTAAAAGATGGGACAAGAAAAGTCAGGCTAGAGCTAGAAAATATGTCAGGCAAAAGATGGAACCTGCATGGCCTTGCACCATAAGCTGGTGGACTTAGGTTCCCATAGAATCACATCTGTTACAGTGTCTTCTCTTGTTCTTCTCCTTTGTGGGCTGTTTTTCATTCTTATTAATCCCTGCCCCTTCCTGCATAAGGTTATAACACCTTCTAATCCTTTTGTGAGAGCTCAAAGGCTCCTCATACTGGTATTGTTTCTAAATATTGAATTCTGAACTAACGGCAGCCTGGAAAGATGCTTCCTGACATCAGTACTGCATTGAAGGGTAATTCCTGCAGGAACTCGCAGTGACTTGAGTTCACTCCACACAGGCAAACTGTTTAATGGGAAAAGCCAAGTCACAGCTTATTAAGCACTGTTTACACAGAGATCAGGACAAATAGCACAAGTCTCACATCTCAGTACAGAAATGTGTACCACTTACGTAGGCTCACCCCAGTCTGACTTTATAAATTGTTAATAAATAGTGCCAAGGTCTACCAAAATACTAAGCCAGCTTAATGATAAACTAAAAGCTTTCCATTTCCTTGCCTTGAAATAACAATTCCCATGTGTTTTATACAGTTATTACCTTCGGGGAATTTAGGCTTTCATGAGTGCTCTGGCTATTTACTTTATTTGCTAATGGAGTTAGCTGGGCTGTAATGTGAGGAAAGTTGAAAGGGCAAAACTGGTTTGTGTTTAGAAGTGCCTAGTAATTTGCAAAGGAAATAGTAAAAGTAAATTAAAAAAAAAAAATCCAAAGTAGTCTGTTACTCCTAATAATGCAGGGAGATGCATTCCCTCTATTTTAGCTGCCAGCCTTAACACGGTCACAGGGAATTTTTAGCTGAGCAACCCAGTTTGCCAAGTGTAATTGTTTAAAATTCCCCCTGGGGGAAGGCAGGTACGTCTGCAAACCTGCAAAGTCACCTTGGGCAGGTTTTTGTTTCCCTTGTTTATTCAGCCAATTTTCTGGCCCTGGGAAGACACCCCCAGGGCTGGTGACAGAGCCCACCAGGGACTCACCCCTGGAGGTACAGGAGGGCTCCTGACCCTGCATCCCCAGGGCTGCCGGGTGCCCAGGCACTGGTGCTCTGTGCTGCTGAGGTTCAGGCAGCTGGGAAGTTAAAACACAGAAGCAGTCAAGAGGGCAAGACCCAGGAGGTCACTCAGAGGGTGCCTGGGGGAGACTCACCCTGTTTTTATGGGCCTGGAGGACTGGGGAGAAGATGAAGGCTTTGGCTGGCTTGAACAATACACCTCTCACATGAAATCTCCGTGGGATAAAATCTACAAGCAACCCTGTGAGGAGGGAGAGAAGCCCTACATGACTGATTGTGGGAAGTGTTTCTCACAGCTGGTCTGACATCCCAGGGGGATGCTTGTGTGAACTGGACTTTGATGCATCTATTAACATTTCCTTCCTTTCGCCTTGGCGGGGTGACAGAGACTCATTAGATTTTGGACAGAGGCAGGCTCACTCTTTGTGTGCTCAAAGCTGACTGAGACCTCTCTCAGGCCCCTCCATAGGCTGCCCCAGAGCCTTGGGAGTGTGTAAGACACCACTGAGCCCCACAGCTCATAAACCCCATCCCTGGGATTTACAGCTCTGGCCCAGCACTGTGCTGATGTCTTCATGCAACTTCCCTTTCTCCCCCTCTCCTCTGTCTCAGGCTCCTGCCCTTGATGTACAACCTCAGCACACTCCTGCACACTGTACTGAGAGTATTTCACTTGTGTGTGAGGAAAACAGCAATCTGCCTTGTTTTGTGAGTGGCTTTACCAGCACCCTAGATGCTGTCCAAGGGCAGAGGCTGAGTCTTAGTGCAGACTTATGGATATTCATTATTTTAAAAGCCCTGGTACAATCCCATCTGCTGTTTGTTTGCTGCATCATTGTTAGATTTTAAACTGTAGGAGAGGAAAATAGAAACTACTGCACCAAATGAGACTGTACTCATTATTGAATGGCTGAATTTTATTATTGCAGGGATTTTTTAATGTGTTTAACAAAGACTTTTTAGATATTATTGTCAAATCAACTATTTAAACAGACCCAAGATGCTAGATACCAAATGAGGCAAGCATCTAAATCCTCAGAAAATATGTTAAAATAGCTCACTTTCCTATACTGTTCTGCTTCTGCTGCCAATGTTTGAAGGGTTCCATGCAGCAAGTTGTATAATTAAAATTAGTGCGTGAGTTAGAAAGAAAAACTGATCTGAGAGAACTCATACCAGCACCAGCCCTGTTTCTGTCTTCTGATAGACCTGAGCTTGCAGAGCAGCTCTGGGTCATGTCTGTCCCTGTAGTCATTCAAACATTGTCAGGAAGATGCTGGCAGCAGGAAACCAGCCAGTCTGGCAAACATCAACGTTTTCCAGCATCACTGCAATGCAAGAACTCAAAATAAGGGAAAGTGCTTTGTCTTTCCAGAAAAACAATGCACATCTTTAAACAAAGTAAGTAAAAAATGCGCTGTCATCCAACTCCTTTGTTTAATTTAAATCCTCCACAGGCCACAGCAGTGACCTGAGTGGACAGGAGTTTATTTAATATTGGAGTGAATCATTCTTTTCAATTGGCTTCAGTGTAAGGGACTGGGGCTGCAGGAAAAGATGCTGGAGTGGCCAGTCTGTTAGGACCTGGAAGTGAATGGCAACGTGGACTGCAAACCAAAACATGTCAATCTTGAAAATCTTTAAAAACCCTGATCAGAGGAAATAGAAGAGCTGGAATGTGAGCAGGAAGCAGGCTGGGGTGCAGCTGAAGCAGCAGAGCTCTGCTCCCCAACTCTCCCCTCTGCCTGTGACCTTCCCCACAGTTTGGAGGACTGTGAACCCACCTAATGAGGAGGTTCAGTGCCTGCTGCAGGCTCCAACAGAACATGGCTGGACTTCCTTTTACTGCTGCTCTGCTGCTGCTGTGCAGTGACCTGTGGAGTTTGTTAATAAACTTTTGTGCCCATTACTGTTCCTCATTACAACAGACATTATCAGCATCCTCCCCCTCTTCTTCAGCAGATTCAATGGCTTTATCTTGGCAATTATTAGTAAATAGTACAATAACTGAGACACTTTATATATTCAACTGCCTGAAAGACAGACTACATGCCTCTTTCTAAAGGGTTGAATATAAAGTTGTTAAATACAGATGCTGTGCAGGGCTCACAAGTTGTGTAATTATTTCCACAAGCTGTTTTCTCTTGTAAGTAAAAACTTTAATTCTTTTTTTTTCCTCACCACCCTCCTCAGAGGGCAAGAATTCTCATAAACACAACCTTCAAATAATCATGCTTTTACTACCAGTATATAATTTAATTTAAAAGGAAAGGAGGGGGAAGTTTACAGGGTTCTTATTATCCAACTGTTACATTTCATGATTAAATTCATTAAAGCAATAATTCAGAGCAAAGGGGTGGTGCTGAGGGCAGGAAAGTTTACAGTGTAAATACTTAGTGAGCCATGCTCTATAGCCAGGCCTCTTATCTTGTGAAAATGATTTATAGAAAACAACTTGATTACATTTTCAGCCCTACTACCGCTGGGTGATTAGATGAGAGCTCTTTGTTGTTATGACTGTCTACTTTAACTAAACTTAACTCCATCTGCTTTTCATTTAGCAACCACCATGTCTCTCTGGTAGGCAGCTGCCAGGTAAAGAGCAATTTGGAGACTGATGCTGCTGGGGGTTTGCAGCCCTCGGTTCAGTTCCCTGACCTCCCACAGGCTTCCTGCCAGAAAGTCTGACATCTCTTAATCCCTCAGCGAGGTCTCTTGAAATAGCTCCTCCATCTTTGCTTATTTAGACTAAAAATTTCTCAGGCAGGGTCTCTTTTACTAGACTGAAACTGCTGCATGTCCAGGCATTAATGGAGTGCAAATACCCTAGACAGGAAGATTTGGTATCATTATGCTTATGTCATCTGACAATGCAATTGGAAACAGTATTAGGGTTGTACCTGAAGGACCTGAGCATCACTTAGGTTTTACCACTATTGTAGGTGGAGGAGAAAAAGTCTAATCTAACTTTTTCTGATTTATCTGACTTCAGCTTGGGCCAGGCTCTTCACAGTAAAGACTGCAGTACATGCAATTGTGTTTGGAAATGGCATGTGTGGAAGAAATGAGGACAATCTCTTTTGACCACTTGCCAATGCATGAATGATTGCTGCCTCTGCATTCTCATGTGCACATATGTAATTTCATTTAATTTTTATGCTTTCCCAGTTGCAAGGAAAATGATGTAAGGGCCTTTGGACCTAATGCTGCTATCAGAAACACTGACTTACATCCTGTGGGATACCCATAGTGTGCCTGCTGATATGTATGTAGGCAGAATCTTCCATATTGGATCTGTAGATGGATGTTTATATCCACCACAGATGGAGGAGCTCTTCTGCAAGGGGGGAGAAACCCCCTAAATGGTCATCTTGAGGGTTTGAATATTTGCATTTGACATGGAGGAGACCATAAGAGCTCCCTTGGTATTGCATGAGGCTCAGAGTCAAATGTGAAGCCTTCCTGTGAGGTGCACAGCAAATGACAGAGAGACAGAAATGGGACCTAATGCCACATAAACCCAGGAATTTCTTCCTATAAATCTCTGTACTTTATTCTCAGATAGAGATGTGCTTACCACTGCTAAGGGTTTACTGCTTAGACCTCAGACCCAAACTAGAGGCTTAGGTATCTCTTTTTTTCTCAGAGACAAAAGACTTCCCATCCCTTCAAAAGGAAGGAGAGGGGTTTTGACCAGGTTCAGCATAAGTACTCCTCTTGTATAAAATCCCAGCAATCCATGCTCCATCCCTTGGCAATAGTCTTAAGCCCCAGGATGGGTCTGCATCCTCAGGTGCACTCTCAGCACTCTGCTCACAAGTAATGAGAAAAAATATTCACTTCAGAGAAAAGAGCAATCTTTTGGCTTATGAATTACAGGTGTCATCTGAAGCTCAGGAAGGCTGGATTCTAGTCCTTTCCCTGAATGATTGATATAACAAAGTATAACTGTGAAATGCAGCTGGGTAGCACATAATTCACACTTCAGAGCAGTTTCTCAGCAGGCAGGTGGGTGGGGGGGTTAATCTCTTAGTTTTACCCCAAGAGCCCAACTCAGGAAACCTACTGTAACTCTGTTCCCCTTTGAGGGGTGGACCAGGAATGTTCCCATCTCCCTTTTTCTCTGGAGGCAGCATGTTGCTCATCCAATTCCTTCCTCAGTAAGGGGAACTCATTCCTCCCCAGGCTAGGAAGTGTTGTTCCATAGCCTGTCCTATAGCAAGCCACAGGGAGTGAAGGTTACAAATGTTAGTCAAACAAATCAAATTATGGGCTTTTATGTCCAGCCTAAATGAAGGGAGGGTTATATATGCATTAAGGGAAGCTATTAAAAATGAAGCTTTTGTGGCTAAATAAAAGGAAATGTGTGCTTGGGAAACTTATTTCCCTGTTTAGTCTGTTTTCAACTAGCTCCCTAAGGTTTCTGGTTTCATCCAGGGCTATATCCTCAGGCCAGGATATTAAAGTTTCTTGAGACACTGAGAAAAGATGGAGATGCACAGGCACTGCAAATGTCCTTAAAGTTAACTAAAAAATGGGATACAGTGCAGGACAGACAAGAAACTCTTCCTGCCCAGAGCAATTCTTGCCTCAGTTTCCTTCTTTGCCACCAACGTGTACTGTCTTTTTTTCTAAAGATTGTTACAGCTACTTTATTTTAAAATGTAACATACATCATTGCATCATGCATATTTTTGGTGTGCTCAGACAATATATTGAATTTTTACAACAGCTATGAAGTATCATTATGTCCATTTTAAACAGAGGCAAAGTTTTTTTGGCTTGCCAGCTGTAGTCCTGGGACAAGAGACATAAGACCATATTGGGTTCAGATCCTGCTCTGTACCTGGATTATCCTTCTTCTACTCATGACTGCAGAAGTTGGGACCTAAGTGACTCTTCCCACCTCACAAAATATTGCCTCTGTTGCTTGAAAGCCCTCTAATAGGTGTAAGAGGGAATCCCATGGGCAGGAACACCATCCACTAGACCAGGTTACTCTGGGCCCTGTTCAACCTGGCCTTGAATACTTGCAAGGATTGGGCATTCAAAACTTCTCTGGGCCACCTGTTCCTCTGTCTTACTGCTCTTATGGTAATGCTGTGAGGTGTTTATGTGTTTGCCAAGGAAACTATGGCTGAGACTTCTCTCACTTTACTATCAGTCATTGTGAAGATGAGGTAACTTGACATGGTTAGAAAGAACTTCATATTGATGCTTGAACCACAATTAATGTGATTTATTTTAGTAAGGATTTATTTTAAGGCTAAATAATCAAGAGCACCCCATTTGAGCTCATTGTGTCAGGAGATCCATCCACTGCATGGATCTCCTGCACTGCAGAATACTAAATTTTAATTCTGTCATTATATACTGCCCACTCACAGTTAGAAGAATCATTCATTTCTAATGTTCACAGCAAGCTGTGAAGCAAGGAGAAAAGGGGAAAAGGAAAGTCTGTTCTCAAGCTGTGGTGCAGAACATAAAAGTTTGCTAAAAAAGAACCTTGAAATCTTCATGTGGTGCTAGTAAAATCAATTCTGATATATGGAGGAAAGACACATCAACACAAGATCTCTTGTTTTCCAGCAAGAAATCTTTCATATAGACATAGGAAAAGCAAAGCATATCAGAAAGGTGCCAAAATCTTGTTCTGCCTTCAAATCTTTCTGGCTGATATTTTTTCTGAACTAATGCTAAAACATCTGAGCCTTGACAGTTTCCTAGGCATCAGTCTAGAAAGAACAATCCAAAAAGGTGACTAAGACAACTGACACTAGAGGAAAAACGAGGTAAAGTCTCTGACTTGAATAAGAAAGAAACACTTTAGTTCTTTATGAAGCACTCTATCTCATCCATCATATGTCAAACTTTATCCTTGGACAACTGAAAAATCAGATAAGCAATTGTGGAATTGCTAACAATGGAAGGAATAGTGAGACTCCTCTTTTTAGAGTTCTTCTTAATTCCCTAGAGGCAATTCCCAGGTGTTTCCCTGTTGCTTCCTAATGCCTCAGCAGCCCCTGGTTTCTCTAGAGTGTTTAGAATTCCATCTCCTTTCCCTGGTAAATCTAGTTTTAATCTCTGTTTATGGGTTGAGCCATCTTACTGCCCCCAGCACTCACAGGAAAATATATCACTGAAAGAAGACAAAAATCATTCTGAGATCCAGATGTCCCTTTAACCAGGAGTCCCTGGCTTTCCTTGACCCTAACATAGCATCACTTGTGGATCAAATCTGGGATTCGGGAGAGAAAAAATATATGTGTAGGAAAAACTTGTGAACAATTATGAAACCATTTGCCCAAAAGGAAACTTTCTTCCCTACTCCCAGCCTTCAAGTTGCATTTGGCAGGAGTTAGTTCAGGCTGCATGACCCAACCTTTTCCACAGTGACTCAGCGCTTCATTGCCTGCAGTTCTTTGCAAAGCAGCCATAAGGTGAAGTCTGTTTTCTTTTCTGTAGAAATAGGGACAGCAGATGGCTTGTGCAAGAAACTAAACTACATTTCAGGTCCTCCTGGGGCTTATTTAACTCAACCTTCCACGTAAATAGTCAGATTGTGCTTACTTGCCGATGAAGAGAAGTCTATTTTCAAGTTCTTTTATTTTCAGAAGACATAAATGTCAGCAGAGGTTGAGATAATGTTCAAGCAGTTTTAGTAAATGAGTAAAAATGAAATTCAAATTGCAGAGGGAGGATAATAATATCATCACTTCTATTGTGAAAGCCTAAAATAAGGCCAGAAAACCTATTTCGCAAACTTTCTGAGATTTTACAATAACATTTCTTAGTCTGCCATATGCAGATCTGAGCTGGTAATGAGCATTCAGACCTTTAGTTTCAGGCTCTCTGGTCAGTTTTTTTAGTCTTTGTGTGACTGACACATTTTTAAATTAATTTGCTTTGACATTTCTATGATTTTTTTCCAAAAAAATCATCTATACAGACTTTGTATATCTTCCTAATGGTAAACTGAGCTTAATAAAGTATCAGAAATTTGTCATTTCAGTGTCTACTTGTAGTCTACAATTAAGGCACAAGAAACAGCCCATCATTTAGAATGCAAGCTGATACGAATTATGTATTTTCTCAATCAATAAACTAGGTTTATACATACTTTCATCTAATGCTCATGTTACAAATTCATCTGACACAGGGCTGTCAGGTTAAATTATCTTCCAAAAGTTCATTCAAAGACATGTATAAACAAACTTCCCAAAGGAGATGAGGATTTCAGAAAACATACTACCTCCCATCATTTAAAAATTGTGCACATCTTGCAATTTAAACATTGAAATTTAACTAAAAGATCTTATAAGTTGGGATTCAAGAGGATTTTCTTGTTTCCTATTTCTTCAACACCTTTTCATTTCTTAATGAACTTTTAAATATGTTTCCTAACAGATATAGAGATATGAAGTCCATAACATGGAATGACAGCCTAATCAAATAACATGGAATAACATTATTGAAAAAGAAGATAAAAATAGGGAGTTCTGTGAATGATGGAGCCTGCTGCCCTCCAGAAAAAAACCCAACCCCCCCTATATAATCTGAATTAAATGTCTTTCCAGCCTGCCCTGAGGCAAATGGAAAGAAGTGTCCTGAGAGCATCCAGAGCTGCTCTCCTCCCTGCTGCTGCATGTGGGGTTTATGGCCATGTTCTGGGGAGCACTTACTGACTTCCACAGCAGCAATCTAAAAAACACTTGTGTAACATCTGTCTGTACTGAAACACCCTCCACATATCAAGTAACTCTCACCCTTGCTAGAAAAAGACCACTGGCACCATTCTCCCTGCCCTGGATTCCTGGGTCTTGATTAAAAAACTAACAAGACATCACTTGGTGCCAGATTTTAGTTCATAATACAACTCTGGTACAGCAGTGTTGTTAATCAGGACACAAGCTTTGAGAAATGCTTTATTAGGTTATTAGCTCACTGCTAATTCTATTTACATGGCACTTCTTTCTATTGCTAAATTAAATATATCCTTAATGGATGGGATGACATCCCAAGAAAAAAATGTTTCTTATAGTTGTTGGGAGAGACTTCAGACTTCCTTTTGTTCCTGGGGAAAAAGATGCTAGATAAATGGGTGCTGCTCCTTTTGGCCTCTGGGGATTTAATGTCCTCCAATAAGTAATATGGGACCTAGATAACAGCAAACACCTCTTCTGAAGAGAAAATACAGAAGTATTATGTTATAAATCAAAGACAAGAGTGTGAAAGAGAAAGGTGCTTTCAGTTTGAGAAAATTGAAAGGAGGGCAAGATACCAATGAAAACACTACCTAGGAATGGATAGCAGAGCTTAATGAAAAAATACAGTGTTCAAACAGTCCTGTCTGGAAACCAAAGAGAAGTGTAAATACAAAGAGGGAGAAGAAGCCTTTAAAGTGATCATTGGAGACAATATCTAAGAAAAGCTTTCAAAGTTGAAAAAGAAATATTTTAGAAAGTGAATTTATCAGAGTACATGGTAACGTGAGATGTTTTTCTCCTGCGATTTCTGCTTGAATTCTCTCCCAGATAAATCTCACCTTTCACCAGAAGTCATGGAAAGAAAATACTTCTACAGAGGAAGTGAGAGGAGCATGGCACAGTGGCACTGGGGTGCAAGCCAGGGAGACTCTTTTAAGGAGATTGCCTGGCATGGAGAAAGATGCTTTTCAGAGGATCCAGACTCCTGTTGGTACCTCCAGTGGTTATCTCTAAGTGAATCCCCAACATATTTCAGCCCTCATCAGAATTCTCATCCTAAGGCTCTTGGCTGTTTTCAAATGTGCTCTTTTGCCCTCTCTTTTAATGTATAAAGGGAGTTACAGTATAACTTTTGTAAATTGTTGGTGAGACAGTCAGCTCTTTGGCTTCTGGGAGCAGGTGGTTTCTTCAGAGCTGTCAACAAGCTTTTAGGAGAATTTCCACACCTGTTACTTATCATTTCTGAAGCCACACGTATCCCATCCCCTGAGGTGAGGCTGTATACACTTATGCTTTAAGTTATGTTTAAAAATTAATATGCAACTCGATACTTATAAGAATCTTGACCTTGGAACCTTTCTTGCTGCTATGTGAGTTTTCCTTACATAGGTTTGATGAGCTCTTTTCAGGAAAAATCATCCCAACTACCTGAGGGATATTTCCCATGTGCCACATTTATAAAAGAAAGAAAGTTAAAGAACATCTTATTTCAAGTGGGAAACAGTGAGTCATGGTGGTGACAAAGAGAAATATGATTCATGTCACATTTTCAGGTATTTCAGTTCCTCAAATATCATAGATAATGATTCACCAATTCTGATTCTTTACAGATTTCCAAGTGCCTCTAATGTTTTGTTCTAACAGCTGCTTTGTGATGGCTGACAGCTTATGAGTCTTACTCTAAAAACTAGCAAAGCCTTAAAAGCATGCACTGAAGTTTTACAGAAAGCACAGGCCTTTGCAAGCAACTTCACAAACAAAATTACTGACATTTTGGCCTAGATGTCTGAAGTGTGCCTCGCAGCTTGGACCAGAAAGTGAAGTGCTCTGAGGAACAGAGGAAAAACTACTGACTGAGAAGTGGAATTTGAACACAGAAGCTGTATGTGCATTAGGAAGGGCAGCCATCCTAGCCTTTACAAGCAGGGCAAACTTTTGGTGGATATGGGTACTATTTACTTTTTTATTGCCTCATGAGAATTATTTCAAACTGCTCACTGATCTTTTAGGAGGCAGGAAGGGTCTCCACAGCACCTGGTTTTCCTTTCTCATTTCCTCTTAGCTTCAGGCTTTTTATGGAATGATCCTTTTGCCCTATAAACTTGCAGTGAATCTAAATATAAAATGAACCAGGCAGAATGCAACATTCAGCCCCCCTTGACTACTCACTGCTGAGAACTTCCCTCTGTGCTCAGAGATTTAATAGCAGAGCTATAGCTCATCTAACAACTACAACAATAGGAATCATGGCAATAACAATCTCGTTGCGAACTTCATTTTTGTATGGATGAACCCCTATCTTGCAGCATTCACTATCCCAGTAATAATGAGGCTATTCCTTTTTGTGAAGCATTTCCCTTTCTTTTTTATTCATGTGTGGAATTGTGGTCTCATTCACAGTATTTAGCAATTCATAAGCCTAGTGTTTCTGTGTAAAATTATGTATCCATATATTTAAATCACAATTTTATCATCTACTGGCATTGTCTTTTAATGTCTAGTCCTGTGGACTCTTTTAGTACAGATTATCAATTTTCCTGCCAACTTCCTAACCCTGAATTTCAAAATTTCAGTAGGCATTGTGTCTTCAGTTAGGATGCTCAACTTGGAAAGGGCCCCTTTTCCACATGCAGCAGTCCTACTTCCTCACTTTTCAGCAATGTACCTTCTGACTCCCTTCTCCATTTTCACACAGTGCATTTATTCCTGTTCACATTAAATTTTGCTTTAATCTTCATTCCTCTGATATTTTCAGCCTCTTTTGCAAGGTTTGCCTGTCTAGCCACACCGGTGTCTCAGCACACACACTTGTAAGACCCTACAGTCTAGAGGGGCTGATTCCTCCTGCTCTTCTCTGCAAAAGCTTTTGCATGGCAAGACATGGCAGTGCAGGAGAGTCTTTAATCACTTTCCTTTACAGCCTTGTCCCACACCTTACTTTTCTCCAAGGACAGGAAGTAATTTCAACAGTTGTCCAAAGAATTCAACTGCACTTCTGCAGTTCTAAGGAATGGCTTCTTCAAGAGCTGGGTGAGGGATGGGATGGGATGGGATGGGATGGGATGGGATGGGATGGGATGGGATGCCTACTCACTGCCAGAGGGGTGCTCCTGCCAGTTCCTTGTTAAAGCTCTTTCAGTACCTAATGAGCAGATACCAGCTGAGGGGCTTAGAAAGTGGTGATTTGCTGAATTCAAAGGATTTCCAATAAGCAGTAGTGTAAGCTCTCAGTCAGCTAGGCTGATCACCTGTATCACATACCACATACTACTCTACTGGATCCAATGGCTTCGTGTTTTGATAGCACATCTTCAAAGCAAATTGTGCTGCTTTGATTTAAAGATGAAGAGAGTTTAGGAGATGGTGGATTTTCTATGCAGTTTACTTCAGGATATAATCTTTTGGAGTGTTACTGTGTTTAGTGCTTTATTTCCTATTAGAATTTATCTGATTCAATTTCTTAGATTTTCTTACACCTTTCTCACTAAATAAAAGGCTATATACTCCCCTCTGTTTTCTCTTGTGAAGATATTATACTCTGTAATCAAATCACTTCTCAATCTTCCCTTTTAATAAGCTAACCAGATTTAAGCATTAAGCCTTTAACAGCAAGATGTTTTCTCCAGAAAATAGAATAAGTACTGTGGTTATCATCGGAGCTCTCTCGAGACTTCTAAACCTCACTATAAATGCAGCCACCAAAATTGCATGCTGTATTTCAGTATTAACCTCACCTGTGTTTCACACAGGGATAAAATTACTTTTACTTCATGGATTATGGGGTCTAACCAGTCCTTTTTCACTAATACATGTCACTCAGAGGCATTAATTAGGTTGTTTCCCCTGCTGTGAATTTTAATTCCTTGCAGAGCCTCTGCTTTTCAGAGTACAGTACTATATTCTGTTGGTACATCCCATCTATTAAGAGACCTTTTGTTGTGTAGCTTCCCTGTCTGCAATATTGTTTACCAGTGTCTCAAAGCCCCTAAATTTTAGCAGAAACACTTTTTCTCCTTACTTTGTAATTTCCATTCTTAAACATCATGGGAGAGCAATGGGGCCCCACACAAATCCTTCATGAAACGTTGCCTGGACTGTTGACATTAATAACATGATTTCTTTTTCATATAGCACTGAGAAGTGCTTATTGAGTGACTTGCTCTGCTTTGTAGCTTACAGAACGTTCCATTGGGTTTGTTACTGAACCATAAGTGATCTCTGAATGCTCAGAGTCCCATATTCCCCATATTACTCATAACTCTGAGGCAAAAAAGGGATGTGTTGAAGGCTCCACATAACATCATTCTGCCTATATACCCTCTCTGTCTTTCCTAAAAAAGTTACTTTTTACTTTTATTTCGAGCATAGAGGTTTTTCACAAGGTTTTAGTACTGTGGCTTAACAGTGTGGGTTTTTTTCCCTGAGAAGGTAAATTTTCTGCTAATCTTACACATTTCATATCTCCATTTCCCTGCAAGTCATTGTGCACTCAATTAGATAGGTGGAATTTTTGCCTAATTTTTCATTAGTAATCCCTTCCTTACATCTCTTACCTGTCTAAGAGATTTCTCCTGTGTAAAATGGCCCCTTATCTCTGCTGGTAACAACTTGTCATTTATCTTCCCTTGCCCAGGAGCTGAGAAGGAGCAGAGAGGCAGCACACACGTGGTCTGTCTTCCAAAGCCTTTACACCCACAAAGTCCCCTGTGACCCCTCATCTTTGGTACAGACAAAGATGTGTGATTATTTTCCCACCCATTTCAGGTTGTTGTGCCAGGATCAACTCACCATCCTGCAGCAATGAAGGCCCTTGCCTGCACTGTGTTCACAAGTAAATGCTGATTTTTATTATCCCAAAATGTCTGGAAGGATCATTAGCGGTGGCTTGTTGTATACTGAAAAGTTCCCTATAATTTGTACATGTTTTAATAAAAAACAAGATCACCACAAAGCACAGCACAAACCATAACACAGAGAGAGCTGTGTGTGATTGAAACTAGTCTGAGAAGGAAAGCACCAGGCAGCTGTGCCTCTTGGGGCTGTCAGCTCCACATAAAACATATACTCAATAAACTGTGCCTTAGTGTGATGCTATTAAATCTACATTTATTTATCAGGCACAGCCTGCTCCCAAACAATTCGTTTCCTCTTGTTAATAAAAAGTTTCTGAGAATCTTGAAATAGTTGATATTTAAAATGAGATAGGAAACCTGGTGCCAACTCTTGTTGTGTTTCCAAAGGGGAAATGTGTCCCACATCATTCTTGTTTAATATTTAGCATAGATGACATTTAAGGAAGAGGACTACAAAAGAAATATGAATTATTCTGTCTTTAAGGGCAAGGTGTTTGCATTTTATTCTTGTAACTAAGAGGAACATTTTTTAAAGGAACGCGGTTTCTGCTCCCATTTTTCTGCAGCAGAGTAATTTCTGGAATGTTAATGTCATTTTATAATTTTCACGGTTTTCAGTTTTTCTAGTCTATAGAACAACATATGCTCTTACTTAGGTACTTAAAGGATTTAATATGTTTACATGGAAATTAATGTATCGTGCCTTGATGAGACACAATCTGCAAATTCCCTCTTTTTGTTAATTGACTAAATAATTTCAGCCCTCTTACATCACTGGAAGGCCTTGAAATAAATTCTTTCTCATTGAAATCAGAAGAAATTTTGCTCTTCATTTCAACTGGGCTGCAACGTGTGCTGGTTTTCAACCAAGTGGTTGCACTTTTCCTTGCATACGAATACTTATGAAAATAAAGTTACTTTTTATATAGGAAAAGATTCTCCTGTCTCTTCAGTCAAACCCAGGCTAATACTCTTTTCAGTTCATTGTAGGTGGATTTGTTTGGGCATCTCTTCATTATAAACTGCTTTCTTGAGATGTCAAAATAAATGATTTCATGAAATTATTTAAGCTCTAGGAACCTCATTATGTATGGAAAAAAATGTGCTGTAAATTGACTTTTTTTAAGAACACTTGCTGTCTCAGAAAATCTCCTTGTATAAATATTTAAACTGAGAACATACTTTATTATTACCTTTTGACATTAGCTGCCAGGTGGTGGATTTATTTATATTTTAGTTTGCTTTAATTTCACTTTATTTATTCGTTTGTTGATTAAATTTCACATGAAAAATTCAAGAAAGTGCCGACAATAATAGTAAATATCAATTATGTAACCTCTCAGATGAGCCTTTTCAAGAGAATTGCTCAGAACTCTATTTTCTCCATGCCAAACAATAATTTCTTTTAAGTATTATGCTACACATGAATAAATTATATTAGTTCTCTCACAGAGCTGTAACTTCAAACACAAAACCAAAGAGATTATGGGAGAAAATGGACTGGCAGTTCTAGATCAATTGTGAAAGGAATAAATGGAAATATATTTAACTTTGCATCACAAATGCATCTGCTGCTGAAGTTTAACAACAAAACACCAAACTCATATAAATTAGATCTCTGAATTTTAATTCAGTTCTGACTCTGAAATACTGTCCTGTCAAAAACATTAATATCCAAGGGATGTTGAAGAGTATTTTCCTGCATAATTTCAGAACAAAGCTTTAAAAAACTACCCAGACTATCAGATACTAAAACAGGAAAACCCAAAAGGAGCTTTCAAGGCCTGTTCTTGAGAGGGGAATATGCAGAGATTCAGGCCTACACAGCCTTTTAAATGAAACGAAGAAAATTATCTCTGAAAATAGTGAAACAATTCAAAATACTGTATTATACACAGAAGACAGCTATACAACCAGGCCATCCTGATTTCCAGGCATTTTCCTCACTGTCATTAACCTTTGGGTGGGATTGCAGCAGTATGGCATTAATGAGAATCAACCTCAATACAATTGTTTCATTTTCTAAACATGGTAGAGTGTTTTTTAGAATACTACATGTTGAATGCAGAGTGCACAAACTAATACATATAGAATATAAAAGGATGCCCAAGCTCTTGATGAATGGAAAAATAAGCAGAAAAGGTAAGTGCAGCAGTTTGGATCTGAAGTGAGCTGTTGTTCAGAGCCTGCCCCATCGCTCTGTCTCCAACAGGGTGAGTAGGATGAAAATATCAATAATTTTATTGTGGGTCCAGACTGAAATAAAAATTTTCTTTTTGTTTTGTTGTGGGTTTTGTTTAAATAGCTGTTTTAACTATTTTCTTGCAAGCCTTAATCTAAAGTTCACAGAGTCAAAAGTGAACAAATTTAAGATTACTTTCTAAGTTACTTTCCTGGAGGAAAATTCATCCTTATTATACACATCACTGCTAATTTAAGTGGAATTTTTCTTAAGAGTATAACAATGAAGAGTTTCAGACTCTTTCAGTGCCTGGAAAAAATACAATAGACCTTTCTGTATGGCAGCCATATGTAATTTCATACTCAGGTATAAATATTAGTTCATTTATAAACAGTACTTCTTAGAACTACTGTCTTCTTTAAATATTTGTGATCCCTGAAATATATATATATTTATATATAAATGACATTAGTTTTATACAGTTTGTCAACATTAAAAAATCTGCAGCTTTCACAATTGGTTCTAGAATCTCATTTTTCTTATGTTAATGTATAATATATTTGCAAATTTCTGGACTGAATCACATTACTAGGTCTAGTGGGCCACAAAGCACAATTATTGTTCACAGAATTCATGTTATGAGAGTAATGCAAAATCATTCTCCAGATCAGCTCTTTTCTTTAAATGTCTTCAACTGATTTTTGAAGTTGAGGGCGTTTTGCTGAAAAGGGAATTTTAGCCAAATGTGAGCTTGAGATACTTCTTTGAGTGTTTTGTGTTGTTAAATAGAATGTATTTTAGCTTTTAAAAGCAATGCTTCCCTTTTTGTTGCCTTTGTTTGAAAGCTGGCATGATGAGGAGCTTCCTGTATTCTAAGAATACAGCAGATGTCTAAGGCTGAAATATGATCACATCCAGCCAGGCTTTTCGTATGCTTTTGTAAGAGTTTTTTCTTGGTCATTACTCTGCTGTTTTGTCATTGACTATTTGCACTTAAATTTTTTTAAGCTGTGTGGGGAATTTTATCTCATCCTGTTCTCTCTACATTTCTCTTCTAAATATTTATACTAAAAACGAGCTAAATAAACACAATTGCTTCCTGATCGCTATGATATTTTAACTTTTTAATAACTTTTCATCTTTCTTCCTGCTGAACTGAAGCACAGAAAGATGATGGTAGGATTTTCAAGCTGTGCTGAAATTGTTGCAGGAGATGTGTAGGCTTCTGAGACTGTCCTCTACAAGAAGAAGAAAAAAAAGCCATTGATAAATTGGGCTCATGTCATTTGACTAACCATTATCATTATACATAAATTCCTCCTTTGAAAAAATTATTTGATAATCTATCAAAGAACTGGATGTGAAAATTGCTCTGCAGCAAGTTAACAGGTAGGTAGAAGCTGCTAATTGACCTGTGCTGTAGGTAGCCCTGTAGCTTCTTAATGAAACTGCTAATTGTCCATGAGATATTTGGACTTAAAAGCCAGGCAGTGTTTTAGAAACCATTTGTTTGGTTTAAAGCTTTTTGTTTACATTCTTGCCACCCTGAGAAGGATTTTATTCTATTTTCCTTTCCCTGGACATTTCAAACACTGAAATATGAAAACCTAAGCAGAAATAAGATGCTGTATGTCTAAATTCCTGAAAAAGCTGCAACTCTGCACTGTGTCTAAGTGGAGTCTGTGCCTCCAGCCTGCACTGTGTAGAATGTTAGGAGATCCTGTATGATGTGGATTCAGTTCTTAACCAAAGGTAGTCACTAGGCAGGCAGTGGTTTGCCATCTACATCACATGTGGGCTGCCACAGTGCCAGTGTGCCCCACTGCTTGGGTGAGGTCAGTGTGCCCATGGAGAGGGACCAGGTATCCACAGCCCAGCTGCAGCTGTGCTGGCAGTAAAGCACAGAGAGAGAGCACTGTGAGAGCTTGTGGCCATAGCACCATCCCTCTGTGTGCAGACACAAATCCCCACATCAATCACTCAGCACACACGTTCAGGAGCTTTCACAGACCTTAATTTGCCACATGGAAGAGGCACCTGGGGATAAGTTTGTGCTGTTTTTGTTTGTCTGAAAAGCTGTCCTGTTACAAATGTGATAGGCACTTCCCAGTCAGACTGAAATGTTGCACCATAACAGCTGGACATCTCCAAAATTCCCCAGCTTACATGAATTGCTGCAGAATATCCCACATCTCTCTTGTCATGTAAGGGGAATTTTTCCTTAACAACACTTTTATATGTAACAGGAAACTAATTTCTGTATTGCACACATCATTTATTCTGGAGACTGGATGTGGACACGACTCACACATGTCAGAGATTAGTTAAAACACTTCTAGGAAGTATTTAAACATGGGATAAAGAAGGCAGTAAAACAACTTACACAGAATAAAGGATAACCTGTACTTCTGTAAATAAAATAACCCAAAATGATTTTTTGTCCTTGGGATATAAGTCAAGGTCTGCAGCAATGCTGACACACAAATTTTGAGCAGCTCCCACAGCAGTTTGATAGTCCCAGAACACGAATTCTTATATGAAATATAGCTGCTCCATCTGCTACTCCCTTGGCATGAGATGCTCTCCTTGCTTTCATGCCAGTGTGGTGGGAGAAACACTCCTACACACCCTAGCTATAAAATACACAGACCATAATTGTTTTCCTGTCACTGCTGCTCCATTTCTTTGTTGCTTTATCCAGTGCCACTGTAATTCCCCTTCCACTTTCTATTGTCTCATTTCCTAGCTTGAACCTCCATCAGTCTGGAAGAACTTTGGACAGAAATATTCTGTGCTGAAGTCCAGCCGTGCCTTGCTTGCCTCTGTCAGTCCTTTCTCTCAATAAGGAACAGAACATTGCTGCAACTTAATATGCTGAAGGGCAGCTATACAGCAAAAGCTGTCTAGACCTTACAGACTCCTTCAGCTGCACTTTCTCCTGAGCACTGCTGTTCCAGACTCCTTGCAGTGAGAGTTGTGACACCAGATCTGTCTCACCTTCACGAAACATGATATTCAGGCTTGTCTTTTTTGTAAACTGCACAGTCTGATTGATGTATTCAGAGTCTGGAAATTCAAGCCTCTCGAATATAGCTCTACCCATAACTGTAGCAGAACTCTTCCTGTTGAGAAGTATCAAGTGTTACAAGCTGATGTACATTTCAGTTACACAGCCGATTTTGCTGAATCTTTCCTTATTCTGTTATTCAGCCAAAGCCACTCTGATTTCACTGGCTCATTTTTTGCTATTCAGTTCTGAATCTATCTCCTACTAGGCCTCTGTGAACCAAGGGACACAGAATATCATGCAGCACTCATTTTTCCCCTTCTTAACAAAGGGGAGCCTCTGCAACACAATGTGTTTGACTGATAGACAGGCTGCTTGGTAAGTAGATAAGTAAATACACCAGTAGGCTGACAGATGTACAGGTAGATGGATTTAAAAGATTTTTCAAATTAAAAAGCATCTTATTTTAGTAGGAAAAGATGTTTTTAAGAGCAATCCCCATATTTTAATTTTGAGTAACAACTGAACTACTTGCAGCCAGTCATATCCTAAGTCTGTTGAGACTTTTATCTTGTAATTTTTTCATATGTTACTTCAGAGATCTGTAGTTATGTTATTGTCTCTTGATAGAATTATAGTTGTTAAAAAATAGATTTTTTTGATACAACATCTTTTATGATCAAGATCTTGAGACGTTCAGGAAACAGAGCCCTAAGAACATAAAACAAACACATTAGCCTACATTTCAGCAGTTTCTACAACTGTGGCAGTGGGTGTGCACTGTGTACCCAAGGCAAAAAAAGGATGGGAATGTGGTTTTACAATGCCCACTGTCTATTTAGAGTTAGGCCAGAGCATGCAGCTTCATCTCCTGCTGCATGCCTGGGAGTGCAATGCTCCACTGAGAATGAGGACTGTCATGTTCAGATGAAAGATGCAAGTCAGGATACAAAACCTGCCTTTGCCTCACCTGATAGTGATAAATATCTTGGTGACTGGTTCAGGTCTTCCCTGGGGAAATGGAAGAAGGCTGTGTTTTTTATCTCTGTCGTTTTTTGGTGATACAGGTTTGGACAGAAACCATAACCAGGCTATGACTTTGTTCTCTTCTCCATAAAGCACAGCCTTTTTCCCTATGCAGCTTCCTTTCCTTTGCCCCTGCACTGCTAACATTCATGCCTAGATTTCAAAACATGCCTTTGAAATCACTGCTCAGAACCAAGCACATCATATTCTTCTGCAGCCTGATTCCTCTGGAAGAAAACCAGGCAAAAGGGCAGAAGGATGCCACAGGAGATTGTGACCAGACCCTAATTTTCATGAATGAGGACCAGGACACAAGAGATATCTGCCTAAGACTAATACCTTCATCTGCAATTTGTAAAATAAACAGCACAAGGGGAAAACTAAAACTCTTCCATTTCTAACATTAATTCCTAAAGCAAGACCTCCCCCCAGGTGCTAACCTGTAAAGAAAGGCTATAAAATTATCCTTCCTGAGAATTCAGCTAGGAGGAAGCTTTCGTTAGTTTTCAAACTTGGAAATACCTGGACTCTCCCAACTTTTTAGATACTGAAAGCAACCGGTAAGTTTGAAGAAATGTGTAATTACCTGGAATTAACCCTTCCTGTGTACATAGATGAGGTCACCCTACCATTATTCATGTATATATTTATTTTTGCAGAGGTAGCTCATTTATGATTTCCTTATTTTTGTGGCATCATGCACTGTTATGCTTATTTCACTTAACTACAGAGGTAACAAGGTTAGCAGTTAAATGGAAATTTGATTATCAAAGAGAAAGTTGGGTTGATTCTGGTGAAAGATGGGAGGCGATGGAAATGGGGAAAGCAGACAGAGAAAGCAAAACAAAACAAAACTTTCTACAAAATCTAAGATCATTTCCATACCATGCAACTGGTTTTAAAAAGCCCAAGATAAAACATACCTCCATTCAAGGTGAACTGATGAATTTTTAATTTTGTTCTATTTCTTCCCAAGGGGAAAAACAGTATTAAACAATGATATTTAGATCAAAAGCTTGTGCATTTCAACTCCGTTATCAGCCAGGTAGATGAGGCATCAAAATACAATATATTTTTAATATGGAATTTGTGTCTCTAAGGGTGTTCTTTTCTGAGTGGAAGAACATTTGTTTTAAGACACACATTGCATGATATATAGGAAGAAGAATAAAAGTAAAACCTACATCAACAAACTAACATTGAAAACATCAATTACAAATATCTTATTGATTAGGAATCATTCCAATCAAAATGGCAAAAAAATAAAAAGTGAAAAAGAAATAAAATTGAATCACATCTTCTGCATTTCCCCCAAAGCAGAAAAGTCCTTGTTTTTCTACTGTTTCTCATCCTGCTTGATTTTAGAATACTCTTAAGCCTGCTTTGACAATTTTTTCTACTATGGGGGAAATATATATGCAGGAAATTAATGGGTGATATGAAATTTCTAGTTCTACCCTTTAGTCCTTGCTTTTCATGGGATGCCAGAATTTACAAATATGGCTATATCTCCTGTTATCTTGAACCTTTTTCTCAAAAGTTGCAGCCTTCAGAAATAAGAATTTCAATGAAACTGCATGTCAGGGATGCTTGGTTGTCAAAGAAGGGTAGCTGCATCATAGGCAGGGAAATGGAGCCATTGGTTTAGCAATGTCACTGAAGAAGCAGCAGCTTGAAAGAGGAACCATAACAGGTGAGTTTTGTTTCCTGGTTTCAGAATTTCATGCTACTTATAAACAGCAGATATAATTTATCAGATGTGTGCATATCTTGGGTATCTTAAAAGAAAGAAAAAGAAAGCAGCATTATTGCTGTGCTATGTAATCATTTGTCATCATCTGCAGCTTCTCAGTTATATAGAAGGTGTCCCATGGGTTGGGCAACTTACCCTGCATCTTTTTGTTGCTGTTTTGCTGGAAGGAATTACTTAATTTCACCCCTTTAAGACCTATATATATGCATCCATTTCCAAACAAACTGGGATTCAGGTAAATTTGCTGTCCCACTAGCCAAAGTTCCCTGGAAGTAGTGTTTTGCTAAAACTGCAGACAAAACCTTCTCTGAATTCTGCACTTCTGACCTCCCAGAAAGTTAGGTTTGGGAGTTTATTGCCCTTCTCTATTGAGTTTAAAATTTAGACCAGTTCTGTCAAGATGTGGGAATAGAGTCCATTCTGGATATTCTTCCCATAGTGCAACTGAAGTTGGCTTCTAATCATTTAAATCACTTTTCTGTTAATAGCATCTGGTGTTTTAATTTATTTATATTAATATCAAAGAGAATTTCTTTAGCTAAAGTGTTGTATCTGCTCTGTGAACAAAATTATTTGGGACGCAGAACTCATTATATTTCACTACCTCAGAGTTGTCCTGCACAGCTGCACTCTGAAAGAAATATCCACTAGCTTTTCAAGTATTTACAGCTTAGGCTGTGATTTTATGATGGCCTTAAGTCAACAGNTTTTAATTTATTTATATTAATATCAAAGAGAATTTCTTTAGCTAAAGTGTTGTATCTGCTCTGTGAACAAAATTATTTGGGACCCAGAACTCGTTATATTTCACTACCCAAGAGTTGTCCTGCACAGCTGCGCTCTGAAAGAAATATCTACCAGCTTTTCAAGTATTTACAGCTTAGGCTCTGATTTTATGATGGCCCTAAGTCAACAGAAGTGGAGCCTGTCTCACCTAACCTTGGTCATACATTCCCAATTCTCCTTTTTTGCCACCTCTACTATTCATCCTGATGTTCAGTGAACTGGTTCAGGAAACTGATCTGCCTGAAAACCAGTCCAAAAATAATAAAAAGTGATAGGTTTCTGACCAGACTAGTGCTCTGATTCATTCATGTCATAGAGGCACTGGCACACGACTGGCGATGGGAACGTGTGGCTGGAGATCATCAGGAGACATGAATATCTCTGACAGTGCCAGTTTGCCTTTTAGCTGGTTTCAGTAGGAGCTGGGACCCAGTATTTGCCTCATGTCTATTTGGTGCACTGCTCTGATCTTGCTGGCACTCTCTGACTGTCTTTCTTAAATAAATGTATTTGTCATTTCCCTGGGTTTCCACTACTTCAGCTCTCATGTTTCTGTGTCCTTCAAGAAGGGGCCAAGGAAGCACATCTGAATTGTGAGTCTGGAACGAGCACTGCAGAATTTTACTGACCTTTTCATAATGGATTACAGGCAAGCTGGTAAAAGCTCCAGTCCAAAGAAAAGTCTGCTACCTTTATCAGTACCTAACATAAAGCCTCTACATATATTTCACTTGACGTTTGCAGTTTATGAATTAGAGTTCTCTTACATCATTTTTCTGTTTCACCAGAGAGGAATCCAGAGGCTGAGGAGCAGTTTCAGCAAAAGCCAGGGGCAAATCTAGCATTTCAAGGAATGCCTTTGTTGCTGACTTCTAACAGAGACAAAATGTACTTGCTCTCAATCTGTGTGTATGTGTTTGGCTTTCCAGGGACTTGATGACATTTGAACTCATTGTCCAACAGCAGCCAAGTATGGAAAGGTCTGAAACTCTCAAAAAGAGCATCAAAATCCTTGCGAAATTCATAGAAGGAGAAGAATTACTCTGTAATGAAAAAAAGTGGATGTTAGTTAGGGGAAGGTTTTCTCCTATGGAGCACACGTTGCTGAACACCAGAGGAATCTTAGAGGACAAAACCCTAGTAAAGACCACAAAATCCAAGAATCTTTAATCTGCATCCATATTCTTTTAGAAATCAACATCAGTCTGTTAACAAAGAAAATACATGATTATATATAAAATAGGAAGCCATTAAAATTAGAGCCCATTGAAATATATGTTATGAATTAAGGTAGCTTAAAATGCAGTTTTGTTTCTTGCTTTTCCTTTACATAGGTAGATTATCCACATTCTTCCTTTCAAAAAGTTCTCAGTGACAGTGTAGACCTAATGTTATTGCAGAAGTTTATTCATTCCTCTTGCATCAGTATTCATCAATGATATAGAGCCAGTCTGAGCTTGGCAGGGACTCAAGGGCAAGCAGTCATTTTTCTAATCAATGCACCCTCAAAAAAGTCATTTACCATCCAAGTCTAGACATACAGCAGAAACCTGCTTTGCTTTGCTCTACTTAACATCCAATCTATTCTCTAGGAAGCTGGAAGCGACTTGAATTTCCGTTACCTCATGCAGATTTGGAAGGGAGCCACATGGGTTGTTAAGCTTATCAAACACTGTCTCTCGNTTTTTAATTTTGTTCTATTTCTTCCCAAGGGGAAAAACAGTATTAAACAATGATATTTAGATCAAAAGCTTGTGCATTTCAACTCCGTTATCAGCCAGGTAGATGAGGCATCAAAATACAATATATTTTTAATATGGAATTTGTGTCTCTAAGGGTGTTCTTTTCTGAGTGGAAGAACATTTGTTTTAAGACACACATTGCATGATATATAGGAAGAAGAATAAAAGTAAAACCTACATCAACAAACTAACATTGAAAACATCAATTACAAATATCTTATTGATTAGGAATCATTCCAATCAAAATGGCAAAAAAATAAAAAGTGAAAAAGAAATAAAATTGAATCACATCTTCTGCATTTCCCCCAAAGCAGAAAAGTCCTTGTTTTTCTACTGTTTCTCATCCTGCTTGATTTTAGAATACTCTTAAGCCTGCTTTGACAATTTTTTCTACTATGGGGGAAATATATATGCAGGAAATTAATGGGTGATATGAAATTTCTAGTTCTACCCTTTAGTCCTTGCTTTTCATGGGATGCCAGAATTTACAAATATGGCTATATCTCCTGTTATCTTGAACCTTTTTCTCAAAAGTTGCAGCCTTCAGAAATAAGAATTTCAATGAAACTGCATGTCAGGGATGCTTGGTTGTCAAAGAAGGGTAGCTGCATCATAGGCAGGGAAATGGAGCCATTGGTTTAGCAATGTCACTGAAGAAGCAGCAGCTTGAAAGAGGAACCATAACAGGTGAGTTTTGTTTCCTGGTTTCAGAATTTCATGCTACTTATAAACAGCAGATATAATTTATCATATGTGTGCATATCTTGGGTATCTTAAAAGAAAGAAAAAGAAAGCAGCATTATTGCTGTGCTATGTAATCATTTGTCATCATCTGCAGCTTCTCAGTTATATAGAAGGTGTCCCATGGGTTGGGCAACTTACCCTGCATCTTTTTGTTGCTGTTTTGCTGGAAGGAATTACTTAATTTCACCCCTTTAAGACCTATATATATGCATCCATTTCCAAACAAACTGGGATTCAGGTAAATTTGCTGTCCCACTAGCCAAAGTTCCCTGGAAGTAGTGTTTTGCTAAAACTGCAGACAAAACCTTCTCTGAATTCTGCACTTCTGACCTCCCAGAAAGTTAGGTTTGGGAGTTTATTGCCCTTCTCTATTGAGTTTAAAATTTAGACCAGTTCTGTCAAGATGTGGGAATAGAGTCCATTCTGGATATTCTTCCCATAGTGCAACTGAAGTTGGCTGCTAATCATTTAAATCACTTTTCTGTTAATAGCATCTGATGTTTTAATTTATTTATATTAATATCTGTCGTGGGATGATCTTGTATTCCCCATTGCCTGCTGGAAGGTTTTTTTGTGCCTTCGGACTGCAGCCTGGAGGACTCTTCACGGCGGCTCGCCTGACCTTGCAGCCGGAATGTTTACATACTTTTGCCCGGCTGGAGACTTTTTTCCCTCTGCTGGTAGCGGAGGAGGAGGGGTTGCTCTGGACCTTTTTTTTTCAGCTGTCGGCTGGAGAGGACGGTGATCTGCTTCTGCGGCTTCTGCTCCTTTCTGGACGGTTTTCAGCTCGTTTCCTTCATCCGAGACCAGCTCGCCATCTCTGGGACTCGTGGTTGGGACCCCTCGATCCGGCGGGGCCCGGCTGGGCTCAGGCCTTGGGCCTGGGACGCTGAGAGACCTGTGGGGAAACCCATCGACCTCCACCTC
>VZRX01004638.1:629190-682072 GCA_013398075.1 Notiomystis cincta | reverse complement strand
AAGCTGGTAAAAGCTCCAGTCCAAAGAAAAGTCTGCTACCTTTATCAGTACCTAACATAAAGCCTCTACATATATTTCACTTGACGTTTGCAGTTTATGAATTAGAGTTCTCTTACATCATTTTTCTGTTTCACCAGAGAGGAATCCAGAGGCTGAGGAGCAGTTTCAGCAAAAGCCAGGGGCAAATCTAGCATTTCAAGGAATGCCTTTGTTGCTGACTTCTAACAGAGACAAAATGTACTTGCTCTCAATCTGTGTGTATGTGTTTGGCTTTCCAGGGACTTGATGACATTTGAACTCCTTGTCCAACAGCAGCCAAGTATGGAAAGGTCTGAAACTCTCAAAAAGAGCATCAAAATCCTTGTGAAATTCATAGAAGGAGAAGAATTACTCTGTAATGAAAAAAAGTGGATGTTAGTTAGGGGAAGGTTTTCTCCTATGGAGCACACGTTGCTGAACACCAGAGGAATCTTAGAGGACAAAACCCTAGTAAAGACCACAAAATCCAAGAATCTTTAATCTGCATCCATATTCTTTTAGAAATCAACATCAGTCTGTTAACAAAGAAAATACATGATTATATATAAAATAGGAAGCCATTAAAATTAGAGCCCATTGAAATATATGTTATGAATTAAGGTAGCTTAAAATGCAGTTTTGTTTCTTGCTTTTCCTTTACATAGGTAGATTATCCACATTCTTCCTTTCAAAAAGTTCTCAGTGACAGTGTAGACCTAATGTTATTGCAGAAGTTTATTCATTCCTCTTGCATCAGTATTCATCAATGATATAGAGCCAGTCTGAGCTTGGCAGGGACTCAAGGGCAAGCAGTCATTTTTCTAATCAATGCACCCTCAAAAAAGTCATTTACCATCCAAGTCTAGACATACAGCAGAAACCTGCTTTGCTTTGCTCTACTTAACATCCAATCTATTCTCTAGGAAGCTGGAAGCGACTTGAATTTCCGTTACCTCATGCAGATTTGGAAGGGAGCCACATGGGTTGTTAAGCTTATCAAACACTGTCTCTCGAGCTCTGTATAAATGGTCTTCAAAATCTTTGAATGGCAGAATAGATAGGCTTGCACATAACCAAATCATATCACTCCTCTTTAGGATTCACTGTAAGAACTCTTTATTTTAACTTTCCTGAGCACCTTTCACCTATTGTTCTAAACATTATCCACCTTTCATTCAAGTCAGATTGTTCTTTCATCACAGAGCTATTTGAACATGTCCCAGGCCTTGTATCTGTCTGTGTTTATATGTTCAGACTATTGTCAGTGGGCCCTGTGAAGACTGACATGAACTTGTTTTATAAGGAGGACATCTCAGTTCAAAAATCACTTCAATAAAGCTGGAAAAGCTCAATTTAATGGTCAAACTCACAACCTAAATGAGGTTTTTTTACTCAGAAGCATCAGAAGTAAAGGGTGCGACATGTAAAGACTTATTTTCCCTTCTTCTTGCTGCTCACACTCTTTCACCTATTCCTGGCAATGGGGTCACTTATCACCCTCAGAAGATATTTTCAGTGTATAGGATATTGCCACTTTGAAAGCACTTGCTGGGTGAGTCATCACTTCCTATTGATAGCACCAGACTTGTGCAATTCTGCTGTCTCCTACTGCTGATAAAATTGCTCTGTGATGCAGCCATAATGCATGCTATAGCACAGTTAATTTTGGACCTCAGGGACTTAAATCTTATCAGTCAGGGAGTGCAAGAGCTCTAAAGGGCCACTGGGCCACTGTATAATTTAAAACTTAAGATTTATATGGCAAAGAGGCCTATCCTTAAAGCCATTATTACATCATTATTCCAGATTAGTTCTAAGGATAGATATGCAAAGAGACACACTCAGCCTGAATAAACTGCGCTGTTATAAAACAGTATATGATGGAAAAGAGCTCTAATAGCCCTCAGTTGTTCCAGAAGACTTTATTGATTCAAGTTGCCCAACAGATTTATGGAAAATAAACTAAGAGACTGCTCTTAGGAGGACCTGTTTCTCCTTTCTCCATCAGCACTGCATTCAAAATGCACTCAGAGTGTGTTCTGCTTTTTTCTTGCCCCTTGTTTTTTTCTTGCTCTAGTAGAAATATTGCTCTATTGACAAATGCCTGCATTATTCATAGAACCATAAAATCATCAAGGTTGGAAGACACCTTTAAGATTATCAAGTCTGACCATCAACCCAGCATTACCATTGTAACCCCTAAACCACTAAACCACATCACTCAGCACCAGATCCAGATGCCTCTTAAACACCTCCAGGGATGGCAATTCCACCATCTCCCTGGGCAGCCTATTCCAGTGCCTGACCACCCTAACACTGAAAAAAATTGTAGTGTCTAATCTGAATCTCCCCTGTCTCAGCTTAAGGCTGAAAATAAGACTAATGCTTATTTTCAATGAGCATTCTTTTAATCCTATATGCAAGGAATTTTCTCAATATCTGTGTCTCGTTTCATTTTTCTGATACTTGTTTCTACATCTGTCTAATGTGAGAGAACAAAGAAAATGCTCATAGTCAGTGTGCAGAGATCACCTCAGACTACACATTTTAAGGCATAAGAGTGTTTCTCCAGCTCTATTCTGGGTCATCAATCACCTTGGTACCTGCAAAAGAAGAATGAATTGCCTTGTTGTGTGCAGGACCTCCACTGGATGGTAAAATGAGCTGCAGTTCCTCCTGAGGCTTTCTCTGCCTGGCTATATAAAGAATTGGAGTTGCAGGGAGCAGTTTCACTGTAGGCATCTAACTGGCTGACTTCCTTGTGTCCAAGCACTCTGTGAAATCACTCTGTGATTTTTGAAAACAGACCACATTAAGACTGAAATTGAAGTCTGGACTGCAGATATGTTTGTCACCAAGTATTCTGGTCACGTCTCACAAGTAGGAATTATCTGCTGTGGCAGAAAGTGGCTGGTAATGATCGAAATTACATGGTGGCTCATTCTAAGAGACCACATAATCAGCCTTTTATCTGACCATTTGAACTGTTCTGTAATAGTATATCTGATTTATTTCATTGTTAATAGCACCTATTCCTCATTTTCCTTTTTTTTCCCTGAGACTCAGTGGATGCAACGCCACTCCTCAAACGATTTTCTTCTCTCTTTAAATTCCTCCTTTAGGCTGAAGTTCCTAAAATGGTCACATCAATGCATTCATCAGGCCTCCAAGAAGGTGATCCAATTAGTGACTTGTTGCTTGCCTTGGTGGGAAGACAGGGCACCAAGAGTGTCCCTTGAGAGAGTTTGAACTGGTTTCTTGCTGAAAAGCAATAAAGGGTCTGTGCTGGGTGTTAGCACCTTTTGATTGCTGGCCCTAAGGTAATTCTGAGCAGATGTTAGGCAGTCTGGTCCTACTTTTCCTTGATCAGGTCTGCCAAGTTTCCTGCTTGAACCAGGTATATTGCACATTAAGGAATGCTTTCCCGTCATTCTCCCTTTCAGTATCGTGCTTCTCCTTAGCCTGGTCTTTTCTAGTGCTGAACAGTTCAGAGAAGTCCATGTTTTCCTTGGCAAAAGAGCTCTGCAGTGAAAATGTGTGCAGAGCCCAGCTACAGAACAGAGCCACAGGAGACAAAACCCATCACAACTAGAAAGTCAAAGTGTGACTTGGAAAGGTAGGGTCTCATTCTGGGAAGCCAGAAAAAAAAAAAAAAAAGAAGAAAAGGAAAAAAAAAGAGGAAAAATTGGGAAAAAAAAGTTAAGTCAAGACAGAAAAGTTTATTGGAAACAGAGAGAGAGAGAAAAAAGATAAAGGAGGTAAAAATGAGAATTAGGAAAAATATGGAGTGAAGGAAACAGACTAAGTGACAGAGATTCTGTGAGCACCTGAGAAGGAGGCATCTGTGTCACTGATGTCTGGCTCACCACCAAGCTGTACTCTCCTCCTCTCCCTTCCTGTCAGTCACTCAGAAAGCCCTGCATGCCCCCTTCCTCCCCCTCTGCACCACTGTGGACTGACACACGGAGGGAGTGGATGCACAAGCACTTGGAGCCCGTCAGTTAACGCTGTATGCAGGCATTGATCTGAACAAGGGTCCACAGGGTGGGAGGAGGGAGTTCATTAATGACTGCAGGATCCTCTGCACCATTTCTTCTTCAGGGAACTGTCATGAGATGTCATCCTATGGCTTTGGTGACCTTACTCTGGTATCAATTTAAATAGACCTTGCTGCAAAATTATGCACTATCCTTTATTGTCTCCAACTGATCTCCATTGTCTTTTTTAGTGCATTTTGCTCACAGAAAGAAAATGCTGTGACTTCTTTCCCAAACATCTCTATTTTCCTCAAAATTTCATTCCTCCAATCTCCTTTTCATACTTGTTTCTCTCCTCCTTATTCTCTGATTTGTTATGTACTTGCTGAGAGGGGGTGCACAACCTGCACTGGGCCCTGCAGGTTCCTAAAGCAGGCAGCAGAGCAGAACAGTTGTTTTGGGGGTCCTGCAAGTGACACTTCTGCTAATACCTCTCAGACTAAGGTGTTTAGGTTTCTCTTTTCCTGCACATGCCCTTATACTGGATCTCAGGTAATGTGTACTTGTTTAGGAGACTGATATCTTCATCCTAGGTACCAACATAATATAATTCCAGCATCTTCTATTCAGAAATCTCTTAATGGATACCAAGTCTGACTATATGGATATAGAGTATAGTGTTACAGCAGACTGTAAGAAATACCTCTGCTGCAGAATCTAACCTGCTTACTACCTGAAGCCAGTGATTCATGCCCTTTGGCCCTTTCAGAAAATGTTTCCAATGCAGAAATATTTCCAATGCAATATCTTAAATTAATTTTCTTGATCTGTCATAGAAAAGACTACCTGCACCTACTGAATTGATTGGATTATGGCTGAAGGAGCTGCTACACCTGCCTGAGATGTGCTTCTAGACACCCTTGAGACATCTCTTCAACAAAGCTCTGTACAATATTTCCATGTTCATGGGGCATGGAGACTTCTATTTGTTCACAGTACTGTCTTGGCCTATATTTTCAATCTGCTTCTTACATATATGCTTAAATTACATAGATGATTAAATGTTAACAAGGCATTAACAAAGTCTTGGGCTGGTTGGAATTCCTCTCCATTCTGGGGTATGTTCTGATATCCTGTGGGTCTCACAGTTTTTTTGGGTTTTTTGTTTCCCTGAAAGGTTGTTCTCAGCTTGTTATTCCACTTTCTGAGCATTTGATTTCTCTTCAAGCAGCACAGTTTTTGTACCTATTTGCATTCAATTTAGTCTGAAATATTCCAGACCACCCATCCCTGGATTCATCAAGAATGAGCTGAATTTGGATCCTGACAATGCTCCCGAGCCTGCTTTTTCTCAGGTAGTTCAGATACATATTCTCTGTTGGAGTGGTAAGTTCTTAAAGAGAAAATGTAAAGTAAGTGTTAAGCAGCAGAGATCTCCTGCAGCTCTCAGTGTGATGTGCCCTGCAGTTTGAAGTGAACAGTAGGTAACTTCATCTTCATGTTTGTGCCTCCTTACTCTGTAGGTGTCTGTAAAAGCTTTGGGTCTCGGTAACAATTCTCTTGGGTAAAAATGTTAGACTGATTGACCTCGAATCCCTGTCCTTTTCCTTCTTTTCAGACTGTGTCCTCCCATCCCTCCCTGGTCTGTGTGGGATCTCAGATCTTTGTCAGCTGCTCTGTTCCTTAAGTACACTGACATGGATTTCGTCAGGCACTGCTGACTCACATACATCTGTACGGTCTAAACACTCCTTAATTTACTCTTTACCCTGCTCTGGTCTGTGTTGCCCCATTTCCCTATTTATTTTGTTTCAGTGTCTGGTAAAGACTAATCTCCTTCCTGCAGCCTGAAAAAAAGCAGGCACTCAATACTTCATCTTTCACTTTACTACCTGACTTCTGAGCTTTTTTGTGAAGTAATAGATTTTCTTCGAGGTCTTTCTCTGTCTTCTTTTCCTGTTTCTTGCATTTTCTGAACCCTTATTTTTTGCCTTGTTGCTTCTAGTATATTGCATTCAAAAAAGAAGAAAAGCAAAACAAAACCCTGGAGCTTTTCTGTTTGTTTGAGATCTGTCTTTAAATTTTTGTAATGGTATCTTCTTTATTTATCATCCTTTATTGTATACCCTATTTTTACCCTTGCTTTTGGCATTCATCATGGAGTTTTTCTTTTTCCTCAGGGAAAGAATTACCCTCATAATTTAGTATAACAGTTGAAATTTATTGCTTTCTATGTATCATTTGGGGTTTTTTTTCTCCTTCTAACTGCACAAAACAAGGATGGCCAACAAGTGGCATTTCAGATACCTTGACTTTGTTAGACCCTCAGCTCCTTATTCTGCTGGTTTTGTGCATTTCTTTCTCATACGAATTAACTTCTTCATTTCCTCTTTACCTCAGACAACATTACTTTTATTTAACTTCTGGAAGCATTATATACATTTTTGATAAATTTTTAAGTGATCTGAATCACAGATAACAAGGCAATAAGCATATTGTAGATTATTGACTACATTTATTTTGTTTTTAACTGAGTCCTATCACAAGCTATACAATGTTTCAGCTGAAAAAAACTCCAAAAATCAACAAAACAAAACCCTCACTATCTCATAAAAAATCTGTTGATTTCCCTCTACCCCCTCTCTCCTTTTTAAATATAAAGTAGTATTGGCAGAAGCTTTGTTTTTGTAACTCATGAGATTTTTACCAGCGGATATACCCAATTTTTGATTTTAATGTGGTGTAACAAACATTCTGCAAATCAAAGCAAACAACCACTGGGAGTTCTCAGGCCTGTTATTATCTTAGCTCTAGCAAATACAAACTCCAGGCTGCACATTTGGTCAACTACAAAACGACTACAGATGTGGGCCATATTTCATCAGAGCTCTGTTTATTAGGTTGTCATATTTCTACAGAGTAACTCCCAGAGAGGGGGTTTCAGAGTTTTTCCCTTGTTGAGTGGAGGTTTGTGGATTCCTTCAGCAGGGGAAGCAAAGCTTGCAGCAGTGGGAATGCAGCACCCAGCATCTGCAGCATGGACCCCACTCGGGTGGGACCAGCTGTTTGCTCTTCTCATCCTCACCCACGCTGGCTTGTCAGCCCATCACCTGCTCAGGGCATCCCAGCTGGGGCTCACACTGACAGTCCCAGCAGATTTGGGGCACTCTGATACTGGCTGCAGTCATCATAAGACAATTTTTTTTGAGGCCTCCACTCTGTGTCCTCTTGTTACTTTAATAATTCCGTGCCAGGAAGCTGAAGCAATTTTAAATGGACTTACTGAAACCTTTTATTTTTTAAATTCCCATTTATTTCTGCTTTGAAATTAGAACATTCATAGCTGCTTCCTTTAAAGAGCTCAAAATTCATTTTGCTTCTTGCATTGTGCTATCCAGCTTAACTGATGATGCCAATCCATTTCAATTCTCACTCCTTTGCTTAAATTACTTTGTATCTCTGGTAATACGAATACCCATCTGCTAATCAATACACCAGAGATATTCCTATTGATTTCTTCTGTCTTTTTCAAATAATCCCTTCCAGTAAATTATCAGATGCTGCTATCTAAATAGTTTCGCTGGGTGCATTTATCTTCACTGAAGCAATTCCTTACTGTTTAACAACAGGAGGATAAAAAGCAGTTGTATTTATCGGATCTGAAAGGCCCACGGGCTCACCTCCTGGTCCTGGGGGATTTGCCCCATCCCACGGGAGGCACAGCACACACGGTCACTGGAGACTGCCTGGCAGTGCCCTTCCAGCTTCTGTGGATAATGACTTTCCTAGTTTTGCCATCATACTTAGCAGGCCATAATGGACTACAGGTGATAGACTTAAAAGACTTTAGTAGAGGGAAAATTAGCTCTTAATTGACGAAATTACTTGTGGACTGCGAGAGCAATTTGTCCAGAAGGACTAGCACCTTGCAAGGAAGGGAGATTGGACTTGAAGGACTTGCTCCTGGCTCGCCTTTCGACTCAGGCACTAATTCAAAAGCCTTCGTGCACTGCGGTGCTGCTCAGCATATCTGACTGCAGAGCAACGCCTGAGTGCTACTGACAGCCTGGGATCGGGGCAGTGCATCAGGAAAACAAAGAAGGGGAACTATTTAGGAATAACTAAACTGTTCTTGTGTCTCCCTTGGGTCTCTTCCTGTCTATTTATAAGGTAAAAACACTTTATATAAAATCTTACGTAAAAAGTGAAAGCTCTGCAGTGACAGAGTAGTCTGAGGCTGGATTTCCTCTGTATTTTCATAGTGGCTCTGTTTCAATGGAACCTCAATTTGCCATGCCAGATTGCTGTTTCAGTCAAAATGAGAGATAGAAGAAATGTTGGCTCGCCTGCTCGGTTGCTTGCTTCATGCAGATGCAAGAGCAGAGAGGCATTTCCTAGTGCTGCATTGTACTGCTGCCATCCCAGAAAAGCCAAACAAACTACCACAGTTCTCTCAGTAAGACTATTTGGGGTGGGATGGAAGTAAATTTCTTCTTATTTCCCTTCCTGTGGCTGAAATCTTTTCATTCAGCTGTTTCATCTTTTCAAGGTCTCTTTGGCAGCTGTGAGGTCTTGGAATTTTCCAGGTTTAGGGGATTCCTGCATCCAGTTCATAAGACTATAAGAAAAACATTTAATAATTTAAGGGCTGGTAGAAGTTAAAGTGTATTCAGGTTCTTTATTCTGTTGAAAAAAGCAAACAGCTGATGTTACATATAACCTGCTAAACAAAGCCAAAATATACATCTGAATTTTGGGAATTCTGTTTCATTGGTATCTATTTTGTTATTAACCAGATTACACTCATAAACTGTGTAGATGCATTAAAGAACATGAGGTTTGCAGGTAATCCTTTCCCTACGTTTTAAAGTAATTCTCCTTCTTGAAGCAGCATTTTCTGTTGTCCAGCAGTTTTACAGAAAAGAGATTATATGAAAAAACCATAATTAAGGAATGTGATGTAACATCATTATCAAGATTTTCTTAATTGAAAATATTCTCCAATCTGCTGAAATGTTAGACTTGCTTAATGCCACAATCGGATGGCAAAGTCTGCCTTCCCTGAGAAACACAGGCAAGTGAGTCTGGTGGGTCCATCTCTCCTGAAGCACAAGGGAATCTGGCCACTTGTACATCAGAGGATGGCAGAGCTGATGTCAGTCCAGGGAAGGCTTTTACCTGGCCTAGGAAACTTGTCTGGAAATTTGTCTGTGTGACTTTACCCAAAAGGAAATTGCTCCCTCTAAAAGTTATCACAAAGCTCCATAAAGCCTAAATCTTTTTAAACTTTTCAAAACTACCTTTTTTCCTTGAAAAATGAGAAGTCTGTGAAGTTTCATAAGCCTACAAGGGCTTGCCAGCCAGAAAATTCTTGGCAGGTTTCCTACTTTTTCACTGATCCTAAAGCAAATACTTTGAAGTGTATGAGGATCCCTACTGACTGAGGATCCCTACTGATCGTTCTAATTTTGTTGGTTGCCAATTAAGTTCAGTAGTAAAATTATTAGGATCACAGAAGGCACAATACTGTATTGGTTGCAATGTGCTGATGGTGGCTAAAATGAAAGTTTCACCAGTCAGGTATTATCATCATCACCCTCATAAGTGAAGGGATGCTAATGCCGAGTGTAACACCAATAGCAAGGCATACTAACAGATCAGTGGAGCTGAAAATATCATGATTTGCCTAATGAGCGTAGAAAAGATGGCAATTACTCTTTATATTTCCATTAAAGTTGCATAGATGCCATTTCATAGCATTTTGGAGGCTATTTTGCCCTGTAATACTCCCATGATGCAAGATAGATTTATGCTCCTAAATGAAATCAAGAATGGGAAGCCGAAGATGAACATTCATAGTGGTTTGTGCAACATGTATGAAAATCAGATCAGAAGCATGAAAAATTGATATCTTCTGGAAGATAAATATTTGCTTAGCTTGGTCTTGTCTGCATATCACAGGGAGCTACTTTTTAGAGACAATTAATCTCAAATTTCATCTCATATTTTTCTGCCTAGCTATTGATGTATACATACTGTGTGAGAGGAGCATACAGAGAAGACAGACTTTCCTACATATTCAAATGCATATCCATGTTTTGTGCAAGATCTTCTGCCTAGTCAATTTTCTTGGTTTGAAGATGTAGCTAACCTGTAAACAATCCTAATTCAAGAAATACAGGGTAACATCTTCATGCAACCCTTCCTGATGGACTGAAAAGACAGCTAGTTCTGTTGAAACCATAAAGAGAGCTAATGTTCCTATATAATGGTAATGGTTATTTTATGTTCCACATCAAATATATTCAGTTAAGAAGAATGGCAGAGGTTTTGTACCAGGTACATTTTAGGGAAGCCATCATAATACTAAATAATACTAAAAATTGAAGTGCTTATCACATGTAAATGCTGATTAAAATAAGTTTATGCAGCCATTCTAGCAAAAAAATATACACCGGGTAAGGTAAAAAATTAACATGAATTTCCTTCTGAGTTTTGGGGGTCATTTTGAGCAGATGTTTCTGGGTGAACACCTTTTGCAAAAGTTGACAATTGCTGAAAGTTTTTTCAAGTAGATACAACAAAGTTGAACAGAAAGATGTTCCCATTTAAATGGAAATAACTTTTTTTAAAAAAAGAAATCCAAACAAGGCAAATAAAATTTAGTTAGATTTCAGTCAAAACTGCCTCTCTGCTTTCCCTCTCCTGGCTTTATTCAGAAGTACCAATGAACCGAAATACATGGCAGTCAAATGGCTCAGGGTTCTTGGATGGTAAAGAAATAACAGTTATTAAAGGGCTTTTTAAAGGATCAGAGAAAAGCACAATGGGAACCTAAGCATGAAAATCAAAGCCAAAGAAAATCAAATGGAAGTACAATACAAATGTTTAATAGTGAGGTTGATTTCTGCTGGAACCAGTTACATCAGAAAATGGTAGATTGGAGGCTGCAATCCTTCCAAGCACACACTTTAGCCAAATGTCAGCCATTGGGCTCCATACAGAAGGAGCTGGAATAAATTTTATGGACTATGATATATGAGAGATCTGACTGTGTGACCTAATATTCCCCTCTGTCCTCAAGACCTGTTAAAAATGAGCTTTAGTGGCACCCACCAGAGAAAACGAACCTCAAACATTAGGACAAACTCTCCTACTTTTGGTATGGTTTTTAATGGATTACTTTTGTGAAGTTTAAGAGAAAGCAGTCAGCATTCAAAGTGTATAAATAACCCTCTTGCTGAGACTGAAACAATGACTCTGTGTATACTATTGGCAGTGCAAACCCAATGCAATTTCTTTGAAAGAATGAACTATTCCTGCAATGTTTGCCAGCTGGAGTGTTTGCTTTGTGCTTAATTCAAAATATATCTTTGGTTCATCTTCTCTACGAAGAGCCCTTCTGTTTACAGTAACTGTTAACTTGCTATAATAGCAGGGACTGTAGACAATACTGCATTGTTTTACAAAGCTTGATGTTATCAGGCAGAACCAGACATTACTGGCAAAGCAATAACCACTAGCAGGGAAGTTCACTTTAAATAAAGAAAAAATTATAAAAAAGAAAGAAAAAGGAGCAATATAAATGTGTGGTTAAGAAACACAAGAATAATTGCTATTTTTTACTGAAACAAAAGCATCTGCTTTGTTCATTTGGCTGATTTTATAACCCAGGATTTTATCTATCATTCCCATTACATTAAGGACTTGGTCTCTCACATGTCCTGGGGTCTTGTTTTTGTTAACAGCAGACAAAGAGTGGAGCTGTGTGGTATCAGAGAAGGGGGAGGGAAAAAGAAGTACAAATGTTTTGCCAGTTGTGGTGGGATCAGCTGTGTGGTTTGCCATGCAATAAAAGGTATGTCCCCTGTTTTGTGATCCTGCACTCAGTCCCACAAGCAGTGCCCGCTTCACAAAGCAGTCTAGGGCTTGCTATTTTGATATTTCTATCATTTTCATGTGTCCCCAGGGGTAGAATCACATAGCAGCAGGGTTGGCAGATTGGGCAGCTGTTGCTTCTGCAAAAGTACAACAAAAGCCTCAGTCAAGGATGCAGCACATTTGCTCCCTCCATGGATCATGTATAACACAGGCATATAGGGTATGAAGGCAGCTTCATCCCAGCTCACAAAAATTGGTGCCCTAGGATGCAACATGTTTTTGTGTATTTCTGCTTTCCTCTTTATACAAACTTTATCCCATCAGATTTGCTCAGGTTTGCAGTTTTTGGTCAACCAGTCCCCAGGCCAAAATTGCTTTCTGACGAGGGAAGTCCTCTTTTATTTCCATGAAATGTTCCTTCCCAAGCATGGTCTGCATTTCTCATGAATTCAGTTTTGCCAAGATGGACAACTTTATGTCAGTTGTAAAATGGAGCCAAGCGAGTGCTTTCACACAGTTTTGCTTTCTGTGGAATCTTTTGCTGAATCTGGCTCTGTGTCTTTGTCAGGATTTTTGCTTTTGTAGCAGTTTACTTTCCAGGTGTGTCAGTGCTAGAAGAGAGTGAGAAAACATCTCATTTTATGGAGATGTGATTTTCTACTGGGAGGATAATAATCCCCATAAATGCAATGGGGAAACCCAAGTTATTTCAGTTACCACCAGAAGAGGACAGCCATTTAATCCACGCCCAAAATAATTTCTAAAATGCTGCAAATGTCTCCTATATAATGGCAGGAAACAGTAAACAACAAAAGATAATGTCTTTTTATTGGTAAATCCCTTCTGCCAGTAGCCTGCAGACCTAAGTTCTTCTCAATTTCCTCAAAGTTGAATGGCTGTAAAGCCAGCCTTGATAAATTGCCTGTTCTCCTGATTACTGGCATGTCACAGAGAAGGAGGTCAAACACTGGAACAGGTGTACATAGAAGCTGGGAGATCTCAGTCCATGGAAATACTCAAAAAAAGAACTGGACATGACCCTAAGGAACTTTTCTATCTTCAGTGTTGGCTCTGCTTTGATGAGGGGTAAGATGACCATCAGAGGTCCCTTCCAGCCTCAGTTTAACATCTGACTCCAAGAAAGAGAGTTAATTTTTCTGTGCTTTGGCTTGATCTTGTTGCATTGCCTTGTTAGGATGATGGCTGGGCATCTTTTGTTAAGGTTGCTACTCATATTTTTCTGAACTGGATGACCTTTCTTGAGACCATGTCAAATATTGCTTATTAATATTAGATATGCTATATAATCTCTTTAACATATTCATTATTGCTATTTAGCACTGTGAGCTGGGCTCATAGTCCAGTGAATATTTGCTAGAACTGAGAGCAACATGAGCTATATGTCCTGTAACACCACTATTTTTGTCCTTTCTGAATACCAAAAACATTTGCCAAAAACTTGCCATTTGTTTCACTGCCTTCTCTTGCACTACAGTATATAAATCATCTTGTCCTTTTGCTAGCTCTAACTGTTGTTCTCAATCTGCTGTGTGATGCAATTGTAAAAGTCCTTTTAAACATTTCATTTTATAGTCCTACAGGTCCTGATCCAGATCTTGGCAATGTTACTCTAATACTCTCTTCATCTTAGCATTCATAAATAAAAATGAATAAATATTTATAATAAAAAATTATCCCCTTCATCCCTCCCTTCTGTCATGATGTGTGTTACTCATTATATGTTCTTCGTTATTACTTTAGTTTTTCCCCCCTCCAAATATTTCCTCATTGGGAAAGAGACTAATTATAAGAGCACGTAGTGACAGGACAAGGGGGAACAGATTCAAACTGAAAGAAAGCACCTTTAGCTTAGACATTAGGAAATAATTCTTTACTGTGGAGTTGGTGAGGCAGTGGAATAGACTGGCCAGAGGAGTTGTGGATGCCTCATCCCTGGAAGCGTTCTGTGCCAGGCTGGATGAGGCTTGGAGCAACCTGGAGCAGTGCAAGGTGTCCCTGCTCACGGCAGGGGGGTTGGAACCAAATGATCTTGAAAGCCCCTTCCAACCCAAGCCTTTCTATGATTATGTGGTTTAAACATGGTCTTGCACCTTGGCCTTTTAAATTCTTGATGCACACCAAGAGTTGCCTGCCTGTAGTAAACAAGCACTGCCATTCCAACACAGTTTGCTAATGCACATCCAGTTTTTACTCCCTCCCATGGAAATGGAGAGAGTGGAGATGGAAACCATACCCCAAAGCCTCCTAGATGTTGGGATTGTCAGTCTGGAAATAGGTGCAGGTTTTCCATTTTGTTTGCTAACAGGGAAGAATGGGAGTGATGGAAGAAGCCGAAATGGAAAGTCAGCAGGACTGTGTCCTGTCCCACACATCCAGCTAAGCTGCTGGGTTTATGGCTGGTAAATGGACTGATAGACCATACATTTCCTTGTGTAGACTGAGGAGCTGATGGCTCTCTGTCTCCATGTCTTCCCACTGCCTTTTAGTTCAGACCGAATAAAAGTCGTTCCACACACTGGTAAAAGAAATCTTGCAGTTTTTCATAAGCATAGAAGTAATTTGCTGAATTCCATGAAATGGCCTTTTGCACAGGGTCTGCACAGTTCTCGCAAATTAAAGATCTTTAGCAAGATACTCTGCTTTATTCTTCAGGCATAAGATGAGAGAATGAACAATAATTTGTGATAGTTAACCAAGGTTATTTGGCTGAACTACCCAATCCTTTATAGATCACTTAGTGGCGATGAGGGTGCAATATTTTAGATACGGTATCAAATTAATGTCTACAAGTTCTCACCTTGAACACCATTCATTTCTCAGTGCACACAGCAGGATGATTTACAGTGAGTTCTGGACAGTAAAAAATGCATATACCAGTATCAAATTATTCTATCTCTTAGGCAGCTTTTCAGTTTGGGGGTTTATGAGGCGAGATTATTTCTTTAGATGCGTGCATAGCCGTCTATAGAGCCACCTGAAACACGTGTTTCTGATGGATGGCAGATGCACAGATTTTCATTTCACCCCTTTCTCTGTCCTCCATCATCTCTCTGAGACCTTCTTTGTATAAAGATCTCTCAGGTGTTCCCTATGCTCTTTAGATGGCGTGAATGTGAAAAATAAGTTTTTGGACAGAAGTTGTCATGGATCTCACTTGACAGTTTTGTTGGTTGCTGTATTCAATTTTGCTCAGCCAAGCAAATGCATTAGAGAATATTTTAAAAAAAGAAACAGAAAAGAGAAAGTGAGGAGAACTGCTATTAATGTAGTCATATTATTTTAATAATGTGGGTAGCACAGTATAGACTAGTTTCTCCTTGCTGTTCTTGGATTAATTTTTAAATATGTGTTTTGAAATACTGCTCTTAAAATAATGAGCTTTTGCTCAACTTCTGCTAACAAGTAAGCATGAAATCATAAAATCATAGAAGGTTTTGGTAGGAAGACACCTAAAATATCTCCTCGTTCCAAGCCCTTGCCATAGGCAGGGACATCTTCTACATGTACCAGGTTGCTTTCATTTCTTTAGTAATTTACTGGTGTATTTCATGCTTTTGTGTATCAGATCATTTTATCTCAGCTTTCAGTCCAGCTGCCACAGAACACTGTCCTGATACAACAGTGTCTTGATTCATTTTTGCAGTTCCAGTCACTCAATTTCTGGGTGGTAAGGACAGTGTGAGAGTATAAAGGCTCAATAAAAAAGTTAGGGGGCACATGGTCTTCTTAGGGTTGAAAAAAGAGAAGCACTGCGTCATAAAATTTCAACAACTGGAAACATTTTTGCAACTTGAGACAGCAAAATAGTGAAAGACAAGTCTATCAATTGCTATTAAAGACAATACTGATGCAGAACAGGAATTCACTAAATAACTGAAAGTCATCTGCCTGCCTCTTTCATTTTTACTCCTTTTTAACAGATACTCCAAATTTCATGCTTATACTTAGTCCTGTAACATTGATACACAACCTTAAACTGAGCAGCTGTTGCCCAGATTTAGGGTTTCTTGCACAGTGATTTGTTGTGCTGTACTGCTGAAAACATTCTTGGCCACAGAGGAACTTTGAAGATATTTCCAGTGCTGTCTTGAAAAACTCCTGTCTTATACTTCCATTGACTTTAGTTAACAGAATAACATCTCACCTTATTCTGTCCTATTTTATAATGTGGGATATACATATATATATATGATCCTGAAAGCTTATTTTCCTAGAAAGGCACAAAGAGGAGTGATGGCAGTGCTGAATGTTCCCCTTTGCAGTCATTTACATAGGATTGATTGTGTTTCTTATTACTCCACATAATTTCCTTTATAAAAAACTGGCCTCAAAAGAAAATACGTATTCACCTGAGAAATGGAGGCCTGTGCTATTTGAATAAACAGAGATTTAAGTGGTACACACAGGGAAGGAAGAACTCCAGCAGTACTCACCCAGCCAAAGAGTCTCACCTGACAGTTTTAATTCATAAACAAGATTTTGGGTTATAAAGAGAAAAATTTGCTAAAAACACTAGCAACTTAAAACAAAGCAAACCAAAAAGAATGGTGGGGATGAGAAAAATAAGTTGCAGTTAGAAAACAACATTATGTTACTGTAAAACTCCATGGTGCACTCAAGTTTTGGACATTGTGTGGTCCTCTCTGCTCAGGAAGGAAAATAGCAAGAATAGAGGAGAAGCATGGAGGTGGGAAAAAAATTATCAAAATTTTCAGGATACAGTATGATCCTTCTCTTCAGCCTGGGGAGAAAATGACCCAAATCTATGAAAACTGCTGGAAAAGCTGAGGATAATGACTGACAGTGTCTTTCTGTGTTTGGACTGGTGGTTGTCTTACAAAGCTGGTAGGAGCCGAGCTCAAGGAATCAGGATGGATATTTTTTGTGAAATGAGCAGTCAAACCATGCAAGTCCTTACTGTGATGTGGACTGTAAAACCTCACATTAGTCCAAAAAAGGATTAGGGACATTTATGTGAGGAAAGGCTTCTGGTGACTGCTAAATACAAAGACCCCCATCTGCAGGACTGCCTGGACTATAGACCACCAGATGCCAAGGGAGTTTTTTGGGCATGTAGCACCACATGAGCTCTTTGCACTCACACAGCTTCCTGTGTGTCTGGTTTGCTCTCATTGAGAACAATCATTTCCATGTGTGGAAAATTCCCCTGAAAAGGGTATCAGATTTTTTACAGAAAGCCAAATGGCCCAACCCCTGCCAACTGTCTTGTAACAGCAGCAAAATCTCAAAGCTTTAGCAGAAGATAAAGAGTGCTATGATGAACTTCCTCTGGCTATGGATGAGGAAAACTCTCGTCCTTCACAGAAGAGTGTCCATGATGTTTGATAAACCCACAGAAAAGCAACATTTGTTCACTGTTATCCTTGCACACACAGGGGCTATTTGCAGATGGAGGTTCAGCTGCATCCTGCAGCTCAAATGTCTCTGAAGCAGACATGCCAGCAGATGTGAGAGGATATTGGGACTGCTATTGCACGTGCTTCTCCCCTTTTGACTCTTTCTCTCATAATCTGCTCCTGGCTGCTGCTGAGCCCCATCAGTTAGCTCTGGCAGGCTTTTGCCCTGTTTGAGCAGTGCTGCCATGAGGGAAATTACTTCCAAAAGCACGGTCATTTCCATGAGAGGGTGAGTATTATATCTGATGTCACAGGATGGCTGGAACAGTAGCTGCATTTCAACCCATAGCATTCGTGTTCTGCTGGCCATGAAGCATCTCAGATCTCATGCCAGTTCTCCTTGCCTCCTGTTTTGCTGGATGTGGAGGGGCCAAGCCACCATGGCAGGAGACTCCAAGCTGAAGAGTTCTGATCACTCTCTTGCCTTCTATTACACAAGCCTTGAGGATAAATGTATTCAATCAAGGGTGCTATTATGATAAAATAAGACATCTCATTTATGTATCAAATGAAACATAAATAGCTCATAATAGAACATATGAAAAGTCTCCCACCAAGACTATTAATATTCTCCCATTCATGCCTGAGTCACAGTGATTTCCATCTTCTTTAAATTTAAGTCTAATCTAGTCATATTTTTGAGTGTTTCTTTTTAATAGTTTTCAACTTTACGGTTGTATTTGTTCCTTAAAGATCTTGTTCTTTTTTATTGTACCATCTTTTAGTTGATAATTATCTTCTAAGCATATTTCAAGCCAGCTGGTTTCTGTCTGGTGAAACAAGTCAGAAGCTCCTGAGGGAGCTGAAAATGTATCTTCAGCTGAGGGACAAGTCCTCACAAAAAATTTTCATCTGTCTTTTGTCTTTCTCCTCTCTCCCTCCTGTTTTCTCACCTCTCTTCCTCTCCTCCAATGCAGCAGTTCCCTTCTATCTGGGAGGTTTATAGAGAGCATAATCTTTATTCTAGCAGGCACAATGGTGGTGGGAATTGAGGAGGGTTGAAGGCAGTGCCTTGGGCTGGACCATGCTGGGCATGTGAGGCAGTGGTTGGCTGACTGCAAACTCAAACCTTTTTCATTCCCAATAAAATGGTAAACCACACTGAGCTTGGGAAGGAGGAAAATATTACTGCATTTTCCTTCCAGTAGGAGCCAAAGCAAGCCAGGAACCAAGCTATGAGGAGCTGGGGTGGGGATAAAGGATAAAGAGATTTTTCTCTTTAGTATTTTGAGCAAAGCTGGCGATGGTTGTAGAGGGAGTTCAAGGCTAATGTGGCAGCCAGCAAAGGCTAAACTGGAATGTAGGAATTGGCAGAGTCTGGCTGGATGGGCTCACAGTTGTTTTTGCTGGAGCTTGAGTTGCAAACGTTGTCTGCAAGGGGCTGGAACAGACAGGATCCAGCACAGAAAAGGCCATGGAGTATATGTGTATTTGATGAGAGGGAAGGGCTCAAGCACACTCTCCAGAAAGAAGTGGGGGGTTAGAAGACATAGCTTTGATAATTGCTGTTTTAAGTGTGTTTTGCCTGTTTATCCTCTCTCAAAAAGATAGAAGAAGCAAATTCCTTCCTTTCATTGCATCTTTTGGATTAATGTGTAATTACAAATGATGCATTACTGCTGTATATATGTTAAAAGACAAAACAAAGGAAAAACAGATGGAGAGGCAAGGTGGCTTTCGTTGGTCCTTCAATCCTCAGAAGAATTTATTTGCCTGGCTTGAGACATGGGCCCAGCAAACTGTCTTGGTATTTATACTGAAAGAATAAAAGACTGAGATTTGTGGGCCTGAGCATTATGCTGAACTGCACACAAATTCATTAAAAAGGACTGACCCAGACTTTGGGCACTTTATTTCCAGTGTATATTTCATGTTCTTTCACTGTTTAAGTGACTAGAAACAATTTGGGGCCCTTTATTTTTTGGATGCCAGCTTGACAATTTTTAGGTGAGTCTTGTGTTTGTTTTTCTCAGCAGAGGTGTGTGTCACTCTGAAATAAAACCTAATTTTCTCATTCCTGTGACAGTGAAAGACAGAGGCACAATCTTCAGCAGGTTCAACAAAGGGCAGAGTAAGTGAGGGACCAGACAAAGGTGCATCCTCCAATATCCATAACATCATGACTGAGTGCTGGGTGAGTACCTGAGGAATGAACCAGGCTTGGTGCCCACTCTGAAATCCCTTCAGCTGCTGCTGGCAGAGGTCAGTTATAGCAAACATAGGCTCAACCTATAGGGATTTCTGGTCTGAAGTTACTGAGATTTTAAACTCTTAAGCTGTACTGGGTCAAAGACTCAAACCCAAAGATTGGTGATCACTCTTGAAAATCATGATAAACACAAAGTTGAGGTTGAATGCTCAGGATCTGCAGCTGAGTTGTCCATCCACCTCTATGAGGTAACTAGAACAAAGCTAAAATGTGTCCTCTTTTGCCCCCTTGCCTCCCCTCCTTGTGGTTAGGAGAAGGGAGGATAGTGTGGTCTCTGGAATCACAGGCTGCAGTTGTGGGTGGTCAATATGCCTTTGAGTTTTGTTTTTCTTTTTTGATAACACTCTTTGAGAGTAGAATGACATCTGAATCCAACTCCTCTTTGTTATCTCATAAACATTATTAGATAGTTTTATGGAATATCTTTAAATTGAGACAAGCCTGTTTCTCTAGTCAAAATACAGAAGAGGTAACATTTTCATTCCTGGTTAGGATTTTGTTGGTTTTGTTTGTTTGTTTGTTTGTTTGTTTNTTTTTGTTTTTTTTTTTTTTTTTGTTTAAAAAACTTCATCAAGAAGCTCACACACAGGAAAAGGTTAAGCTCCACATGAAAATAAAAAACTTGGCAAGTGACATGTTAGTTTGCTTTTTAATGGGAAAAAAACAGCAGATGATTCCGGCGTCTTACATTTTACACATCCTTTTATAAATAAATTAATTTCTCCCTCCTACAGATTCAAGCCCTTTCAGAGTTGCTCCACTGAGATATTTACACCCTTTGCCTCTAGTTCAGCTGGAGGAAGTCTTTGCTATTGTTTTTGTCGCTTTGCTTATTTTGTTTCCCCTTTGTTTATCTTCTCTTCTTGGACACTTTTCATAAACACCCATTAGCAATGTGCAATTACAGCCAAACTAGCAATGCTTGTCACTGTTTAAACATGCAAGTGTCAAGGAGGGGAAATGGTGTATGGTCCTAATCCAGGCAGCCAGAAGCACATTTCTAATACTCTGAAGTTTTGTAGTGGTGGAAGGTTGTGCATGAAGCTGTAAATGGAATGAAAAGGGGCTTTGTGGTAAGATCAGAGGGTGGAAGAGGATTATGCCAGTGCTTCCTGCAATAAACATTCTTGCAAACATTCTTAAATACATCTCCTTACTTTGATACTATAGTTCACCAATTTAATGTATCTATTTTTCTAATTAAAGATTAAGAGACCACATCTTGGTTAAAAAAACACCCAGTAATTACTTCTGTCAAACCTAAATCAATACTTACATTCCTACAATTATTAGACCCTGAATGGTTCATTTTGGTACTAGTCAAAACCAGTACTGACAAATGCACTTCTAAAATTGATAAAAATACTCATTCAGTCAGCAGGTCTCAGTTTTTGTTACAGTCTTTAGAATATACTGAATTACAGTATGTCAGTGATGTGAAACCAGTTATGACAGGAAGTAATTAAGGTTTATAAGCTGGAAGGAGGTTGCAGTGTCATGTAAAGCTGTACAGGGATATCCAGTTGAACTGGTCCTGAACAATAACTTAAGTCAAAACTCCAGAGCATACTAACCCTATCAGAACATGACACCAATGTAAGTGCAAGTATAGGATCTAGTCTGGCATTATTTTGAGTCATTTGAACATAGCAAAATGCCTCATAGTTGTCCCAGGTGACTATGAAGCCATAGCCAGAGATGAAAACAATACCCTGCAAAAGCCTGTCATCTTTATTTTGCTGCTAGAAAACTCTACTGATGCTTTTTTACCATATGAAAGGTGAAGAGCAAAACAAAGCAAATCAGCTCTTAACATTATGGAAGAACAAAATGAGAACATATCAGTAATAACACTGCATATAAAAAAAAAATTAGCATTTTAAGCAGATGTTACTGTAGATATGAAAACACCAAGTAAAATTTAAATAAATTCTAATGTTATGGAGGATCTTAAGCAAGACAAGCATGGCACAGGCTTTTCGTTGAAGTGAGAGCATCTATCACATGAACCTGGAGGTACTAAGTAGATAAAGAGATACACACTTTATGTAATTCAGGCATATTATTCCAAATGGGATTTTATTCCAGTTGAATATAAGTTCAAGAGAATGGTTTCTCTGTGACTGCTGTATTTCTAGATTCCCCATGACAATTGCTATACACAAGTAATATCTCAGTTTTCTGTTTGCACTGGATAATTTCTTTGGCTTTCACCAGTCTCACTCTCACCAACATTTGCTATTTGTTAGTTTGTCAGTCAGTCTGTTTATAAAAGATGGACTTGATTACTGCTCCGGCTGGGAGCTTTATTGGAGCAAATTCTTCCAGATATGGTTGTGGTGAAACCAGATATTAGGAACTGTTCTGGAAATTTGAGAATATTTTCCTTTTCCTTCTCCTTTTTCTTTTCCTTTTCCTTGTCCTTGTCCTTGTTCTTCAGAATTAGCAAGTGTCAGAAAGCAGGGAAAGAAGTTTTTCTCTTTAATTTGAAAAGCCTTTTTTCTAAAGGTATGTATGTCAAGCACAAAGAGATGAGCACAAATGTTGTGCTGATGTGCCACAGGTCTGGATATTAATGGGAAAATCCCACAACATTCAAGACACAAGGAAAAAAAACACCCTGTAAGAGTGTTGCTCTTCATTTGTTGCCATGAAGAGTTGTCACCAGGTGTTCATAGAAAGCCATGAGACAGCTTGCCAAGCTGCAAATAGCAGTGTATTAAACTCAGTTGTGTGCAGTTTCAATGCCCTAGATTTTTTCAAAATATTACCAGAGGCAATTTTTGTTTCCAGTTTTGGGTTAGCACACAACTGAAACTCGTGATGCTCAGCCAAAACCCACAAGTCTTGCCTGGTTTTGAATAAAAATTCTACAAAACCACAGTGTTTATCATGGTTTCTACATGAAGTCATAATTAACCCCAGGTTTGCTCAAAACTTTATCCAAGTTAACTAGAAATTTTGTAAACTGTGGGGAACCTGACTGAAGCATTGGGTAAGTATGAAAACATGAGCAGATACTTGAGTTCAGTCTGATCCTAGGTTTTGCTGAAAGAGTTTCAAATGACTGTAGCTTCAATCTGATTATTTTATCCCAGGAGATAGATGTTAATAGAGATTCATTTAACTTCTGAACTCCAGAAATCTGTATGATTCAGTGTTATCCAGGACTCCAGGTTTACAACAAATGCACTACAATACACTATTTCTAAAGTATTTCTATTTAGAAAATTCTCTTTTTACTCAACCTGCCAATTTTCCTAACAAGAAAATCAAAAATTTTGGGGATGTGGAGGGGGTGTTGGTTTTTTGGGGGTTGGAGTGGGGTTGGTATTGCAGGAGATACATGTTCTTATCCAGCTTATTGTAAATACAGTTATTTCTGTTCTCTGATTTGCTATCCAAAGCATTCTTCTGGTATTGGTAGGAAATGTTCATTCATGTATATTTGGAGCTATTCAAAAAGAATAAAGAGAGATGGAGAGACAGTGAAAAAGAAAGAAAGAGAGAATGTGTCAGAGAGAGAAAAAAATCTGTTAGGCCCTTTGTTTGAAAATATGAATAAATTTCTGTGGCTGAAAATATTACTGGAAAATGTGTTATTTTGGCAAAGGATCATTCTAAGGTGAAATCCTGACCTCAGTGTGATCTCTAGAAGTTTAGTTTATTTATACTATACATAAGCCTCATTGGAAACAGGGTTTCATCAAGGATCTCAAGGCAGGGGATGTTTATTTTCAGATTATTTTTAATTTCTACAACAGATTTGGATCTAATTACAGTTCCTGGACTTTGTTGGGATGTCCCACTTTGGTAAATGCTTAGCTCTGAAGAAGATTGTGTGAAAGGTCATATCTTTAACTCTTACATGTGAATGTGTAGCTTAATAAATTTAGAGACCAGTAATGTCAAGTAATTATATGCAATTTGTCCAGGAAGTTCTGCCTGGGGAAAAGATTATAAACCTCAACATTTATGAACTTTTAATGAGTTGTTCCTGTTACAAAAATTTATGAAAATTATTCAAGGGCTCTGATACTTCAAGCCCAAATCAACACTATTTTTTGTATGGTTCTAGAAATTTATTGTCATTAAAGTATAACAAATACTAGAAGTAAAGTATTTTATTTCAGTTTGAACTCAAAACTGACAATTTTAGCAGCAAGTGTGCTATACAGTCAACACCTATCACCTTAGAACAATTTTAGTGTTAAGTACAGAGGGAGCATATATATACACATGACTTTTTTAATAACCATAAAAACCTTATGCCTTAATTAATTAAAAGTCAGCAGCTATGTAAGATTTTTCACTAGCTTAACTCTGGTTTAGTAAAGCAATTTCTCTAAATAGGAACTAAACCCCTGCCAGAAGTTCCGCTATTTGCATCATTAATTCTGACCCTTTATTTGCAGGGTCTCTCTCTCTCCCCCAGAAGTAATTCATCTCAGTTATCATTTGACAGCAGAACCTCACACCCAGTGCCAGGCTTCCAAGGATTTCTCCCCATATGGCAGCTTCCTCAGCTCCATTATGTAGGGGTACCGTGCGTCAGTCTCAGGCAAGGACGCCTTTTGCATAACCAGCTTTCTTTCACTAATAAGCTGATCGCTGTTTCTGGAAGCAGAACAGTGATTCTTTGTTGGTGATGGGAATATATTTAAGTTTAAAGTAGAAAAGCTGTTTTACCTTTAGGAATTTCTGGTTTGAGTCTAACAGGTAGCACTTCTCAGGTTCCTGTTTCAGTTAGCAGAGAGAAGGGCACTGCACGTGTGAAGTTCGGAGACTTCCAACAATTTGTGCGTTCACAGATTTCTTTTCTCATTTCTCATTTCTCCATATGTTCCCATTCTTTCTAGTGTATGTTAGATATTGAACTCTAGATCCATAAATAGATCTCCAACTCCTTTCTTTATTTGTTTGCAGAACTGGGGGGTTGGTAGTTTAAAGCAGAAGGAATATTGAAAAAGCCTTCCTTTTTTTCACCCTGACAGTCTATCTGTGCTCACAGACTATGGACTGGCAATCTCCACTTAAGGTATTAGACACAGAACACATTTGGCACTGCTCAGCAGAGGTGTCCCTGAGGGAATGTCTGAAGAAAACTGGTCTAGGGAAATTAAATTCCTCTTTTCTCTGTGACTGCAGAAGATGGTACATATAAGTTATACTTCAGATGATGGATTTACACCAAAGGAGCAGGAAAGCAATAATCCTCTGCACTGAGGCATGTGGAAAATCCTTCACAAAAGGAAGTAACCTAAAGCACTCATGTAAAATATATTCACAGGTCACAAGATCAGAGAGACAGAAGATGACCAGACTGTACAAGAGGAAGTACCCACTGCAGACCAAAATGTTTTAGTCCACAGGATTATCACACTAAGGAAGCCAGCTCTTAAACATTTGCGTTACTGAATATTCAAAATGTGTAGATGGGTGCATTATAGAAGATTTTCAACTAGTGTCTGTCTCACATCTCCTCATTTTCATAAAGCTTGTGAACCTACAAACATCCCTACCTTAATGATGCAAGCACATTCATAAAATCATGAAATCGTAGAATGGTTTGGGTTGAAAAGGACCTTCAAGAACATCTCGTTCCAACTCCTCCTGCCATAGGCTGGGACAACTTTCACAGGTTCCTCAAAGCCAGATCCAACCTGGCCTTGAAAATTTCAGGGTTGGGGCATCTACAGCTTCTTTGGCCAACATATTCCAGCACCTCATCAAAACTCAGTAAAGAATTTTCTCCTTATATCTAAGGAAGATTTATCTTGACCATACTCTCTTTGAGTTTAAAGTCATTACCCCTTATCCTGTCTCTACATGACCTTGTAAAATGTCACTCTAATGTTCAATAATGCTGGTGCCAGTACAAATCCCTGAGGAACACACTTGTTGCTGGTCTCTCCCTGGTCATCAAGCTGTGGACTGCAACTCTTTCAGTGTGACCATCCAGCCAATTCTTTATCCACTGAGTGGTCCAAAACGTAGGATGCAGGCATCAATACCTCAACCTCTCACCTGCTGAGTGAATACTCTCCCATTTGAGCTAATTCCCTCTACTTCCAGTGGATGGAGTTAAACAGGCTGTAGGTCACAGTCTTTTGAAAACAAGTAAGTCAAGGATGATGCTGAGACAAGTGGTAATAATAATAAAATTTTAATAAAAATTCAGAAGGAGATATACAGAAGAAAGAGAGAAAAAAAAACCATTATAAAATGACGAGGTAAAATAATGTCTGCTTCTTGAATTAGTGTCCTGTCTGGGAATGGATCTTATCTTTGGGCATCTTACAGCACAGATCCTGGTTCTGGAGAAATGGGTTGGAAAGCCAAAGAGTTTCTATTCCATCAGATAACTGAAGCTGGAGCTAAGATTGATGGACATCTTTTTGCATATAACAATAAAATTTAGCATCATACTTTCAATTGTGTTCACCCTCCTCCCATAGGTCTTAGCTGTTTTAAATCATTACTACAACACCCTATAAAATAACACTAGAAGAATTATTGGGTTTTTCATCTCTTTTTTCCTTTCTTAAATGTTTTTGCTTTGTTTGAACACTCATACAAAGAGAAAATATCTCTTTCTTGAACCTCATCTTTAAATTAAAGTTCATGGACTTTCTCTACCTTGCCTCCAGGAAAATGCCCTTAGTAATTCAAATGGTAAGCAGAAGTAACTGTGAACAGGAAGAAGAAAGGAGAAGAAGTGCCTGCTTCGCATAGAGTTTTCTTACTACTCCTTGGTTTTAGTTAACTGCTTTTTGGCGATGCTTTTCCTCCAAGTCCTTCCACTTACCTTTTGTAAAACCTTCTAAAGGACTTGCTTCTAAAATGTCACCTCAAAGAAGCAATTCACAGGCTCAAGGAATCACATGGTGGCTCAGGTTGGGAGGCACTCAGAGAATCTCTAGTCTATCCTCCTGTTCCATGTGAGGCCACCTGTAAGGGCAGGCCCAGGATCTCAGGACTTTTTGTAGCTGTGTCTCCAGCACTGGGGATGGCACAACCTTGCAGGCAGTGTGTTCCAATGCAGGTTTCTCCTCACAGTGAAACAAATTTATCTACATCCATTGCAAACTGCTCCTGTTCCAATGCAAGCCCACCAAACTCTGCAAAAACACTTAACAACACAAAACTGAAAGAACTGAGGTCTTCAACCTTGGCAACCTTGTAATTGGCATTTAAATCCAAAGGATGCTTTTCTGCATGTGCCAAAACTTCTCTTCCATGTTCCCTGAAGTATTTCCTGAGGCTGTCTATCAAACTCGAGTGAAAGATGAGGAGTCATGGAAGTACTCTATATCACATGATCCAGCAATAACAATTATATAATGTCTTGGTCTCATAATCATGCAAGGTTTTAAAATGTATTTAGCAGCTCATGTCTTTTCTGAGTTGCAGTGTCATATCTTTCAGGAAAATCGTATTCTTCCTCAAGATAGTGTTATCCCAAATCTCTTATTAGTCTGTATATTTATGTGATTGTCTTTTTCCTTTTGATCTGCCTGTTGGCTAGATGCAAACTAGCAAGGAAATTTGCCAAGAAGCCAACAGTGGGTAACGTTGCCTCAGAATGACCTAACCATCTAACATGGACTCCCTGTAAACAGCTTGAAATAATGTCTCATGTTAGATGGCCTTTAATGTATTTATCTGGTTCAAAACATAAGAGAACAAGTAAGTGCAAGCAGCCACAGGCAACTGTATGGTCACATATATGAGGGACAAAAGCAGAAATGACAGTAAGAGAGTTCTGACATTCACTGAAGATAGATCATCTGGCACTTGGAAGCAGTAAACAAGATTCCTTAACAAACCCACCAAAGCAGTAGCAACCAAACTGAGAAATGAGGGAGGCAGACTGCTGGAATTATACTGCCAAAGCCAGGCAAATAAAAGCAGTCATGTGCAGCTGGAATGCTCCCCAAGTATCACATCCTGGCTTTGAAATGGAAATGGCTGCCAAGTGTTTGCTGAATGATGCTGTAGCCCTGCTTACAGCCTTCATTTATTTTGTGCTCCTAAGGCTGAGGATTATTGATCCCCAGCTGTACAATTTAATGCTTTATGCCCACACACTTTATTTTATATTAAGATGATCCTAAGTACCTAGTTTCCAGGTTTTCATCTGCTTTCAACTGGTATTCTCCCTCCCTATTCCAGTCACTAGGTGGTCTTAAAGTTGCTGTGGCTGGCCTAAGGGAGATCCTTGGGGTAATTAATAGAAAAAGAGAGATGGAGTAATAACATTTGTACCAATTCCCTCCCTATTTATGTGTAGTTCCCCCTTCATGATAAGTAGTTTGTGAGAAGTGAGAATATTCCCCTCCATACAGAAATTTAACAGTATCCCCTCATTAGACATAGAGATGATTTAAAGCTAGTTCAAGGTTCAGTTAGGCCTTCAGATGTATTACTCAGCTGGGGGTGGTAATAAAAATAATAGTTTACAGTGAAGGGAAAGAGAACACTTTTCCTGATCTGTGAGGTTCATTTCATACCAGGAATTACTGAAATTATGCAGAATATTTCACACATAGCTTAGTTTTTCTGAGTTTCAGTTCCGCTTCCAGATGGAAGTGGGAATAAACTTTGGGCAAAGTTAAGCACAACTGCTAAAAACGGACAGCTGAGCATGTGAAGTTGGGCAGAAACATCTCTAGTATTTAAGGTGCAATTTACAAGGGGAATGGCTAAGGTCTACCTATTTTATATATTTTTACACTTTCAAAAAGGCATATTTGAATACATGGTGGGAAATGTGGATTGGTTTCAGTTATCTGAAGTGTTTACTGTCAGCTGATGTTCTCCAAGGTGTGCAGTCTCATCTCTAGCTGCCACTTCAGAAAGACACATTTCCCTCACAGTATCCTGAGTGATACCTGCCACTCCTGCATGGATCTCTGGCTATTTCCAGAAGCTAAAATCCCATACTGCCCACAAAAAATGCCACATAGCTAATGAAGGATCATGTAGGTATTTCATGCAGAGTCCTTTAGATTTCATGTCAGAAAATGTCCCATCCAGCCAAGGGCACTTTGTCTGAGGACAGAATCAGAACTTCAGTATATGGAAAACATGCGCTTGCTTCTGCCAGTTCAACATTCAGCATCTGAACATTGCTTAGAAATAGCTTGTGTGAACTCCTGTATGTTTGCAAATCCAAGGTTTCTAATGAAAGATCATAATCAAGGAATGGGTTGGGTTGGAAGTCACCTTCAAGATCCTCTAGTTCAAACCCCACCACAGAGAGTGACAACTTTCACAAGACGAAGTTGCTCAAAGTCCCATCCAACCCAGCCTTGAACACTTCCATGGATGTGCCATCCACAACCTTTCTTAACATCCTGCTCTATTTCCTTACCACTCTTATCCTAAAAATTTCTGCCTTATTTCCAGTCTAAAACTACCTTCATTCAGTTTAAAGCCACTGCCCCTTGTCCTACCACTACATGGACCTGTCAAAATTCCCTCTCCAGCTTACTTGTAGGCCCACATTAAGTACTGGAAGGTCTCTCCTGAGCCTTCTTTTTGCCAGGCTGAATAACCCCAGCTCTGTCAGTCTGTTGTCATAGGAGAGGTGCTCCAACTCTCTGATCATCTTCTTCACCCTCCTCTAGATCCACTCCACAAGGTCCTTGTCCCTCTTAAGTGGGGGGCCCTGAGCTGGACTCCAAGTAGGGTCTTGTGAGAGCACAGAAGAGAGGGGCAGAACCACCCTGCTGGCCTCGCTTCTGATGGAGCCCAGGACAGGGTTGGCATTCTGGGCTGTGAGTGCACAGTGCTGGCTCATGTTGAGCTTCTTGACAAACTACACCCCCAAGTCCTTCTCCTCAGAGCTGCCCTCAATGTATTCTCTGCCCAGTCTGGGATTGCCTTGCTTCAAGTTCTGGGCCTTGCACTTGGTCTTGTTGAACTCCTTGATGTTCACCTGGGCCCATCTCCCAGACCTATCCAGGTCCTTCTGGATGGCTTCCCTTCCCTCCAGCAAGTTGACTGCACCACAGCTTGGTGTTGTCAGCACACTGGCTGAGGGTGCCCTGGACACACTGCCCATGTCACCAGTGAAGAGGTTGGACATCTTTGGTGCCAGCACCAACCCCTGAGCCATGCCACTCATCACCAACCTCCACTTGGAATTAAGAGCCACTGACTGCCACACTTTGCAACCATCCAGCCAATTCCTTATCCACTGAGAGGTCTATCTGTCAAATTCACACCTCTCCTGTGTAGAGATAAGGCTGTTATGTGGGACAGTGTCATGATATGAGTCTTCAGCATCTTTCCATATCAGAAACTATCAAATTTATTGTTACTCTACCAACAAAACATATTTTTCTGCAATTTATCATTATTATCACTAAATGATGACTGAACTACACAGGCAAGTGATGACTAAATTACACATACAAGTGAAGGGAGCCCCTCATTAGCCATTAATTGTAGATAAGGGCCAACTGTCAGAGGTGTTTTAAATATCCATAGGTGATTACTACTTTTAAAATTAAAATATTTTTAAAATACCCAGTAGTGCATGTAAAGCCTGATCTGCAGATGGTGAAACTCTGACTAGTTTCCTTGTCAACTCTAGCCCCTAATTCTAATTTAATAGGGCAGCCGCATAATTAAATTGTGATTAATATAATTTATTTAGGATTAAGAAGCATGTGTGTACTGAATATGAAATATATCAGCTTCTAATGACCAGCTGCTACTTAATTTTATTGTCTTTCTTAGCATGAACTCAAGTGAATGGTATCCCAAGCAGCAAATATCTCATCTTGTAGAGAAACTCCAAAATGAACACTAGTTTTTTAACTAGTGTTAAGCTAATGTTAAGCTAACTAGCATATTTGACAAGTGTTTGATTAGGAGATAGAAAGAGAGAGAGAGAGAGGGAGAGAGAGAGACTGAAAAATCTCGAATGTATTCTACACACCAGAATTATTTATAAATATGCTGTGGTGGAAGGTAATGTAAAAGATGGACTGAGAAGCATGATTTGAATAACTAATACAATGAAATATCAAATTATCATTGTAGTTCTTCTCTCTGTAGACCATTTATCAGAGTGTGTGTGTGTGCACTGAGCTGGAACTCAACTCTGTTAGACCTGCCAATAAGTTGGCCTGAATGGCAAATGACTGAAATAGACTTTTCCTATAGATCTGATCTCATATATGGATCTGATTTCACATATGGGTACATATACAACTTTTCTCTCACACTTTTCTTTGAATTATTTTTAATTTGATATAAACAAAAGCTTGTTACCCATAGAGGACACACTCAACAATATGTGCCAGGGAGGCCATCACAGCTCTGCTCTCTTCTCAGCCGCTGTTGAACCATCATCACTTCAGAGAAATACATGCTATGAGTGTTTACATGAGGTAGCACATTTTTGGTACTAGTACTTCTTTGGTACTAGTTTGAGGGTTTGTAAAATGGAAGGAAGAAGTCTGTATCCCCTAAATATCTGTCCCTGTGTGGAAAATGATGTTTGGAACCCAAGTTAGTAGTCTATTTTCTTTTTGCTGTTAAATGAAAAAAAAAAGAAAAAAAAAAATCTATTTTATGTCCTTTGAAATTATTCAGATGAATCATGTTTCTTGTTATCTGAAAATATAATTCAGATCCAGGTCGACCGTTCCTATTCTGCAGCTTGTCTTTGGTGGAATCTGCTGGGCACGCTGCCAAATTTGAAAAAATGCCATTTGTCATCCAAGTTATTGGAACAGAGCCCAATAACTGAATGTCAGGAGACCACCGACAGAGCAGGATGAGAAGCACTGAGCCTAAAGATTTCTGGGTGACTCTGGTACACCTGGCTGCCCTTGTGGAAAAACACCCAAATTGCTGCTAATATCCAGATATTTCATTGCTACCAACAACATTTCTGTCTCTATATACCTATTTATTATTTTACAAGTGAAAGTCACTGGATTTACAGATTAAATTATCACCTCTGATTGCACAGTAAATAGGCAGAGATCTGTCTTGCTCACCTCTGCAGCATAAGGCAGAGGCTGGAGATGCACCACTAGCTGCTAATCAACAGTGTTTGCACACCCAGGATTGCTGTCTTAGGGAGCCTGCTGAGAACAACAGAAAAATCAGTTAAACATATTTTCCTTTAACAGAGGCTGCAAATTAATTTGCTGTGAGACCTGCTCTTCATTTTCCCTACATAAGATGAATAATATTAGCAGAAGTTGACAGTTTATTTCAGGGCAACATGCTAAAATTGCTGTTCCTACACATGGTAAGTGGTAGCTGTCTATGCTGTTTTGTAACACCCTGTACCAGGACAGAACAGATGATCCCTGATCCAAAAAAAATTCAGTCAAGTATAGGTCATTACACAATAAATAGAACAACAAAGTGACAAACAATGAAACAATATTGGTCCACGCCAGTAGCTCTACCATAGCAGAAGTTCTGCTTTACAGTGTTTTTTCCCAAGACTCCTTAGGAGAGGAATGTTTTAACATGGCTTTTAGGGAAAATTAATATCCTTTGCACATACTTGTGGATTGCCTGTCGAGCGTAAGGGGCTGTGTAGAAGACAGCATAGAAATGTTCATTTCAAATTTGAACAAGGAGATGATGAAAGGGCAAGTGCTCAGGGCTGATTAGAATCAAAAACAGGTAGGCTGGCAGTAGGCTGAGATAATGCTTAAGAATTCTGCTGAAGAGGAAGGCAGAGATAGCAGCAAGGTAAGGGTTTGCAAAGGAAGGGCTCTGTACCTGGTAAATGGACCTCTGATCTAGCTGGATGATGATAAGCATTCGCTAAAGAATGTTTTATTGAACTGGCTGCGATATGATGACAAGTGATTGTACTGCATAGTTGGTAAGATGTAGTATCTCAAAGGACAGAGGATGTATATTTTTAATATATATCTTATAATAAACAGACAACATTTATTTTGAACTGCTACATAGCTTGCTGCTCAGCTGGGAAGTAAGCTTTTAAGCATGTTCAAGTTTAAATCTAGTTCTAAAAATACTCAGATTTTTAACTCCCCTCAAAATTAATTTGCAATATGTGTAACCTATAATAAATGAATGCTGCAGAGTGATACCAGGAACCAGCTGGAAGTGGGAGCTAGCAGACATCACACTGGCTGAGAAAAAAATGGGGGAGTGCTACCTCATGATGAGATTTCAGGGGACAGAGTTAATGTTTAAGGCGGAGAAGAACTCACAAACAGGATTAACAGTATTGCAGCTAATGAGACTTTGGTGCAACAATGATACTCAGCTAAGATTTTAAAGGAGAAGTCTTGGGCAGGGAAAGAGATTTGTAGGTCATCTGTATTGAGAGGATAATTGAATTTGTGCTCTGTTGACAAGATTAAACAGAGGTAAGTTATAAAGATCAGTGAGAATGGAAGCAAGGACAGACACATTTGGGATCCCCACTGAGAGCTAAGGAGAGGCAAGGACATGCTTCTGACAGGTATGCTGAAGAGAGTAGGAAGACCAGGGGACACCAGAATAACAGCTGGTGAGAGGAAGTGCAATTTCAAGAAAAATACTAGAACTGCCCCAACAAAAGTGAAGGGCATATCTAAGGATGAAGTATTTTCCCTAAAATTTTGATTAGAAGACATTGCACATTAAGTGTGTCTGGAGATGAATGCAAGGGGAAGAAGGCATCTTGGATGGAACTGAAATGTGAGGCCTGAGATTATTCAGTGAGCTTGGAGATGAAAGGAAGAAAGAACAGTAGCTGAAGGAGCAAGAGGAAGTCAAGAGTAATTTTAGTATGGGAAAGGCAATAAACCTTGCAGTAGGAGGGGGAGAAAGCACTAGGAAAGAGAATATGATTGATGATAAAAAAAGAGAAAAAGCACTTTGAAGAGATTGTGACAAGGCATGGAACAGAGCTCCTATGACAGCACAGGTATGAGGAGAAGAAAGCAGAAGAGAAACTTAGGATGGGAGGGAGGAAAGAGATGTGGATCGGAATGGAAGTAAGATGAGAAAGATCAGGTTGTATTACTATTTTTTCTCTTGATGTTGGGATACTTAATGAAAAGTAGAGCAGTAGTTTTGAGAAACAAATCAAAAATGGCAAAAAAAGAAAGGGGACAAAGATAAGCGTCACTATGAATATGAAAGGAAGCAGAAAGATATTATTGACCTGGCAAATAGATTCATCCAAGTTAAAGGAAAGGGAGATCATGTAAGGAATGAAGAGCTAGTGAAACTGAAGCTAATTGTAAAAGAGGACATGAACTCAGAGGGAAAAGAATAAAATAGCAGGAAGACAAATACTTAAGTCAAAGGGAAGGAAAGCCATGGGCAGAGGACAAACAGGTTAAAAACAATCTGTGCTATGGACATGTTGTATTGTGCCCCTCATGACCCAGACACCAAATCCGCCTCTGTGCACATTTCTGTCAGATAATTATAATGAAGTTTTCGTGTTCCTATATCAAGGCTAATGTGTTGTTGTGATGTTGTCATCTGGATTCTTAAGAAATGTGCTGACACCATTTGTTCTTTTGGCACGGGCTCAATTGTGCCCTTCTGGCATAACTGGTAAGGGCCACTTTGCATCAATGTGAATGAAGTAGCAGTTTGTTTATGTAGGATGGCTGTCCAGGGAATAAAGCAAAAAGGCAGGATCTTTTCTCCAGTGTTAGGATTAGCTCCACAGCAACAGAGTGGCAGAGATTGCAGCTAGAACAGCTTAATTCCTACCAACATAAGGGTCTTTGTTGTTTAGACGTTTATGTGGATGAAAAAAGCACTTTATTAAATGTAATGCTTCCCATAAAGGGAAAAGTCCCAGCCCCATATTTTGTCAGTTGCACTTACCTCCCACAGTTTGAATTGACAGTGTGATTTGGAGAACAAAACTGCTGTAGGTTGCAGAAAGCAGACTTTGCTGTTTGTCCAGAGAACCCTGTTTCAGCAGGGCTTCCACCTACCAGGGATCCACTGCTGTGGCTGCTCACACATCTCCTCTACTCTTCTGTGTAGTTTCAGTCACAAATAAATAAAATACATAAAGAGACCTTTATTACATGTCTCTTTATTCCTAAACTTCCTCAATTGAGACACCAATGACCAAAAGGGGATTGTTCAGGCAGACCCAAGGTAAATAAGGTACCACAGATGTTCAACACTTTCCTAAAGCAGGTGATTTATTTAAGTACTTTTATTCAAGGAAGTGAACTGTAGGAATTAAAAAATTTCTGGGTTAAAGTGTCACAAAAGATCACTTAGATGAGTGATATAGATAGGAGAGCAAATCAAGCCCTTCTGCTTATAGAAGAGCTTCAAGTGACAGCAGATATCTTCCATACTTAATGATGGACAGCCAAGATATTTTGAATTCTAAGAAGTACTCAGGAACAGGTTTCTGGAAAAGTATCACAGGTACTGTAGTAAAGATGTGGAGTTCAACCTCCATTTAGTCTTTTCTAATGCAAGTACATGAGCTGAGTTAACACTGACTGAGAACATTGGTCTTGATCTCTTTGCTTCTCCTGGCTTTAAAAAGAGCACGGCAATGCCCAGCTTCTTTGTACAGGTGAGCCAAGTGCTAATTCACTCTGTATTACTTTCTGATGCAAATGTAGGCTGCTGTAAAGAGACAAAATAAGTCTAGACTATTATTTATTTTAAAATGTACACCTTTGTGTTTCTGTCAATGTGTAATGTAGTATCACTGTTAACATTTGCCCCAGGCGAATTCAGTAAAGTAATAGGAGCTGCTTAACAGCATCAACAGCTCTGGATCCTCTCTCAGAAATAACACAATGCCAGAAGTTATGTGTGTCAGGAGACTTCTGGTGGTCTGAACACTGGTATAACCTGCATGTTAGGTGCTTATAGGTATGGTGTAAACTCTGCCCCACTCACCTAACCACTCAGATAGGGAGTATAGGATATACTCATACAGGTATATAGGATATAGCATGGGCATGCAGCCTCAAAACAGGGCTGTATCATGAACAAAGACCACACATTATTTATGACATTTGTGAAATCAGCTGATGGAAATGTCTAATAAAAGATACAAGGTGAAAAGGTGTCACAAGAAAATTCCATGACGCCCAGCAAAATGCACTTTTCATGTTACATCCATGAATTATTTATGATAATAAATCATAATGAATTAGTTCAGGAAACAAACAAAGGTTTCTGATAGTCTGCTACCAAAGTACATCACAAACCCACTATTATTACACAGACAAGTAGTGCTATGGCCTTCCCTGGGAACACTTTTATGATCAGAGGCCTCTCTTTTACACTGAAGACAGCTCAACAGTATATTAATAATAATAAATATAATAAACAGTATACCAACAAAATGATGTCTTGCTTTCTTATTACATTTTTTCTGTCTATACATTAATTTAGTATATATTTCATCTTTTGTTTACAGTTATTTTCCAAAATTTATATATGGTAATATTTTAATGTGTTCTGACTTAGAGTAGATCTTCATATCTTTGATAGTGAGTGCATTAAAATAGATATTCCTGGGAGAAATGAATGGAGATATGTGGATCATTCACCTCTGACTTTCTTTGCTCTTCCACTTTTTCTGTTCTTACCCCTGTACCTTTGAGTCTATCTCATACAATCGAAGAATAATTCAAGTTGGAAAGGATCTTTAAGATCACTGAACCAGCAGTTAAACTGGGACTGCCAAGGTCACCACTCAACCATGTCCCTGAGCACCACACATACATGATTTTTGGATATCTCTGGGGATGATGACTCAACCACTTCCCTGGGCAGCCTGCTCCAATGCTTGACCAACCTTTCAGTGAAGAATTTTATCCTAATATCTAATCAAAACCTTCCCTGGCACAACTACAGACCATTTCTTTCTAGCTGGGAGAAGAAACCAATCCCCACTTCAGTACAACCTCCTTTCAGGTAGTTGCAGAGAGCCTCCTTTTCTCCAGATAAATCAACCCCAGCTCACTCAGCCACTGCTCATATAACCTGTGCTCCAGACTCCTCATCCCCTTCCCTGCTTTTCCTTGGATGCACTCCCTTGTCAGTGAGCTGTTTGCAGGCTGCCATCTCAAAGGCAGGTAGCACAGCAGCCAGACTCCACTCTTGCCTTGAAGTTAATATCACAGAGTATCACCCTGGATTTACATCCTGCAGAATGACTCAGGGCCAGGTGTGCTCAGCTCCAGGACAGAGGCACTGCTGTGCAGCTGCTCCTGGTTTATAAACATCCCCTTTCCCTTGCCTTCAGCCGGAGCTCAGACACTCCTTTGATTCTGTGGCATCCCACGCTGTCTCCCCACTGGGCAGCTTTCCTCAGATGAAAGACTCACTCACTAGATCAATGCCTTCTTGTCCCTTGCTTCTGCAGTGTCTGTCAGATCTCAGAAAAAGTGTTCATCCTGTCTAGAGCCTGACTGTGAGGGTAGGTCACTCAGGGTCTCCTTTTCAACTACAGCAGCTCCTGCCCTGCCGAACTTCTCAGCAGCAGCATGAACAGCTGCAGCAAGGAAAATGGAAAAAAACCAACTTCTTATAGCCCAGAAGCACACAAGGAGAGCACAGGTGTAGCTCACACCAGGCCATTTGGTTCCCAGTCCCTTGGAAAGGGGAGATATTTTTGAAACACTTGCACAGGACCACCAAAGTCCTTTATAAGCAATTATGAAGACGAATGACCTCACATTTGTTCCCATTCAGTGTCCTGTGGCTTCTAGATGAAAAGATGTGGATGAACAGTTGGAGTGAGCCTATGCTGCAGCCAACAGCAGCGTTTCCAAATAGCTCAATGGGCAAGTGGCAGCTTGAGTGCAAATCAGAACAGCCTGAGGGCAGCCCTAATTTACAGCAGTGTAGCCAAGCAATGGAAAGATGGAAAGAGAAATCCAAGGAAAATGCTGCTGATAATCCCTGGGACTGAAATATTTGGGTCAAATTCCAAACTACTGAACTGGGAGGAATCTAGTTCATTTTGGTTGCTGTGACAGGCCTCTACCTCCTTCTGCATATCTTAGTGCTTTTTAGTAAACTAGGATAAATGACCTAAGATGCAAAATTAAAACAGACACTTGTAAAGGATCCTTGAAAGACATGAGGGATGAATAATGCTGGAGAGGATTCTGAAAGTTAAGATGGATGACAGGAGGAAAATTAAGATGGAAGGTGGAGAAGGATGCTTGTTTTCTGACTTGAATATCTTGTGAAAGAGGAAAAAATGAAAATCCAGAAGAGGAAGTAAGGTAGAATGGAGCCTTGAAATCACGTCTTTCAGAGCGGGTATGAATCGCTATGAATAATGCATCACTAATTACAGGGATGTAAGTGCAGCCATGCATCCAGTCTCAGGCATGTCAATTGGAATTTAAAGGGAAATGAGAAATGCGATAATACGTCCATTTCTATCAGAAACCACGTCTATTGCTGCTGTTTTCAGGGAGAGCTTTCTTTCACAGAGATCAGTTCCTTCTCTTTATGTGGCAGTGAAGCCATAAACGCCTGTGAACTGGTAATCTGTTTCCATGGAAATGAATGGGATGTCACAAATGTAGTGCTATGACTTCATTTCAAGATAGAGTACAAGGAGAAGATAGTCAGCAAAGGAGGGATATCAGGTTATTTCAGGCTCTTATGTCTGCCCACTGTAAATCTCCTTTGTCTGGGCAGACAATGGAGAGAAGGAGGAGGGCTAAACTGGACTGAGTCATTCTTGAGGTTGCTTGGGTGGGAGATGAAGGTTGTGATGATGATTATTCCTTGTCAGAAGGCTCCTCTTGAGAAAGAAAAGCAATTGATTTTTAATTATTTGTATCTTAGTTACATGTTTGCAATTTGTTGCAAGAGCTATGTACTTGTGTACTAGAACAAAACAAGTTAATAAACTAATTTTGAGAAATGGTGAGAAAGTGAAGAAACTAAACGTAAGAAAAACTTCTTTTTCAGACACTAGACTATTTTTATTACTTTGTATATAAAAGTTTTTCAAGGTACAAACCGTGAAGTAAATGATCATCCCTTTTCACTCTGTTGACTAGAGCTGATGTCTGAGCCTTCCTTTGAAAAGCAGTAAGTAGGGTTACCTACAAATCCAGTATTTTACAGGCCACTGTTGTTCAGTTGCACCTTTTCTGTTTTCTTATTAGACTTTTTTACCAGGCACTTACATTTGAAGCCAAGATGAGAGTCTCAAATCTCTTTCTACTTCAGTGTCCTGTTTATCTGTTGTGTTTACACAGCACATTGGATTATGTTTGCCCTGGCCATTCTTCTTTTGAAAGTTAGAAGCAAGGGATATTCAATAACTAAAAAGCTTTTTTTAAAACCAAAGAATATTTATTTTGGAAAAACTCTTCCTTTTAAAGTCTGCCAGTTGTTTTTTTTTTTAACTTTCTTTTTCAGATCTTTGAATCCCCAGGCATTTTCCTGTCCTGGCATTGTCTTTTAACAACTGTTAAGTGTTTGCTGAGAAGTGGCTTATCTCAGTCCATTCTTGTCTTTCTGCTTGGTTGTTTTTTTTTTTTTCCTTTTCACATTTCCAGGTAAACTAAGCCACTGCAGTCTCACAGTAAGCAAGGGGAGAACTAGGTCAATACACTGTGTTTGTAAACCCTTACAGAACGCTTCTAATTTTGTCACAGACACGGGAAAGGCTTCCTCTGTAACTTGTTAAAAGACCAGCTGGAATATTAGAGTGTGACATTACAAAACAAGTCTGTTGAATGCTGTCCTGTACCAGGTAAACCAGGCAACAGAGCAAGGCAGTGACCCTACTTACCCAGTCACAGCCCTGTCTCAGCAGATAAGGATAAAACTGTGACCTCTTCCTTGATGGCTCTTCCCCCCTCAGATCTTTGGGAATAACCAGATCTTTCAAAAAATTTGACAACTGAGTAATTTGTCCATTGGCAAGGAGAAGCAGCTCTTCATAAGCCTTTTTTTCTAGTTCTGTGATTGGAAAAAGCCATGGAGCTGATCAGATGTTTGGCTTTGCCAGTGTTACTGCACTGTGCAAATGTTTTGAAGTACAAATCAGGTGTCAAGTTCTAGAAGTGTCACTGTTTACCTGGACTGAAATCTAATTAGTCTCTGGTGCATTCAAGCTTCTTGATGAGAATTATGTTTCAGAGGGACATTTTGACTGCATGTTGTTGAAAGAGAGCTTAGAAAATTAGTTATATTCATTGAAAAGGCATTATAATGCTATCACTCGCCATAAGCAAATGAATAATAAGGAAGATATTTCCTTTTTTTCCTGTGGCTGTCTGGATCATGAGTTTGCTCAACCTAGTAACAATTATTTGCATAATAATTGGCTCAAGAGTAAGATTTTTCTGCCTTTGTCTAAACATTTCAGATGTATGCAGGATGCTAACAAAAAGAAACAGTGAAACTAATAGATCATCTGAATAGAAATAGATGTTTCAGGCTCCCAGGTAATTACTCATACTGATGGTGAGCCATGTATTATTCACAAATAAGAAAGCAACTGAAGAGACCGCAAACATTACCGAGGAGATACTAGAGCTTCATGAGAACATTTTAAGAAACCCTTGAGGAGTAATTTGAGATTGAAGATTGAATTTCAGAGTATTATTCTCAGACAGTCCTACTGCCAGCAAGTGCTGTGTACACAATCCCAGCATGTCAATATAGATCAGGGGTGCCCTTCCCTTCTGGCACCCTGATACTCGGAAGCTCTTGTGTCCCTAAAAGCCTGTAAGAGCAATTAGAAGGGATGTGGACTGGATGGATACAGACCATTAGAAATTAGCATATCTGTACTACTCCCTGAACATCCATTTGGTCAACAAATTAAAACCAAAAGCATGGCCCTGGCCAAGCCCTCCTATTTTGTATGTGTTTATCTCACAAAGTAGCATCTCAGGCTTCCCGGTCACTGACTCCTACTTCTGTCATTTGTGTTTTTTTCCTGAATCACCAATTTATTTGCAGGCCCCATTTTCTTCCTTTTCAGTTACTTTGTTACTTTTTGACAGAGGAAAATGTCTGCTGTCACACTGCATTTGCAATTGAAACCCGTGGCTTGAAAACTGATGAGCTGCTTTTCTTACATAATTTCCCTCCTATGGTCTGTGCTGTAAATAGAAGGAAAAAATAGCAATCTATGCCCCATGGTCATGGGAGTCATTATTTTTCTTTATTTTTGCAGAATATCTGCAGATAAACAGTGGGAAATCTTTTACCATGTAATCATTTAAAATGACATCAATTTAAATATGACAGGATTGCTATGTTTTGTTTAACTGCCAACTCCAATTAAACACTGTGCATCTTTTATTACCCGGATGTCTGGGGTTGCAACAATGTGTGGAATCTGTCCAGTTTTAGAGAGACCTCCACTATACAAGATTATTATGAATCATCTTGCCCTGTCTGGGATCAATTATAAATTTAAGTCCACCCCATAGTGAATGTTAATGCTGACATTAGCCTTGGAACTATATGATTGTGATTTGCTCTCTAATCAGTTCTTTCTTTTCAGTTTTTAATTGTTTTTAGTCTGTGAAAGCATCTTGCATTCCTTAATTTAGTGCTTAACTTCCACCTTGATGTAATGCTTTTTGCAGCCTACAAGTATCTTACCAAACTCTCCACTATCCTTTCCATAAACTCAACTGATGGGGTAGGTGGCAACTGAAATTTGTGCTGGACGTAAAAAAGGGCTTAATCACTTGCCAAAGAACCACAAAACCAGAATAAGATGTGGAAGAACATACTTAACACATCATTGCCATGTAAATATACCAAAACAACAACTTGCTAAGAGTGAAGAATAAACAATAAAAAAACTTCCAGATCAGTTTTTGTACTGTCATATTACTTCGAAAAAAGACAATATCCTTAGCAAACACTTACTTGGTAAATTATTCTACAGCTTCCACTGATGTCTCTGCCTGATGATGGCCCAGATACTCCCATGTGTGCAAACTGTCATTTTCCCCCTGAAAATAAAGGCAGATCACTGGCTAACAGAACAAGATTGAAGAGGCCACCCATTACCTGATTGAAAAAATGGTTATAATATTACCCAGCCATTACACAGGATTATAAGAAAATAAAAAGGAATGAATGGAAATTGAATAAGAGAAGAGAAGAGTCTCATCCAAATGTCCTTATGCTGGACACATAACTTGGGTGTAAAAACTAGGTTATTCTCTGTTGATGACCTTCCAGTGCAGTGGAAAGAGAGAGGGTTTGTAGAGTGAGTCAGAGTAAACTTGTGACTTTGAAGCTCTGAATCCCTCTTGGGAGGAACCAGAAATAGATATCTTGACCAAATTAAGTGCCAAATATTCATACTCCCCAGAGAGATTTAAATTGTGTTTGTGGAGCCTAGACTGTGTTCATTTGGCATCAACATTCTTCAGCAGTGAAAGATACAAATCTCTTCACAAGCTTAAAAAGACAAATTCTCAGGTTTTTTTATTTAAATAATCTTACAAAACTGTCAGACCAACTCTCCTGGAAATTTTGCATTAATAAGATTTGAGGTACCAAAGAATCTCAGATATCTCTGAGTTATTTATTCAAGCCTTAAACAAAGAAACAAAAGTCAACAGCCAGGAGATTCCACAACTGTTGTTTCCACATTTGCAACCACATAAAATCCTGACTGCCTGCAGATTTGAATCATTATACCTTTGTTTCCTCTTTCCTGCTTGCTTGCTTGCTTTTTTGCTTTCTTGCTTTCTTGCTTTCTTTTTCCCCCAAGATTTGCTGTACAGGAAGTTCTTTAAGGGACTAAGTGACCAACATCAAGAGAAACCAACTGTATGAAGAGTTTTAGGCTAAAACTCAGAACACCAAGGATTTTTTTTTAATTGCAGATTTTACTATGTTTAATTCTATGTTTAGGGCATTGTAAAATTGCCTTTCCCTACCTTGGGCAATGAAGAACCTCTGTTAAGATGAAATCCTCTACAATAAGAAGGAAAAAATCAGATAACTCTTTGTTTTTCTAGATCTGACTCCATGTTAATAAATTACCTTTAATTTGCATTCTGTGTGAACAGCTCAGCAGTTCTATCTGCTCTGTGATTTAAAAACCTGATCCAAAGGTAGCCAGGGTGACTGTTGTTGTTGCTCATGATTAAGTAGCTGCTGTTAGATATTAATCTCACTTTGACTTGAATGTGTTAGAGTCAGACCGCAGTGACAGCAGAATATCTTCCAGGGGAACTGTAGAGACTTTATTTATTGATCTAGAAGCAGAAACAATCTAGCAGGTCATTTTCTGCTAGTGCTGCTTTCTTCTTTCACAGATAGTGGTGACAGACAGGAGAGAATCTCTTTGCAAGATCATTTCCCCTATTTATTGATGCCTCCTTTGCTGGCATCACTTGCATTCTCTTCCTTGTCCTTTTGACTTCTTATAAGAAAGATGCCACTGGATTCCTCTTTAGAAACCAAAAGCATGAAGAAGAAAGGCAAGAATCCCTTCAGGCCTTCTGGAGTTGGTAGACTAAATAGGGGAAATAGGCCAGACAGCAGATTTTACGATGCAATACCACACTCCTACTGCTCTTCAATCTAGGCTTGCCCAAGAGGTTTTAAGACACTGAAAGGAAAGCATAGGAGTCCTACTGATTATTTTGAGTCAGTTCCTATGTTTGCATTTCTCCTTCCTCATGCCCTTAGCAGAAGGAGACTAGTGACATTTCTGTGAACATTCATGACTGCAGTAAAGACTGTTGAGGGTGAGGACAATATGGCAGGAGACCCAGGAGCAACTAGAAATGTAAATGAATCTCCAGACTGAAGCTGAAGGCATTGAAATCAACATAGCCAAAAGGGGACACACAGTTGTGCAAATCTTTCTGGTTTCAGAATCTTGAGGTGTTCAGCTTTAAACATCATTATTCTCAAAAGAATAGTAAAAAGCTGTAAATACTGCCAATTCCAAACACCTATAACCATGAGGCAAATGTTTTGCTTGTCTTTTTTACTTGCTTTCTAGTTTTAAATCTTCAACAGTTCAAGCAGAGTTGAGCTTTGAACTTCTCTTTAGAAGGCCGGACTAGAAATATTTGGTTTTAAAAGAAAGGTGAAGGCCTCTTGAATACACGACTGAATAAGCTGGGATTTGATCAGCAGGGCTTGCTGTAGAAAACCTGGCTGTGAACCCATGGTGGTTGGCCACAGGAGGTCACAGGAAGAGGCCACCTCAGCTGTATAAGTCGCACTCCCCTTCCTCTTCTGCAAAAAGTGAACATCATTATCAAGGACAGCTCTGAAGATACAGCCCCTGCTCTAAAAGCATGTATGGTAAATGTTCACACATAAGGTTTAGGTAAAGATTCCTTATTTTTGCAGTGGTTGCATTCTGTGCTGCTCCTTGTGATATAGAAAGAGTATTTATCCTGGATACGCACGTGGGAAAGTAACTGCTAAGTTTGGATAGCAAACTAGACTAATCCAAAAATTGTTCACCCAAAATTTGTTTTCATCCAAGTATTAACAAACAGAAAGACACAAAACAAACAAAAAGAAAAAGAAACAATCTACTGTATTATTATTGGAAAGCCTATAGGATCGTGGGTATCCAACATACACTGGAATTCCAATGCACAGTGAAACAGAAGAAGTTTTTTAATGCACTTGGCACAGTGTAAACTATGGGAGCTAAACAGGAATGGGCAACAAATGTTTGCTGACCAAGTACATTCAGGTTTAGTGTGTCTGTCTCCTCCAATGTGTTAGAGTAAGATAAAAAATGACACATTCTGCAGCACAAATAACTTCTTGTTTGTGGTATGTCTTCTTTACGTTCTCAGTATTTGCTTTGCATGAACATCTGCCACAGCTCAGCAACCACGAAACACAGAAGATATGGATTTGCTGAAGACATTTATTACTGTATGATACTGATGAGCTTTTAAATAACATAATAAGAGACATACAAGAAGCAAGAAACTGGAGCAAAAAAAGAAAAAAAACTTTTGAACAAAAAAAGCATATTTTTCATTTCATCAGCTTTACCAAATACACCAATATAAATCTATTGAGTCAAACCTTTCAGGAAATAGAGCTGCCCAGAACTAATATACAAGCCACAGTAATTCCAAACAAGCAAGCATCTGGTCTCACTGGAGCTAAACTTTTTGCTAGCTGATGTCAACTCAGCAAATAGTAATAGCCAAATTGTTTTATAACTCAAAGGGTTATGGGTTTTATTAATAAACGCTGATATTGGAATATTGCCCAAATACAATTTTTAAACACAAAGCGAAAAAAAACATTGCAATTCCAAATGTTTCAGTAATTACATGAGTAATTAGAAAAGATGCCCAGGATTCATGAAGCTCTATAAGCAAGATAAATAATTTAAACATGCATAAAGATAATGAATAAATTTTGGAAAAAAAATAAACCAAAAACCCATGGGCTTGTTATCCTGTAGGGCCACTTGACCATTATAAAAGACATGACCTGAACATCCAGTTTTGATAGGAAAGAAGGAAATCTTTCTCTACCTAAGATTATGAATCTGTGACTTCATTGCCAAACTCACTCCTTTTACCCTGTGTTCTCTCCAGAGGACAGAGAAAAAGCAGCTAGATGGAGCAAAGGCAAGTAGCAGTGATGATGAGGCACTTATGCTGTAAGAGAAATTTAAGGTGCTGCTCCTGGAGTATAAGCTGTTTGTTATGCATCTCATTGGCCAGCCTTGCAGTTCTGTCCATAACCACTGCCTTGGCCTTGGGGAGAGCTCCTGAATATCTGAGGGTACCCCAGGGGCACAGAAACCTCATCACATAGTGCTAAAATTTGTTAGAAATAACTTGATCAAATAAGGTTATTATGGGCCTCTCTCTTCTGTCTATGAAGTTAAAGATCTATTGACACCAAGGGAAAGAGGATCAAATATTTTGTATTCCCTACAGAGTGAAGAGCTCCCAACAAAGAATTTTGTGGTGCTGTAGCTAAGCAGCAGGAAATTTGCATTTTGTCATAGATGCCTGAGGGTTCAAGATTCTGCCTTTATCGTGTTTAATTTAGCACTTGCAACAGCAAAACAGATAAAGCTATGTAGTACCTCTGCAAAAATAAATAACTTTTTCAGTGCCAAGCCTTGAGCTCACTTCATAATATTTCTTCAGAAACTGAGATGGTTATCAGCAACAACAGTGTTTATCAGCTCAAGGAATTATAACAATCATGTGGCGGTGTGAGCTCTATTGTGCTCTGCAGTTTCCCTTAGGCCTGTAGGACTACCCTTTTCTCAGCTTGGGACCCTGGAGTGAGGAAAATTACTGTTCTGATGGATAGCCTATTATTTTTGCAAATGCCAGTGCAGGGCTTGTGCTGTCTCTGATGTCCATAGTCTTTGCCTGCAGGGCAAATGTCACTCTGGAGGTTTAGAGGATTTGCAGCAAACACTGATTCCAGACTGAATGGACCCTATGTTGTGATCCACTGAAATGCAGCTTTGGTGAATCTAAAATGCATTTTGTTGGGGGCAGGGGAAGCAGGCAGGCATTCTGTCCCACTTCTTTATAATGATCATACTTTATCCTCGGTTACAATGGCATCTTAGAGATTTTCTTCATCAGCATTAAGAACATGATAGAATTGTTGGCTGTTATTTTTATTAGCAAGACCAGACTGTGTGTGAGATAGAGCACAGTGCCAAGTACTGTCAGACACATCAGACAAAGGCAGTGTTATTGTACTATCACTTCAAAGTATCCTTCGAAGAACTCAGGCATGCACTGATGATGGAAAACTAGAACTGAATCAGGAACTGATTTGAAATCTGCCATAACCCAAGCCAATATATCAAATGGGACCAACTTCTCTATCAATGCTTCTGTGGCAAATGTGCTGGTCTGTCAGGTGGAAACCAGACAGAGAAAATGCCAGAAAGCAACATTTTATTTAATCAAGTTGACAACAGAATCTGTTATCTGTTATTAAACTAGGGTGCTTTCTTTTAGATTTTTTTTTTTAATTTTAGATTGTTTATGTAATTTTAAATCATGTATTTCAAAACATCTTATGTTCAAAAATAAGGGGCTGGATTAACCTTCAGACTGCACACCATCAGGTATTATATATCCCACTCAATATCCTTGTGTGCCCACTCTTCCTTGCCTATTTTCAGTTTCCAGGTGCTGCTCATAAGATGCCCTTTTCTCTTGTGTGGCATTATGCTTCTTAAACCTTTTGTGATCAAGTGGTAGAAAGGCTTCTGTGAAACAAAAATCCATAATATGCACTTTCTAATGTGCCAGTTGGTGCTCTTGTAGATGCAGGAGGAACACCCTTGGACAGTAATTTAAGGGCAAAATATTGCCCAAAATATCAAAGGTTTGACACTCTTTGCCATTTACCTTGGTACAAGACCAGTGGTTTGGTTTTCAATGTATAAATCTTCAGTTCACTCTAGGTGAAAGCCTGCAGATTTCTGTTTAAAGCATCATACCTTAAAAATGTTACCAAAGCCATGCACCACCTGACTGGAATCCAGTCACAATTTCTTCATTTGTGAGAACTGCCAACATCCTCAGTCCTTCACACAGCACAGTCTGTTCTTGGCCATAGGCTTTCATTCCACAGCATCCCTCAATTGCAGCCCCACAGTGTAGGGAATCACACTTCTGCTGCTTCCAATTCAAATAAAGGCAAAATCCAGCAGACAGCTGGATGAAAAGAAAAATATGATTTTCAAAGAACTTGGGAATCTTGTGTTTAAAATGTTAGGGTGTGATTATACAGTACTCAACAAATATAATTTTCTTGAATATTCTGGCATTCCTTATGAAACCCATGAAGCAGGTACTAGCAGACAGAGATCCAGGCACATAGTGGGTTAGATGATCAGAGTGAGCAGAAGTTTGGACCCTTCTTTTTCCTGTAGAGAGTGTACTTCCAACCTTTATCCAGGCCCCTTTACACAGGCCCCTGTCCCATCCTGGGTTTGGAATAATTGTCTTTTATACTGCTGCAGGAATACAACACATGAAGACTGAGGAAACCTTTGAAGTGCTCTCTTGCACAATAAACAAGTCTCCAAAAATAGGAGAAAAACTCAGGACACTTTATGGGTTGTTTGGATGGTGCTTTTCCAGCAGAAGTGCAGAGAAAATTGGACCATGACTTCCCTCAGGCAACTTAAAGTATGTACAGCCTCTCTTTTACAGCCTGCATAAGGGAATCAATGCTTCTAAAGAAAATCTCACCATTTTCCCTTTTCTCCAGGGTTTCCACCTCTACTTAAAGGCTTTCATCATCTGCAGATTGCAAGAGTAGGTTAATGCAGTGATGAAGTGCTGTCTGTGAGCAATGCAGAGCTGGGAACCATTGCCTAACAGATAGGAATTTTTTTCAGGATACACCACAAAATAGTAAGTGTTTGGCTTCAACATTTCCCTTGCAAATCTTTCACTAAGAAAGCAACACGGATAGAAATTACTTACAAGATAAAATGTGATGTCCCAGGGTGGAAAATTTGCCATCTGTATGAAGCATAATCTTCTACAAGTAGTGTCATACTCATCTGTCACATTACTCTTCAGCTTTAGGGGAAAAATGCTCTACAGATTGGTCTTTACTAAATAGTCTTAGTTCCAGTGAAGAAAAGGGTGGAAAAGATATGCTTGACTTCACTGGAAAATGAGCTTTGTATTTTTCATAGCATTCCACTCATTCATTGAACCACCACTCTGTCTGCAGTTCAGCTCCAATGAGCTGCAGGGCTATAATTCCCTTCACAGAACCACAGAAGGGTTCAGGTTGGATGGGACCTCTGAGGGCTATCAGGTCCATCTCCCTGGTCAAGTAGGGGCATCTACAGGCAGTTTCCCATGACCACATTCACACAGGTTTTAACTGTCTCCAAGGGTGGAGGTTCCACAATCTCTCTGGACAACCTTTGCCAGTGCTCTGCCACCCTCAGAGTGAAAAAGCACTTCCTGACATTCACAGAGACTCTCCTGAGCTTCCATTTGTGCCCATCACCTCTGGTCCTGTCACTGGGCACCACTGAGAAGAGTCTGGCTCCATCCTCCTTTCATCCCTTTGTCAGGTATTTACACACTTTGATGAGATCCCCCTGAGATATCTCCTCTCGAGGTTGAACAGTCCCAGCTCTCTCAGCCTTTCCTCACAGGGGAGGTGGTCCAGTCCCTTAATCACCTTTGCAGCCCTTCCCTGGATTCTGTCCAGCAGCTCCATATATTTCTTTGTACTGGGATGACTAGCACTGAACACACTTCTATCTGTACACCAAATGAAATATTATTACCTAATAATTAGATATTCAAATTTGTCCTGTTATCCTTACTGTTTCATTATTTCTGTACATGTTTTATACTCTCTGATTTATGGTCAGATTTCATGGCATTTTCTTGTCAGGAAGAGTGAGGAGTACAGCCATTAACTGTTCTTTTTTTAGTGATTATTATCTGAAAAAATGTAGATATCTTATCTTCTGAGGGGCTGAATCTGTATGCAGGCCAGATTGAATCTGGGTTACTTGTATCCCTGTCAACTTAAATGAATCTCTTAACTTCTATTAAACCCTACAGCCCCTTACTTTGTCACAGTTCTGCATTGTATTTGCATCTAGAATATCATAGGAAACACCCACTGAATTATGTATCTCTAAGGCTTTCTGGGTCAAATAGGGGAAAGGAAGTTGGAGAAAACAACAGCATGCACTGAAGGAACACTGTAATTGCATAAAGGTTCCTTAATTTTGTCGAGTTCACTTAATCTTTGAAAATGCTTTCTTTTCTATTAATGTTTAAAAGAAGAAATATTTAATCTCATTTTCTCTGCAGAAGCAATTGTTTTCAATGCTGTTTTTTTCCACAACATGGTGGAATCTATCCCAGGTTATACCCAAGATTCATGCTGGATCTCCTCCTTCTCTCATAGAGAGCTTCTATGCACAAATCCTTCCCATGGCCCCTAATAAGGAGAAGGTGGGACATGGCACTTCATGTCCTTCTCCTGCTCCCACTGAGGTCTTGGCACTCCCACCTTGGAGAACTAGAACCTGATAAATCAGAGAGTCTGAGGAGATAGCAGGAACTCCCCTTGGCTCTTGCAGGCCTTTTGGCATTATACATATGGGAGACAATGAAATTTCAGTGCTTTTCCCCCCCATGGATCAGTCACAACTACAGTAACACGGAAAGAGAGAGACAAGGGAGTTATGAAGTCCCTGCTATCTTCCCCTTTTGAAGCTTTTCATAATGATGAGCCTATATTTCTGCAGATCTTCCATGAACTTCATGGCAAATCTTAAAAACCCACCCAGGGTGATCTTTTGCCTGTTGCAGAGTAGAAGGCATTGTCCTCAAGACATTCTGCTGTTACACACCATCACCTGGGACATAGCTCATACTCCATTTCCTATGGAAGCAGTCCTTGTTTTTCCACAGGAAGGACAGAAAAGGAAATCAGTAATTTTTCTGCAGAGACATGAATCCCTTAAAGCCCTCCCAAAGGACCAGATCATTTGGAGTCATACCATTAAATAAACACCATGGAGTAAAACCATCAGATGTGTTTATTATCTTGTTTTCCACTGACTGTAGAAGTAGAAGGTGAGAAAATCTTCCAAGGCAGTAATTGTAAATAAGCTATAAGGGGATGAACCTGAAAGAAAACAAAAGACAATTGTGTAAATCCAGAATATTTTATTCTCAGGATAATTGTGTACTTTGCTCAGGTGCAAGCTGAGCCCTGGTTGATCCCTGGGTGGCAACTGTCCTTTTCATCCTGCTTCTGTGCTCCATGCAGTGGAGCTGGCCCAAGATCCTTGCACGTGGCATCCTTGTAGTCCCAATGTCTTTGTTCTGCTCTCCCGAGGCTCTGCTGAGCTGCTACAACCTCTTTGATGTTGGCAGCCCAGAAAGCATGAAGACTCTTACTGAGCAAGGAAAATAGAGGGTGAATAACCCTCAAATAACAGAGCTGAAGGGAAGAACCACAAAAGGGGCGAAAGAGGACAAGTAAGGACAAGAATGAAAGGGGGAAAAGGAAAAATTCATTGGTCTCCCTTGCCAGCAGAAGGGAAAAAACCAGTTTCCAGAGATGAGATTTTGGCTGTGTATCCTGATGATTTTAGAATCTTTTGTTCAGTTAATTGGCAAAGTAAATCCGGGAACAAAAAGATTGAAAATCTTTTTCTTAGAAGGGTCATTTCTCATAAAAAAAAATTAATTGTGAGCCAACACTTGTGAAACAATTAGCATTTTTTAAGGTTAAACCAGCCGGCCTTTAACTCTTAACAAAGCCTGGGTATGTAAACAAGGAATATTACAACTTCCATCTTGGTAGCTTAGAGTAAGTCTGGCTTTTTTAATATGAAGAAATTCTCTAGTTTCCTGAAGACTGTTACTTCTTTAGTCAAAAAAACCCCAAACCACTGCTCCAGTAATGGACCATCATCTAATTCTACTCTGCAACCTTACCTCCTGTTCTGCTTCTCTTTTTACTGGATTACAACAGTAGCACAATCCTTGGGTTATTTGAGCAGCCTTAGGAACAGAAATGATGACAGTCCAGGGAACTTCTCAGCAAAACACCAGTAATGCTGGATTAGGTCACTTTTATAAGAGATACAAGCTCACTTCCATTAAAGTTGAGAGGGGATTTAAATGGGTTCTTTTGCACCCTGGGCCAGCAGAAGGTAAAATCAGCCCAGTCTTGGTAACTATGAAGTTTTGTCCCTCATCCAATCTTCCTAACTAAAGCTACATGAGGAAACAGAGGGTCTGTTCACAAATATTGAAATTTTCACTTGAGAAACTTAATCTGGAATCAATTACACCATATACCCACAACAGCAGTTACTGTTTTTCTAAACATCATCTCTTTGTTCATGACATTAATTAAATAAGCACGTACAGAGTTCATTTACTAATCTGAAGCCCCTTGCAAATTCTGGTAAAATGCATTTTCATGTGCAAGCTTTCCCCTAGTGACTGAGAAATGCAGAAATGACGAAAGACAATCAGTGTTTGAATTCAGATTGCAATATATCACCATCAAGATCAGAGCAGAGCGGTTGGTTTCAGCATCCCCCTCATCTCATCTGCCTTGTTCACCCCTCACTTTCCTTGCCCTGGATCTGCAGAGCAGCTGTGGAGGTTGTTATCTGCTCTCCCTACTCCAGCAGCCATTCCCCCCACAGCCGCTATCAGCTGGTACCAGGCGAGAGCTGCCCGAGGGTTCAGCTGGACATGAGAACATCTGGAGGACTCAAATTATTGCCACATGTTGGAAAAGCCCCCCCTGGAAGGCTGGAGAAAGCACTTGAAGCATCACAAATGGTATCTGAGACCAGTTTCATGGGGAGGGAGGGAAAAAAATACTGTAGAAACCAAGGAAGAAAGTGTTCTTCCACGTGCTGCACAATATCCAGCTCTAGAGCAACTGCCCCTGAGGGTCATGGCAGGAATTCTTTGGAGCAGGAGCAGGGTAGCAGTCAGCAGTAAGATATATTCCCCAAATACATTCATCAATGCTGTAAAACATTTTTTTTCCTCCTGCATAGGTTTTCTCATTATCTGCTGGTTTCCTGACGAATTATTTGATTACAAGCAAATAAGCAACAAGTCTTCTAAAGGCTTTTGATAGAAATGGCTTGGAATTTGTTTGCTCACAGAAGATCTTGATTAAATAACACAAACTTAGCAGCAATTTTCATAAGCAGCTGCTGCATAGAAATATCCTGCCTCCCCTCATTTGTTACAGTGAATCCAGATTACTTCTATCAAAGTCAATAAAATTGATCTGGATTTGTGCCATTGTATCTGAGAAGAGAATTTAGCTCACAGTATATATTAAAAGATGATGAGAACACTAGATACGCCTTGTATGCAAATGCATTTGATCTCCTACCCATTCTCCCTCTCAATATGATGTTTATTTCCATATTATTATTTAAATCAAATAGACTGTTAGCATCAAAGTCACAAAGTTGAGCTCATCTAAAACAGAAAATGCCAAAAATAAGCTACCACTTTGTTATGCTTTTCATGATGATGCAGTTGCAGCTGGAACTCTATCCCATCCTGTTATCTGCTAAATGCTTTAACAGATTCAGTACCCAGCCTTTATTCACTGTTTAGTTTGTTCTCACAAGTTCATTTAGTGGCAGAGTTGTAGAGCAAAAAACAGAAAAACAATCCTTGAGAGAAAAACATCTATGAAAAAGACAAAGTCCTGGGAGGATTACTGGAACAGATACTGTACTTCTTTCTCTCTCTTCTTTACTGGTATAAAGATGTACAGTCAGCTGCTTAATCCTTGTAAGTGCAGCATCTCATGACAAAGCTCTACCTCTTTTTTTTTTTTTTTTTTTTTCCCAATTTTTTGAAAAGTTC